>OX578278.1:19681604-20206604 GCA_951217055.1 Gerris lacustris
TTATAAAAAAAAATATTACAAGGCTTAAGTCTTAAATGTGAAAACATTACTAATGTATTTTTAGACAAAATTAGTCATTTGTTTTTATAGATTTATCTGAAGTAACTAGAGGCTTTATTAAAGGTCAGCTATTATCAGTCACTAAATGTAATATTGTGTTATTCAAGGGTTAGTGACCCCCCAACCTAGGGGCTAATCTCCATGAAAATGGCATGTGTTTACCTTCTTCATACTCTATAAGATATTGATAATGTCAAGTGGTTATTTTAGATTATTTTGTTTAATATTTTCATTTACCAAAACACCATAATATGCAAAGTAAATCAGAAATAATACTTTCAAATAGTCCATTTTTTTACACGTCTTCAAAATAATTTTCACCTATCTTAGATTCATAAATTTGATTTACTAGCGTTGATAATACATTCTTGATTTTTATTGCAAGGTTATTTAACTTTTAGAAATAATAATGTAATAGTTTTGAGTATTTAGTGATCTAATGATAGATCAATACATTTCTGAGGGAACGTCACTCCATGAAATTTTTTAGTTAAAGTTGGAAATAAAATATCCTGATCTCATTTTGAATTCTATAAGTATTCAAATAGATCAATTTGTATTTTCTCTCAGAATAATACAGTATAAATATTTATTTATTAGATAATTTTTTAAATAACATAGCACCTTGGGTTCATTGTTGCTCAAGTACTGATCTAATAGATGAAAATTTCCCGCTAATGTCCATAGCTGCTGAAGCGGGGAAAAAAAAAAAAAAAAAAAAAAAAGATGAAAATATTGGTTGCTATTGCATCAATATCATATCATGCATAGTAATAAGTGGTGGGATATTTACTTGGCTTGAAGATTCTGAACGGCTAAAAAATTATTATAGATATTCAAAACAATACCATGTCAGAATTAGAGTTTACTGGGGAATAGGTGCAGACTTATTTAATTAAATATGATAAAGAAACAAAAGGATCAGAGCCGCCCTTTAAATCTGTAGAATCATAAACAAGCAGAGTTTCTGACAAAATAGGATTTGAAGGTCAACACTTCATAGTTTAAAGTGAGCGGAAGATGAGGGAAATGAGGTGAAAAATTGCCTCATTGCCACATTATGCGGCAAATGCCAGATTGGATTAGGCATTTCATGTTATAAAACTTTTCAGTGTAATTAATCTGTATGAAACTGACAACTTTGCCTTATATTTCCCTGGGGTTCTGTTAGGTACTAACTCAAAATTGCTGAATATCTAGTAGGACAAATCACAATAGTCCATGCACCAAACTAAAATTTCAACATCGGCTATTGGGTTTTTCAAAAAAAAAAAAATTTTCTCCCTAATTCAATGACACATTATGCCAATTAAAGCAAAAAAAAATAATAATAATAATAATAAAATAAATAAAAATATTTCGGTGCATAAGGGGTTAATGCTTTGACTAAATTTACCTTTTTATAAAATATTTAACAGCTTTAAGGTTTTTCATAATAATAAAAAAATCCATTGTTCTCAAACAACGTTTATATACATCAAGTGCATACAAAATGTACCTACTTCCTTTTTCTGAATTACTTTGGGTTTTGTAATATCATTTTCTCTTTTCTACATTTTTTCTTTTTTAATTATTAATTCTTGTATTATAATTTAGTATATAATAGAATAAGATTAGGGATAGGAATAGGGAATCATTCAGGGTAAATATTAGTTTATATTGCATAGCACTAATCAAAAGGCAAATAAATTACATTATAGATATTAATGTATAAAAAGGGGAGATGACTTGAATCTGGACATTTGGATTTTGCGGCCCAAGCGTTTTCACTGTTTGTCTCCATTCTTAAATTTTAGGATAGTTAGAGAATGGTTCTTATAGGATTTTAAATTCTCTTGTTTTGATATTAGTATATTTTGAAACTTAAGATAGTTTATTATTTGTTTTATTTTTTTTAAATTATCAGTAGAGTTCCTTTCTATAGATAGTTGTACGAGGAGTCTAACCTTGTCACATAAATCTATGACCTTCATGTAGCATAATTTATTTCATTTAATTTTTGCCTGAACAATCTATTTTAATTTATGGTATCAGCATAAAAATATTAATATAATTTAGTTATTTACATTGCCAAGTTATTACCATGTTTTCTCCAATTTTTACATATTTAATTTAAAGTTAAAAAAATGTTATTCTTTAATTAGTTTTTTTTTTTTAGAGTAAATAGAGAAAATTATTGGCATTGATCCACTATCCTTGGCTTTAGGTTTTGGTATTTTATTTGCATACTAATAATAATTATTGGGCTAGTGTAATTTTTAGTTTGATATTTAGGAAACATTAAAAGTTTTAATTTGTTTTACATTTAGTAAATTATCTATGACCATAAGAAAATTTGTAAAACCTTTTTTAATGTAAATTTAAATCAACAAAATGCAATAATATTTAATTATTTATTTATAAATATGTAAATTTTTATATTGATTAGTAGAGTAAAGAGGAGTCAGAAAATTAGGAATAAAAAAAAGACAATTGCATTAATTCATAGTAGCAGTGGAATCTCTTTATTAGGAATAAAGAAAGAAAATAGCTTTAAGTGGAGTTCACTTGATTTGGAATAAAGAAAGAAAATAGCTTTAAGTGGAATTCACTTAATTTGGAATAAAGAAAGTAAATAGCTTTAAGTGGAGTTCACTTGATTTGGAATAAAGAAAGAAAATAGCTTCAAGTAGAGTCACCTGATATGGAATAAAGAAAGAAAATAGCTTCAAGTAGAGTCACTTGATATGGAATAAAGAAAGAAAATAGCTTCAAGTAGAGTCACTTGATAATAGAACAAAGAACAATTTGAGATGGAAGTTAAGGCATTAAGTTTCTTGATTAGGAATTATTAAAAAATAGAGTTATGTGATGATAGAGAAGACAAAGAGATTATAGAATTGAGCAGGGCAAGCAGTCTAGACACTTAATTAGAAATAAAGAAAGATAGTAAAAGCTTTAGAAAAGACTAATGGACTTACTTGATTTGGAATAAAAAGTATGTTTTAGACGTGGGTTAATAATATCTTACATAATTAAAATTTAGTTGGCAATAAAATAAGTATAGATTTGAGTAGGATTATCAATGGAGTAATTGATTAGGAATAAAGAGAGTATAGAATAGTGTAGGATAAACATTGGAGTTCTCTTGATGATAAAGAGAGTATAGAATAGTTTAGGATAAATATAGGAGTTTTCTTGATTAGGAATAAAGAGAGTATAGAATAGTATAGGATAAACATAGGAGTCCTCTTGATTAGGGATAAAGAGAGCATAGAATATTGTAGGATAAACATAGGAGTCCTCTTGATTAGGGATAGAGAGCATAGAATAGTGTAGGATAAAAATAGGAGTCCTCTTGATTAGGGATAAAGAGAGCATAGAATAGTGTAGGGTAAACATTGGAGTTCTCTTGATTAGGAATAAAGAAAGGCTAGACACTTGATTGTTTGACAAAGAATGTAGAATCTGGAGTCACATGATCATAAAGAATAAGTGTTTATGAGGAGCAATGGACTTCCCTAATTAGGAATAAAAAAAAAACATCCCTCAACCAAACAATATTTCAATTGTTATTTTATATTAAGGTGTTTGACTTTTTCAAATACTTGATCACCTTAGAAAATTGGTGTGTAATAAGCGCGATAAAATTGATGAAAACCAAGATGAAATTGATACTTCTTATTGTGAATAAAGAGACTATAGAATAGTTTAGGATGAACATTGGAGTTCTCTTGATTAGGAATAAAGAAAGGATAGACACTTGATTGTTTCACAAAGAATGTAGAATCTGGAGTCACATGATCATAAAGAATAAGTGTTTACGATCATATGACTCCATATTTTACAATTTATGTCAAACAACAAGTGTCTATCCTTTCTTTATTCCTAATCAAGATAAATCCAATGTTTAGATTAAGGTGTTGTACTTTTTCAAATACTTAATCATCTTGGAAAATTGGTATAAAATAAGTGCGATAAAATGTATAAAATCAAAAGATTATATTGATAATTTCAATTGTGACTGAATTTGTAGACTGTACTTATAAAATCCCAGTCTTAAGGAGAATCTTATTTAAAACAAGGTTTTTTAGTTTTCAAGGTTAACTCCTACAGAACATAGTCTGAGGACGCTACCTAGAAAGTAATGTATGCATACATCACTCCTTCAATACAAAACAAATAAATAGGTCTAATGCATAGTATCTTATCCTATTGTTTAAGTATTGTGAGACAAATTGTAATAGAAAATCTGTTGCACATAATACGCACTTATGTAGTGACAGATTCTGTACACATATTGTATTTTAATGAAGTGCACAGCACTTAATTTGTTTTGATACAATCATTTTACAATATAGCTTAAGTGACTTATTCATTTGTAAAATAAATATATAGATTTTTTTTTTACCTTTTTCTGTTGTATGAATATTTGTAATGGCTATTTAATTAGTCATATCTTTTGTGGAGTGATAAAGATAAGGATTTTTTTTCTGTAGAATAATAAGCAAGTCAATTTATAGTATATAGTATTTTCTTTTATTAAGTTTTTCTTGTTTCTAGGGGTTATCTTTTTATCTTTATCTGACTCTTATCTATCAAACTGTGACTGTAATACTCATTATTTTCATTTTTTTAAGAAATGTATTGTATCTTAATTAATTAAGAGTAAAACTGAAATAATTAAGTATGCTCTGTAGTGTTTTATTCTTCTTTATTTTCCTATTTAAAATCACCTAATTACAAATTAATAAAATACTTTTGTTATGGTCAAATTTATTTAATTTTAAAATGCAAATATTTTTAATTATAATTTTATTATGTTTCAGATATAGTGGTGGTGCATAGATGTCAAAGAAAATAGTTACAACTGTTAATGGCTGACCCTGATCCTGAAAGTTATCTGATCGGAAAAGATTTTTCTAGCGATTGGGACAAGAATGGGAGTGTTTATCAACATCTGAGCAATGGAGAAAAAACTGAGGGCTTTCGATTTAACTTCGAAGAGGGTTTGAGCAACTTCACTCGTCTGAGCTATTACGAGGGAGAGAGCGGAGTCAGCAATGTCTACCACGTCGGCTGTGTAGATCAAGTTAAGAGGGATGAAGTATTCGACGAGGACTACAGTTGCACCAGTCTGGATGGAGGAAGCTGTCAAGTAAAAAGCGGAAAGGTTATGGGATCGGCCCTAACCAACTTGGAATTATCTTGCGATTCCGAAGAGAACAGAGGTGAGGGTAGTGATTCCGGGTTAGGACCTGATCTAGCTTGTCCTGAACTGTCAACTCAACAAGACTCTATATCTTCAGACGAATTACCCTCCGCCTCAAACCAGTTGAGAGTGCTTGATCATACATCTGCAATGGCGCCCCAGATATGGAGTGGTCCTCCTCTGACAGCCCGTCCTACGAAAAGTACACTTAAGAGGCCGATACCAGAAGATTCTTCAGACTCACCAAGGCCTAAGAAATGCAAGAGGTCAATTGTGTTCGGAGACGTTAGAGTATACTACTTCCCTAGATCCCAAGGCTTCACCTGTGTGCCGTCTCAGGTAAGGCATAATACTATTTTTAAAATTAGCTCCAAGCTTTCACAGTTTTTTCAAAAACAAACCGTATTCATTTTTGACATGGCAAGGCTCTTTGTTTTTTAGTTTTAAATAAAACTAGATTAAAGACAAATCTGGGATGGATGAAATAAGTAACTGATTTAATAAAAATCCTTTAGACTCTAATATTTTTTCCGCCCTTCTGAAAAGTAGGATAGTTCGGAGTTATGCTGTAAGTAGCTAACAACTCGTAAGTCCTGAACAGCTGCAATCCAAGTTTGAACTTGGTTTTAACTTAAAACTTGTTTGAACACTTTTCTAACTTCCATTTTCATTAACAAGAGTGGGCATTTTGACCAAAAGAACATCTTATCATCATTAGTACATTATATTTCTACAATATAATTGTTGAGTAGAAAAATTAGAATATCTTTAAGATCTTGTCAATTCTTTAACATTATTTAAACTACATACATTAATGCTTCTTTTACCACCATAATTGAGACATTTTTCAATGCTCAGTTCTGTATAATATTAATTATCTATCTAAGTTTGTTAATATTTATGACTTCTTTTTCTTTATCATGTTTAGAATTACCTTGATTTAATGGCACTTATTTAGATTGTTACTCCCCTTATAAAAATAACAGAGGGGAGTAACAATCTAATGAAGGTGTATGGGATGTTCTTCTTTAGACTGTTACTCCCCTTATACAAACGGAAGTGTGATATTCCTTTGTCCAAAAGTACATTGGACTAAACATCCCTTTTTCTTTATTGTTATTTAGTAAAAATCATTCATATTCTAATTCAACATTGGGGAGTAACAATCTAAAGAAGTACCGATTTAATTCTAATTAAATTGTGATTACCACTTTAAATAGAACGTCCTAATGCTTTAATTATAAATATTAATTTTGTTGAAATAGTGTGGATTGGATAGATTAAGCTTAAAAACATAAAAATTGAGATGGCTAAAGAGTAATCAAGTGTACTGTGTATATGTTTAATAACAACTATTAAATAATACATTGACTTAAACGGTAAACTAAATCAAATTGTCCTTTGAATAAATCATGCTTAGGAATTAAACATCCTACCTGCATTTCGTTTTATACCTGAGCTTTTTTTTTACAAGTCAGGGTGCATTTTTATTTGCCGTTCTTTCTTCCTTTTTTAAATTAGAATGGTTTACTTTCGTCTAAATCACTTTGAACTTAGTCATTTACGTTGAGGTATTTGCTTTTCAGGGTGGTTCAACGCTGGGTATGATACAGAAACACATCGAGACAAGAACACTTAGCGTTTCAGAACATGCAACTGAGCTGAGAAGAGTTCATAGGAACATGCTGGCTGGTTCTAGCTCTTCCTCCATTCCATCATCTCCATCATCCTCGGATTCTGATACCGATGATCTCGAAAATCAAGATCTCGATTTAGAACCAGACTCTTGTTTCTTCCTTCAGGTATGTTATTCATTATGTCTAACAATTTGTATAAATTATATTTTTAATGTGTGTCATCTACAGTGTGTTCACTCCAATTATATTATGTAGTTTATATATAATTAAACATTATATAGTTTCATTTGATTATTTAATTAGTATTATATTGTTTTTGTTTTACTAATATGTATTATACATCACCTTTGAGACGTTTAATTAATCCAACAAGCATGTCTTTAAATTAAAATCATCTTAGCAAAAAAACCTCAAGAATTTTAATGTTATTTAAACTTAAAATTCTTTTAATGATATATGTACCTACATTTTAACTGTTCCTTTGGTTAAGCTTTTGGTCTCCAGTGTCAACAATACCCTCTTCAAAAGAAAATCTCATTTGCTAATATCTCCAGATGTAAGGCAAGAAGGATTTTAGACATCTGTCATAAGGAGTTTTTTATTTTATGTACAAACTGCTTTTGCCTTTGGCCAGAAACAAGAGGTTCCTATTAACCATAGCTTGCTTATAATCTCATTTAATTTAATAGATAAAAAATGCAACTATGCTATTTTTATTTATTTTGTTATTTCTTTTTTTAAAGTATATAATTTATAATACTTTTAAATTAATTTATTTTTAAAATTGTTGTGTAAATTGGCTGTAGGGTACCCTTTTATTAACTAATTGTCTTAAAGAGTGGATCCTTTAGGGTAAATCGAAAAACAAAACAAAAAACTACATCAGTTTTTTAGTCGGCAACGTTTCGGCCTAGCCGGCCATTCTCAAGCCTAAAAACAAATATTTATTTGATGTTAACCACAAATGAACGTAAAGATAATGAACATAATACATTATCAGCAATTAGTAAAAACAATAAAACATTCTAGGTACCTTGTAGTTTTGCACTAGGGTAAGTGAGGTCAGTAATAAAAAATCTAAAAATCAGAACTATAAAGTTCTCTCGTCTCATACATACTACTTCTACACATTACCACAGAATGACTTAATCTAATATAACACATTGCAACATAAAAACACAAAATTTAACAATAAAAACAATGGTAACAATTTAAAAATCACAGGTTTAACTGACAAAAAACGTAAGGTAGTAGATAATGGGTTATCAGTCCCTTATCATTCCTGTTATCATACAGTGGTAAAATATTAGTAATAATTAATAAATAAAATTTGATATAAAATTAACATTAATTAGTATTTAATAGCTGTAATATAGTAGGTGATATAATTTTAAAACCATAAAAACTTTTAACATAAATAAAAGACAAATTAAGGTAACATAGGTAATCAAGGAGGCAACTGTATTATGACTGTATTATCGGCGGGAATTTTGATTTGATAGGTCTTGATATATCCCACTGTAATATTTATTCAGAGACCGGGAATCAGTTTTAATATTAACTGTTCTATCCGATTTAATGGCGATGTTCAGCGCCTCTATCATTTTCCTTCTATTAGATTTAGTCTCTCTCCCTAAAATCTTGGTCTTTTCAAAAAGAAACTTATGATTAGTGGCCATGGAGTGACTAGACAGGGCTGTATTGGTATTGCCTTTATTCTGGTCATATTTGTGTTGTTCAATCCTATTGTTGATAAGTTGATTGCTTTCACCGATATACGTTTTATTGCACTGGCCACAAGGTATTTCGTATATGGTGCCTATTGACTGTTCAAATGGAATTTTATCTTTTAAATTGTGATAAAGATTCTCAGTTTTATTAAGGGGTTTCAGTCCGAATTTGATCTCAGGGCAATCAAATTTACCCATAAGATGTTGTACCTTCTCTGACAACCCTTTTAGGTACGGCATACTGACATGTTTAGTGGGTCTACTTGTACTCATACCTGCAATGGTGTTGTCTTTATTATTATTGTAGTTAGGGTTTAAGTGTTTATACCAGTATTTATTTATAATGTTCTGGGGGTAAAAGTTATCTTTTAATTTTTTAAAAATTTTATTTTTAACTGTCTTCAAATGACCATGATCAGTCAACGAAATGGCCTTTTTGATTAGGTTGCTAGCTGTATTGATTTTTTGATGAGTGGGGTGACAGGATCTGAAATTTAGAAATCTATTGCTCTTACATTCTTTCTCAAACCATTTGGTTGACAAAGACCCATTTTTATTTCTAATTACTGTTAAGTCTAGGAAATTTAGCATATTGTTGTTTTCGTATTCTATGGTGAATTTAAGTCTCGGATGAAAGTTATTAAGATGATTTAGTAATGGTTCTATTTCGGTGTTTGGGATAATGAGGAATAAATCATCAATGTATTTGACCATGAGTTTTTGAGAGAATTTATTATTGGTGGTGTTCAATACAGCTAGCAACCTAATCAAAAAGGCCATTTCGTTGACTGATCATGGTCATTTGAAGACAGTTAAAAATAAAATTTTTAAAAAATTAAAAGATAACTTTTACCCCCAGAACATTATAAATAAATACTGGTATAAACACTTAAACCCTAACTACAATAATAATAAAGACAACACCATTGCAGGTATGAGTACAAGTAGACCCACTAAACATGTCAGTATGCCGTACCTAAAAGGGTTGTCAGAGAAGGTACAACATCTTATGGGTAAATTTGATTGCCCTGAGATCAAATTCGGACTGAAACCCCTTAATAAAACTGAGAATCTTTATCACAATTTAAAAGATAAAATTCCATTTGAACAGTCAATAGGCACCATATACGAAATACCTTGTGGCCAGTGCAATAAAACGTATATCGGTGAAAGCAATCAACTTATCAACAATAGGATTGAACAACACAAATATGACCAGAATAAAGGCAATACCAATACAGCCCTGTCTAGTCACTCCATGGCCACTAATCATAAGTTTCTTTTTGAAAAGACCAAGATTTTAGGGAGAGAGACTAAATCTAATAGAAGGAAAATGATAGAGGCGCTGAACATCGCCATTAAATCGGATAGAACAGTTAATATTAAAACTGATTCCCGGTCTCTGAATAAATATTACAGTGGGATATATCAAGACCTATCAAATCAAAATTCCCGCCGATAATACAGTCATAATACAGTTGCCTCCTTGATTACCTATGTTACCTTAATTTGTCTTTTATTTATGTTAAAAGTTTTTATGGTTTTAAAATTATATCACCTACTATATTACAGCTATTAAATACTAATTAATGTTAATTTTATATCAAATTTTATTTATTAATTATTACTAATATTTTACCACTGTATGATAACAGGAATGATAAGGGACTGATAACCCATTATCTACTACCTTACGTTTTTTGTCAGTTAAACCTGTGATTTTTAAATTGTTACCATTGTTTTTATTGTTAAATTTTGTGTTTTTATGTTGCAATGTGTTATATTAGATTAAGTCATTCTGTGGTAATGTGTAGAAGTAGTATGTATGAGACGAGAGAACTTTATAGTTCTGATTTTTAGATTTTTTATTACTGACCTCACTTACCCTAGTGCAAAACTACAAGGTACCTAGAATGTTTTATTGTTTTTACTAATTGCTGATAATGTATTATGTTCATTATCTTTACGTTCATTTGTGGTTAACATCAAATAAATATTTGTTTTTAGGCTTGAGAATGGCCGGCTAGGCCGAAACGTTGCCGACTTAAAATTGTTATTTAATGATTGGGTTAAACTGACTAATGACCTGTGGTGAAATCGGAGGATATGTGAATAAATACAATTTTAGCTTTAACTTGTGTTGAAATGTCTACGTTCATGTTTCCGTATGTAAGCAACTTTAATATCAGGAACTGTTAGAGCTAATGCAGTCAAATTTAGTTAGTAAAACTCAGCTTGCAGACCCAGAAAATAAAATTGAGAGGTCCCACGTTTCTACCAAGATTTTCTGGAACTTATAGTAAATTCAACGCAAAGTGATAGTTAATAGTAAAATAAACCTTAAACTAACGCAGCTTACATAGCTAACTTAATAAAACAGCTGTGTTAAAATAGCTAACGTTTAAAACCAGCCACTTAATTTGTCATTATCAATGAACTGAATCTAACTTAATTCCAACTAAAGTGGTTGAAATCAGTCTGTATCTAATATCATTAGTAAAGTGATATTTTACAAATACATATATCTGTTACATATAAAAATATTTAGTAAGGAAGTAAGTGTATTGTTTAATTATATCTTTAAGTAATTATACAAACAAAACTTTACTTATTAACATTTATATTTAAAAAGAACATTTACAACAAAACAAATACCATTTTAAAAGCACAAAGTCGATCTAAAACAATCTCAATCTCTCTATAACTATACACAACAGTTTAACCAACATAATAAAATATAATTTTCATTTAATATTAAACAAAGATTAAAGATTCATAAAAACCCAAACATGTATTCAAGAGGATATCAGGTCTTTTGTGTTGAGTCGTTTGTGTTAAGGGTTTTTAAAGTAAATAAATTTCTAGGTTGGTAAATTATGATAACAAGGCTATTAAAAAAAATTATGGTAAAGGATTATTGCTGAGATAGTAACTATTATAGCATCTAAATACTCTCCTGTATATCTATCATACAAAAACCCAATAAGTAAATTTTTGTAAAGAATTATTTTAAAATCTTTCAATAGGCGGCTTGTATACGAGGTTTTATCAAAATATATCGGGGCTGATTTCTTGTAAATTTATTGAAAATATTTAAAGGTTATTCAACATAGTCCCCATCAAAGTAGTACTCCCCTTGACAAGTTATACATTTTTTCAGTCGCCGCTTCCACTGCTGGAAGCTTCCTGAAAAGTCCTCTTCTGAAATGCTCCACCAGACATTTTTTTAATTCAAACAGCCCTGATACTTTTTGATCAGATCTCGTATACTTGCATCTTATTCAGAAGTGAAGGAGTTTAATGCTAAGAGAGGTACTTTGCCAAAGCTATAAAGGGAACTCTTAACTTTATAAATTTGATTCAAATGTAAAAGTTTTCATTGATTATTATTGGCTTTTGTGTGTTTTAAGACTTTTTTAAAAGATTATAAAATATTGGGATAACATACTAATGCAGTAGTTGGTTGTTTCTTTGGAATGTAAGTCCTTATTATATTTGATTAAAACAAGCTTTCGCCTAGGGAACCTAGGCTTGTTTTAATCAAATATAATAAGGACTTACATTCCAAAGAAACAACCAACTACTTATATAAAAAAACCAAGTCCACAAAAGAAAAACTTCAATTAGAATTCTAATGCAGGTTCAAAATGTCTGCAAGGTGATAAGACTTGAAAGACCTTTGTTTATCAATCGTTTATACTTTCTTTACAATTGTATTGTTTTCTGTTTGTAGCCTGTACCAACAAGGCAACGGAGGCAGATGCTTAGAGCTGCCGGAGTGCACAAGATAGACTCGACGGAGAAAGACGAGTGTAGAGACATCCGAAGTAGTAGAGAGCTTTGTGGTTGCTCTTGTAAAGGTTATTGTGATCCAGACTCTTGTTCCTGCTCTCAAGCTGGCATTAAATGTCAGGTAATGGTAAATACATTTATTAATCTTTTTGTTCAATCATCGATAAATATAAAATGGGAAAAAAATATGTATAAAATAATAAAAACTAACAAGGTGTATCTTTTATTAAAAATGTAAAGTTATTAAAAGATGTTCAAATACATACTTATGTGAAATGCATATCGACTGTGTACCTGCAATACCTCGTATCGAGATTTTTGCATCAATCAAGATTTTTTTTTTTTTATTGCATTTTTTGATAGATATAATTAATATCTACCTATGTGCAAAAGCTAGTAAGCCTTAAGCAATTATTTTTTATAGAAATTATTGTAATACTTCGTATTCACCATTTAACTAAAGTGTACAAAGAACCTTGTTCAACGACAAGGTTTCAAAACCTCGTTACTCCCCATGCATTGTAAGTCTTTAACTAGTTGTGGGATACGTTTAAGTGTTTCAGTAAAATTAATTAAAATCAAAATAAATATAAAGAAAATATAAAAATTAACTTTTTAAAACGTTTTTGCTTCACCTGAAAAATTTAGTTTTGGGGGTTACAAGGTTTTGTAGGTACACAGTCGATATGTTACTATACACTTTATTTTTAATTCAATATAAAAATTCTGAATTTTAGATTAATCGATGAAATTGTCCAGAAGAAAAGAAAATAGCTTAATTGCTTATGTATAAAACTTTAATTAATAGTGTTCTTGTATTAGTGTCTTTTATTTGTCTTTTTGTGTGTGTGTCTTGTAAGAAATTGGTCTCTTCAAATATACCTTCTGCTAAGTAAAACCCAGACAAGACATATAAAATAGGTTGCTCGTTGATTTTATTGTACTTAAACTCTAATGTTGGTCTATTTCAGGCTAGATATATGATATCATCCAAATATGTTGAAAAAAGGGACCATTGATAGACTTTATTTCTTGGCTTTGTCTTCCCATCTTTACCTTTTACTAGCCCTGATATCTCCTAATGAATGTTCAATTTTATTAAATAAATTCTTATTCGTCAATCTATTGGTACAAATATAATGTTATTATTATGTTGGGGAAAAATAAACCTAGCCTACTTAGCCTACTTCATGTCAGAGATGACAGGGTATCCAGCAGCCTTGAATTCCTTGAAGTCCTTGAATTATGCTTGAATTTTTAGGATGCTTGAAAAATCCTTGAAATATGCTTGAATTTTGAAAAAATACACAAAAACTTAAAATATGCTTGAATTTTGAAAAAATAAGGAATTTTAAAGTGATAATAAATAGATTTTGCAGACCCACATTACTTTTTGCAATGAACCTAAATTAAATTATTCTCATCTGCCTTATTAGCCCGCCGTATTTATTAATTTGATTAATTTTGATCAAGAGAATCAAATAATATATATATAATATACAGGGTGACCCGCGATAAAATGTCATAAAGAAACTGGCGGAGTCTATGGGTCAAATGCAACAAAAAATGTCGAGTAAGCGTATGCCCATATCTCAATAGTTCTCGAGATCTCGATTTATTTCTTTTTTTTAAAGTGCTTCACGAAAATCGTCAACAAAAGCCTAATATCTCTAAAATTAAATGAGATAGAGAAATTGAGCTAAGGACCAATTTTAAAGAGCATAAAATACCCTTTGAGAATCATTCATGTATTTCCAAATTATCAGCTGCTAAGCATCTTTTAAGTTCTGTTACATTTGAAAATTTGGAGTTTTTAAAATTCGACCACAAAATGCCTGAGCTTATTACGCTTAACTGAAGGATGTTATAAGTGTGGTGTTTTCAGGAAAACCTTCTGCTTTATAAGCTTTCAAATGGTATAATTAAAGTTCAAGGTCATCCGACTAGTTTTTGAATTATGGTGAATTGAATGTTACCAGACATGAAATTTTTTGGTCAGGATCACAACCAATTCATGTACAGCAAAAAAGGTTTCCCCGAACGAAACCACTGGACTTAGGGTTTCTTATAGGAAAGTTGACGCTGAACAAAAAAGTACCTATGAACATGGACCCGGAACAGCTTCGTTTTCGAGATATTCGCAAAAAACATTAAAACACCATTTTTGGACGTTTATCCTTACAATTCTCAAATACTACGCTTTTAACCTTAATACTTCTTGAAGCAAATCTTGTAGAGTGTCGAATGACACCAATTTTAGCTCTCGACAACATAATCTTTTGAAATTGAGCTTTGTTGGAGATCACCTTAATGGATTGACTAGCAAAGTGAAAGGGTTTCGCTGAAAATCAGGGGGTTGTCGAACAGCACTGGGCAGGGTGTCATTCAACGAAAAATTATTTTCTTTACAAGGTTTCCTTCAAGGAGTATTACGGTAAAAAGCGTAGTATATTTTGCGTGAAAGCTTTGATGAAATAAAAATAAATATATATTCGAAGGATTTCATTCCCAATAAACCCTTCAGCCTACTGTAATATTCTACAAGTTCAAAAAAATGAATCTCTTCTTTTTTAAAAGTAATTTATATTAACCTACTGAACTCATACTGGTTTTCTCATTTTTTTTTTCAATAATTCTAAGAAATTGTGAATAAATCACTATTTATTTTAATAACTAATGTTTATAAACCCAGCCTTGAATTTTATAAAATTGAGCCTTGAAAACCTTGAAATATGCTTGAATTTTGAAATTTAATATTGCTGGACACCCTGGATGAGTCTTTTGTCGATCTCTGACATGAAGTTCACCTTTCTTTTCTTTTATTTCCTGTTACATTGTTACTCTATTTCTTCTATATTTCGGCACTGATGATGGCCTTATAAAGGCTGGAAGCTACTTCTAAAAAGTTTATTTCACGTGGAGAGGCTATTTTTATTTTTCCTTAAGATGACCTCCGAAACGCTCTCATGTCTAACATTATTTTGATTTCTATACTACTTTATGCTACTACTATACTCCAATCTTCACTATTTAATTTGCTATAATATTTATTTGTATTCTTAATGGTAGGCTATTCATAATATTTTCTATCATCTGATAGAGGTATAATAAACCTAAATGTTCAAAACAGGGATTGTCCAAGGTTAAATACCTCATATCTGTTCTAGTGTTATTCAATATTGTTGCTTTTAATTTTGTTCAGAAACAGCTGACACCTAATATTACAATATTTTTTTTATTTTTTATATTAACTTAGTTCTTTTGTACAATACAGTATTTTTTGTCTTATCTCTTAATAATTTATCTAACGTACCAATTTCAAGGACCAAATCCTAAAGACTGTGACATTCATTTATAGCTAAAATATTTTAAGCTAGCATTATTATTTTGAAGATAAATAACATTTATTCAACATTTTTCATGCTCAATAATTAGACCATTTAAAAAAAATAATAATAAATAAAAATAGTAAATATTCCATCAATGAAATGGTATATAAATTGACACAGCTCAAATATAATATACAAAAAAATATTAAATATCATATTAATTCCTTTATTAATTGGGAAGGCTAAATTCTGGCAATGCTAATCATCTGCTTATTAGATTGTACCATATGTGGGGTGGAAGTATTTTGGATGAGAATTGTTTATCTAATTTTAACATTTTTTAAAGAAAAAATTGATAAATATTGCATTTATCATACTACAAGTAGTACTCTACATTTATCTAAATTATAAAAATTATTGGTGTTTATAATTCTTTGTTATTTGCTAAACCAACTCAAGCCTTGCACCTTCTATTACTTTATATATTAGGTCTACTGAGTTGTGTTTTAATTAATTTCTTAAAATTTTATAATATGACATCTGTCTTCTGTATTTATGAGAGATAAATAGGTTCTTTTTTTTATCTTACAATTATTTTTCAATGTTAATTTAGTTAGAATGTATTTGACTATATTTATAGGCTGTATTCAATGTATCCTTGATGGATACATAATAGCATGTTTTTTGTTTAATTTTTACTATTATTATATTTTGATGTTTAGGTGGACAGACTGAATTTCCCATGCGGATGTACTCATGACGGATGTGCCAACTCCAACGGTCGTTTGGAATTTGATCCCATGCGTGTCCGAACTCACTTTATCCATACAATGATGAGACTTGAAATGGAGAAGAAACAAGAGGAAGAGGCGATGCGACGATCTATGGATTCATCTCATGGGTCCACATCCCTACATGTTAACAGTATGGTCGGCCAACCACAGGGAATGGGACTCAACGGAATGGTGCACAACCCAGGATATACAAACTATCATTATCCACCGGCTACAGACGCACAATATCATTATCCAGGGTATCACCACGATCGTTTTATTTACCCCTCCGAACCGTATTCAGGTTACATTGACACTCAAACTTACCCAGCTCAAGACGATTACTACCGTCATTATACACAAGAATCATTGAAAGTGGATCATGACCCTACGTTTTCCTATCAGGCTCCTGAGGACCCTCCACCACTGCCCGCACCACCTTCACCCCACTCAGACAACTCTTCAGATAATTTCGGTGAAATCATTAAGAAAACCATGGTAGAATCTGTTACCGCTTAATTTTTTTTTTTCTTTTTTCCTACCTTATATTACATTTAATGAAGCTCATTATCGTTATTAAAAACACATCATTGTAAATACCATTACTATGTACATATTTATTAATTAGAATAATAAGTTTTTATTTATTTATATGTTAATTTATATATTTTTTTTTGTTTTTGTTAAAAACAAACATATATTTAGAATACCCTGTTTTGCTTAAATTGTAAATTTTTTTTACTCTTTATTTTTTTTATTTTTGCTTAGATTATTGTAAAGGAAAAAAAGTACAATTCTAAATTAAGTGGAAAAAAAAAATGAAAAGTAAAAAAGTGTGCTCATACATCATAAAAATTTATTTATATGTGAATATCACAATCAAAGGACGGTAAAATAGATGAAACGAAATAAAAATGAAATTAAAATAAAATGTTTTTAGATATTAGATAATTACAGTCACCGTACTCTAGCTTTTTTCTCTGTATTTTTTATTTTAATATAAATACATATACTTGCACATTTTGTGCCGTAGAATTTGATGGAAGGAATTAGGGGAAAATAATGATTTTATTGAACATTTTAAATCGGCTTTATTCATCATGGACCAAACTTTATAGTGATGGATAGTATAAGTTGATGCAATTATTGATTTTTGTTCGAAGAATACACAAATATCTATTGTGTTTTACCGATCTGGGAAAATTTAAAAAAATATATAAATTATTTAAATAAATTTGTTATTACTATTTACTATTTTAAATGAGCAGCTATAAATAGATTTGATTCCCAGAGAAGTGTGACATGTATCACTCTAGTAATCACACGGATATCTCACCGAGATAGTCGATATGACCTATTGCTATCATAAATTAAAAAATAAAATCACCTTGAAACTTTCTTGCCAAAGATAGCAATTTATTTTATCTAACAAAAAAAGAGAATAATTTGCTACAAAATGTCCAAGAGAAAACTTGGACACACATTTGTGCCTTTCTTCAAGACACTACGTCAATATTTTAAAGTTTAGTTTAAAAAATTATTGCCTCTTTAAGAAAGAATAGTGCCTAATAAGAAGAAATTTGTTAAACTTGTAATTATTCGAAAAAAAACTTGATCTGTAGGTATATGTATTTATTATAATTGTACAAAAAAGAAAAGAAAAAAAAATTAACTTATTAGATTTATTTTATGTATAAAATAAAAATAATAGTGAAGTATTAATGTTGTTATTAAACTGCTCCTTTGAAAGTTAAAACTAAAGAGAATATAATATATAAAATAAAATATATATGTATAATATAATAATGAACAGTTTTAATGGGTTTATACTGTATAAATTCTAAAAAAATATATAACAAGAACTGCTTTCTCTGTGAACGGATAACAAACATTTTATTTTAACAAGTTATGTTTCAGTTAGTGTAAAAGTAGTGTTCATTAATATTTTAATTTATTAATGAGAGCAACATTGCTGTTTTATATACTTCTGCCCACTTTAAAGAATATGGGAAAAACTGCAATTCTTCGTTTAAAAGTGTAGCTAAAAGTATTGCTGGAGTCGGTATAGTCTGGTGCTGATAATTTTTATTTTTTAAATTACAGTTTTCCACGACTATTGAATCAAAATAAGAACATAAATAGTATAAGCAAATTTCTTTTGTTTTTTGTGTCCTTTTTTTATTATAAACTGACTATACATGACACAAAAACAACAATACTAGAGCTCTCCTCTGATTGCTATAACTTCTTAGTCGACCTTTAAATTATTATTATTTAAAATAATTTCTATGAATGGAATTGGGGGAGCGTTGTGGCTAACTTAGTATACTCTCAACTCCGCCTTAACTAAAACCTAAGTCTAAACACCGATATATCTGATGAGTTGGAGAATCCCAAAGAGATACGATGATCACATTGAGTAAATTGGCTGGAACACCAGACCTTTAATAACCGAATGTGTTGATCAGGATGTATAAGAAGAAAAATTGGGAAAATGGAATAAAACTTATTATAATTTAGACAGTTTAGGAGATTGAGGAAGCCATACTGTTAGCATGTTTGCACCTCAGTTGAATCCAGGGTCTAAAAACACTTAAAAAACCAGATGTGGTTCTTCAATTGTGTTCTATCTTTTAGTAGTATTACTGGGTTTATTATTTTTTCTCATTGTAAATATAATTCAAAGAGTTAAATTAATCAGATTCTTACAACAACCAAAAACACTAATGTTAAATACAGACTGATTTTTACCACTTTAGTTAGTCTAACGTTAGAGTTTAGCTCACTGTCTAACTAAAGTAATCGAAACCTATAATTCACATTATTGTGATTTACAATATACTAATCAATTTTTCTCTAAGATTAAGTTCCACAAAATCTCATTAGAAACCACTAAATTCGTATCACATTTCATCAAGGAAAAAATATTTCACTAACTGACAAGCAAAGGAACCAACTATCGTTTATTTAAGAAAATTATAAATTTAAGTAATAATTTTAAGTTCACCGGACAACAAACTGCTAACAAAAAACTGTCTTTTGTTTTCTCAATATTTTATGAGCAACAAATTTTGGTGGGTCTATTGAACATACCTGGCTTAGACAAAAATTTAAGATCAACTTAAGAAAAGATATGAAAAATAAGAGGTTTTATTTAATTGCACCAAGAAAAATGATGTCACTAACTGACAAGAAAAGAAACCAAGTATTGTTAGTTTAATAAAATTATAAAATTAAGTAATCATTTTAACTTCGTTGGAAAACAATTATTGCTAAGAAAAAACTGTCCTTTGTTTTCTCAATATTTTATGAGCAACAAATTTAGGTGGGTCTATTGAACATCCTGGGTTAGACAACCAAACTCTACACACATATGTGAAATGTTTGTCAGTTAGCCAAACCTCACTTTTCTGGGATCACCAGTTGTTAACGAAACTGCCAAGAGAGTGTCTAATTTTGGTTATACAGGTCGAAAAATGCCGATGCTAACTCTTTTGAGAAACTCCCCATTTTATTTCTATGAGCAATGGTGGGTGGACCGGGGGGCCTCGTCTGGGTATTGATCCCAGATTTGTGGTCACCATCAAGTTGTTACATTGTCTGATGATGAACTTTATTGATAAGAGTAATCATAAGCACCAAATTTGATGAGCAACATTGTTTTTGTCCATTTAAGTTTGACATCATCTGTGAACTTAATCAAACTTTAGTCTAAGTAAAGTGGTCAAAATCAGTCTGTATTGAACATTAGAGTGTTTTTTAGAAATTGATCAATTTTGCTCTTTGAATTTTACTCACTATTAAAAAAATTAATACACTCAGTTAATACTACAAAATAAAACTATTGATTTACACACAAAGAAAACATCAACATCCAAGTGCTAAGAACGTAAGATAAAAAAAATGTTCACTCTACATATTAGCTGAAATATATCTAAACAAAATCCAACTTATTCTTTAAAAAAAAAAAAACCAGCATTGTTACTGTTTTTAATTATATTTTTATTTACTTATGTTTTGCTCTGAATAAGAAAAAAATAAATAATAATAATTATATTAGATATCAAATTCTAAAAATAGTATAACAATAAATATATTATAAAATAATTGTTTTTTTTAGATGTTATAAAAACTTACATCTATTAATATAAATGTTGTGACTTTTTTAAGTCAAAATGATTAATTTTTATTCTTAAAATTTCATTAATTTCTTTCTTTTTATAAAGATAATAAAAAATAATTTTTTTTTTTTTTACTCTTTGTTTGTTAATGCAGGTTATAACATTGGTTATATCAATTACATGTTCTACCTTATTTAAGTCTCTATGAATTTGGAGGTTGGTAAACCTACTTATGACAATTCAGACCAGATGATTATTTTATTAAGTGTAACAATTCATTAAACTAATATACATTTATTAGTTATTATTATTGATTTTCTATCTTATTTAGTTTTGACGACAAAGAATAAAATGTCTTAAGTTAGATGTCCATCTAAATATATTTAGATTCTTTTTTTTAATCTTTTAACAATCAACAACTATAATATGAATAAAGAATGAGGATTTTGGAGGATGATTAAGAATCAAAATCGTCTGATATTTATTTGTAAACTTAATTTTCTCCATCTATTGAGAGTTATTTATTGATAATACTATTTTTTAATACTAATTTGCTATAAAGATTTAATTGAGTTCTATTTTAAAGGAATTTCAGCAGTGCAATTCAAGTATTTTAACACTAAACCTATTCCACACCAAAAAACACTTGTTCGCAAATATTTAAACAAATCTTTGAGTGTTTATTATTTCTCATGGAGGATGGAAAATAAAATTAACTATTACAAACAATGTGGACTTGTTTTTCGGTCTATGCGAACATGTTTCTTAAGCATTTGTACAACATTTGTGTTTTTTGGTGTTGACTAGGCTTAAACACTTTCCCAACTTCGAACTTTAAACATATTTTCAAATATGAAGTATTATTTATTTAACAATTATTTGGGAGGAATCTAAACCCTTTTTATTATTTATTGCTAGAAGACTATCAAGAATTTTTTACCAGAAAATGAAATGGTTGAAAGTAAATAATTTATTGTAATTCTTTTACCTTTAAGACACTTTCTAGCAAACAGTATTAATTACAGGAATATTTCTACCTATATTAAGTTTTATCTCCCAATATTTATTTGAAAGGTATCTAAATCTTCGCAAAACATTATTGAAATTAATATTGTTTGTATGAAAGAAATAAGGTGAGACATTATTTACTCTGATGATGAACTTAGAGTAGATGTTTAAAGTGACTGATCCCTCTACAAACCTCCTGGAATAACTTAATGTCACATTGGAGCATAAAAGAACATAGAAAAAGAAATTAAGCAGTCAGTGGTTTTGATTTAAGGAATTACACCAAAAATAAAATATAATCCAGCTATTTTTTAGCTGTAAGACAAGAAGTCACAAAATAATCAATATTAATAAAAAAAAATTAATTGTTTCTATTTAACCAGCTTGAATTTTAAAATTATTTATCATTATCACTCTCTTAGTTCAATCTCTAAACTCATAGAGCCTTATATATATTTTTTATTTCTGAGGATACTATTGTGTATATTATATAATATAGATCATGTATAAGTTCAATAAGAGGAGATAACTCTAAAAGTAAAAATTTTATGAAAATTTATTTTTTCCAATATATAATGTCTTATATATCTAAAAAGAAAGCATACAGTGTGGTATATTAATTCTATTTTGTTGTTTTTTGGTAGATTCCTTGTAGATAATCATCATTCTTTTTGTATCTGAAATTTGTATTATTCCGTGTTTATTTAGTAGAAATAAAATTGGGAGTTTCCGTTAAACTAAAATCTAACATGAAATATACATCCATGAATCAATTATTGTTAAAATTCTTAGATAAAATGTATAGTATGATGAAATATTGATAAATTTGACATTGTGATTGGAATGTTTTTTTTGTGTTTTTATTTACTTTGATTTTATTATTTTTTTCATATGAAATAAATCGCATATAGACACCTTAATGGTGAAATCGTCAATTCTAAAAAAGAAGAATCAGAATAGTTTTTATATTGTATTAATGAATAAAATAAAATAAAAAAATCATCGATGTAACATTTATAATAATAAAACATTTTATATACTACAAAAAATAATAAAATTGTTATTTGAAGGAGCAATCGTTTACAGGGAAGTAATAAAACTGTATAAATAAATAAAAAAGGGCTAATTAATCACTGCTTTAAATTATTTTTATTTTTTAACTAATTCAGTGATTCATGTTTTATCCATTATGTATAATAGTGTTAGTTTTTTCTTATTAAAAAAGGAAATTTTCACCGAATCTCATTTATTTCAAATAATTAAAAAAATAGTTCAGTGCAGAAGTGGTTTTTCTAAGATGTGTTTCCTTAAATATTTGGAAAAGTTTAATCTATTTTTGATAGCATAAGATAGTATACTTTAGAAGCATCTATTATAATTTGATTTTTTCTATTTTGAAATTAATTGCTTTACGTTTAGAATCATTAAAAAATAAAATTTTGTTTTGTTAATTTTTAATATACTTATATTTTCGGTGATAACTTTGGAAGTGATGAAAAAATATTGCTATTCTGAGTTAAGGACTTAAGGCTACTGTTTGAGCTTGTTATTTATCCTATGAGCTACAAGCAGGCTTGTAAGAGCCTAGTGACAACACCTCGTAAATCTATAATAATCTTTGCTTCAGATTTGTCCTTACAATCCATTTTCTTTTTTTGTAACTTACGTACATATATTCTCTTTATGTAACTTATATAATTTAATACTATAACATGTTACTAAAAAAAAATCATCCCTACTATCAATTTTAAAACATCGCTTATTAAAACCACATCTGCAAAACTACATTAGCAGTGTTTAATTAATTAAAAAAAATTATCAGTTCTAGACTAATACATTTCTAAAAAAATATTATCCCCAGGGATCCATTAGCCCTAAATAAATTAAAAAAATATAAAATAAAAATAATGGAATTGTTGGTAAACGTCTTGCTGCCAAGATATAATAAAAATATTTGTTGTAAAAAAAAGTAGTTGTTATTTGTGGCGTCTCTTTTTAATATTTGAATAAAACATATATATCAATAAGGTTTCATTTTAGGAGGAAACACATTTTTTTATGTAAGATTAAAGAAAAAAAAATTAAAATATATATATAAAAATTGCCTGCAATATCAATTTTGGAATTGCCTTTTTTTGAATATTCAGAATTTAATAAAAAGAAATAATATAAGAAGAAAATAGAATTCTTAAAATTAATAGATTTTTTTTTTAAATATTTCTCATAAAGAAATCATGTTATTATAATAATGAAATAAAGTAAAAGTATATGATGAAAATATAAATAAAATAAAGGAGAAAAAAGAGGGAAGCAATAATTATTATTTATTATTGTTAAAATTTATTTTTTGTCTTGTTATTATGTATTATTATTATCATTAATACTGTTGCATGCTGGAAATGGACCATGAAATTATAACCAACCATATTTTGGTTTAAGTGTTAAAATTATTTGTTAATTTGCTTCAGTATTTATTTTAGCCATCTTTTTT
Organism: Gerris lacustris; assembly: GCA_951217055.1. NCBI lineage: Eukaryota > Metazoa > Arthropoda > Insecta > Hemiptera > Gerridae > Gerris > Gerris lacustris. Next base: position 19,705,737 of record OX578278.1, read on the forward strand.
TATTTTTCCGACATAATTGATTTTTTTATTGTTTTTCTTTTTTTTGGTTTGTATTAAATATTTATGTTTTTTTCTTTTTGTTTATCAAATCTGACTTTTTTTTCTTTATTAAAACCTCTTTTATACCCTATAGTTAAGTCGGTAAATGTTCTATTCAGTATTGTTTATACGTTTCGTCTTCTGATAAGTTATTACTTTTTTATTCTAAATGATACAAATATTACTAAAGGTACAGTAATACTGTGATATGAGAAGGCATATGATTTAGTCATAAAAATATTATTTAAAAAATAATTTAAAATTTAATTACTGATAATATTCTAATGCATAAGCTTCAGAAGTGTAGGTACAGATATGTCTTTTGTCAGCTTTTTATCGTCCTAGGTACACTCAACTTCACTTACATTTTTTTCATGTAAGTGAAAGAAATTGACCCTAGTATTTAAAACTTTGTCGCTAACCTATGTGTTTGAAAAAGTTAAGTTGCTAAGGTTGTTAGAGGCTTCATGTAGTGGTTGCCAAGCTAACTAAAAGTAAATATTGAGCCTAGAATCATTTGTTGCTAACCTATCTGAGTGTAAGCAAAATCTAAGTCACTAGGGTTGTTAGAGGTGGTTACCCAGCCTTCTGAAAGTAATTTATTACAATCTAAAAACATATTTGCCAACCTGTGTGACAAGAAATAGTCAATGATTGTGGGAGGTTTCATGTTGAGGTGGTTACCAATCCTACTGAAAGTAATGGAGTCCAATCTAAAACAAATGTTTGCCAACCTTTGTGTGGCAAGATGTAGTCTGTAGTCACTAAGATTTTGAAAGGGTTCTTGTCAAGGTGGTTACCATGCCTACTGAAAGTAATTGATTACAATCTAAAAACACATCTTTGTCAACCTGTGTGACAAGAAATAGTCACTATGATTGTGGGAGGGGGAGGTTTCATGTTGAGGTGGTTGCCAAGCCTACTGAAAGTAATTGAGTCCAATCTAAAACAAATGTTTGCCAACCTTTGTGTGGCAAGATGTAGTCTGTAGTCACTAAGATTTTGAAAGGGTTCTTGTCAAGGTGGTTACCATGCCTACTGAAAGTAATTGAGTCCAATCTAAAACAAATATTTGCTAACCTATGCAAGTATTATTCTCTCGGGTTGTTTGAAATTAAGTTGTTATGGCTATCACTCCTACTACATTATATATTACACTATCCTAAAGGCCTCTTTTTCTCACCCCGTCAGGTTTTTACTTAGCTACATAATAGTATGTTGTATGATCACTAAAGGTAAAATTAAGTTAACCTTCAGTGCATGGGACTCATAAAGATGACTTAATATTCTACCTTAATTTAAAAATGAACAATATTATTTTTGCTTAATAAAAGCAAAAGCTGTACTACATATTTTTAGTTAAAATTTTCAAACCCAGCTTTGGTTCAAATCTTTTTATTAAATGAATGTTTGTGCTGTTGAAATTGAGAATAATGAAAGTACCTGAATGAAGAAAGTTATTATTTCTATTTCTTTATTTTAGTTCGTACATTATTAAAAAAGAGGTTTCATTTTATTTTTAATTTTTTTTTTTCTATTAATTTTAATCTAATAACTTATAATTACTTTTTTTGTTTTCTCAACTATATTAAAATAAATGTATTGATTTTTTATTCTTTTCAGATCAATTATTTTTATTTAATTATTAAAATGGGGCCAATTCCTTACTACGGTATTAAATTTTTTCAAGTTATGTAAACCAAAAAAAAGAAAAATTGTAAAGATATTTAAAGAAAAAGTAAAATAAAATTAATTAAATATAAAAATAAACAAATAAATCGCCACCTAAATTTATCTTAAAAAAAAAAAATAAAAAAAAAATAGATTAATAATTATAAATATACAAAGTTTAAAATGTCTAATAAAAAAATAAAATGTGTAAAATAAAATTTTTAAAGTAATTGGTTTATACATATATTTATCGGTATAGCTAATAAAGAAAAAATAAAGAAAAAAAATCCATCCTCCATAATAAAATTTGTACTTAAGAATAAATAAAAAAAAAATTAATATAGTCAGATATAACCGTCTAGTTAGGTATTAAATTTACATAAAAAATAGTTACGATAAATAATTGTAAGATTGTTTTTCCAAAGTGTAAGCCCTGATGTGAATTTTCTCTGTTTTCTACTTTTTTATTTTGTTGCAAAAATTAATTGATTTAATATAATAATTATGAACACTGTTATTTTGGTACATTGAGATTCCGGTGCTATCATTTTTAAAAATTCAATATAAAGGGATTGTTAGGAATTAAAAGTTAAAAAAAAAAAATAAAAAATAAAATACACATAGGTACTTTTGTATTATTTACTGCTTAGAGAAAGTGTCAGACCTGCACATGATACTAAGTATCTACTGATTAATGCTAAGCAAAAATTTAATTATCATTGAATTAAGGAGATATAGTAAGTACACAGCCCTCAAAGACATGGATTATAAAATTCTCTAAATTATCATCACCAAGAGAAATGAGCTGGAATATGGTTTGAGAAGAAATTAAATTAAAAAAGCATTATCAACCTGGAGCAAAACAAAGAGAGTAGCCATCAGTAGTAGTTATCTAGTACTTCCTACTAGACGGGTAGGACGAACCACTTGTTCGAACCTAGCAATTAGGCCTTATAGTAGACCCATAATACTAGCCCCGTGGAGATTTCCAGCTACTTCACACATCATACATTTGTACATTGTACTGCCGAAGCGAGTATGGTGTGGTCATTGCTAAGCTATATAAGCGTGGGGGAATAGTGCCCCATAGGGGGTGTCCCTCGCCCTGCTTCGTTCTCGAACCATAGATACAAATCACATCATCATGACACGGATCGGACCCACATCAAAGCATGGGGGAAGAAAACCCCTCAGGGGTGTCCCTCACCTTGCTCCGTCTGCGATTCATAGATGCAATTCAGAGTATTATGGCACAGGATTGAACCCACGACCTTTAGTCGCCTTGACTCATTGATAGCTGGGCTGGTGCCTGGAGCACCTCGGACACACTGACTCCCTCAAGTAGCCACCAACCAAAAGGAAAGAATTTTCTCTGCTCTATTCTCCGCTTGGAGCAACATTGATCATATATTGTAATTTTAAGGAATTACTCATTTTTACTTTTCCTTACCTAAAGGAAAAGCATTGTTTTCACCCTTAAAATCCGAAACCGAGATTTCCACAGAACATTTGAGTTGTTTTTAGCTGGATATCTGTTAATGTCTTGTATAAGTCCCATAGTTTTTAAACCAGAGAGTTGAGACTTGGTACTATAATCAGTCCTTCCCATGTAGTTGTTCCTAAATCATAAATGTGTGATGTCATTAACCCATATGGCTGTCAGCGAAAATTCAGAAAAAAATCGAAAATTTTTCCTGTTGCACTGAAATTTGCCCAAATTATACCTCTTTATAAGACAAACATTTCTACTGAATTTTGATTTGATATCTGCCTCCATTTTGAAAGTATCGACTTTTGAACTTTGACCTTTTTTGCAGAATGAGCTGATATTCGCAACAATTATACTTATCTATATGATAAATTATCCCTTCATCCCCATTCCCTATGGTTATTTTAAATTAATATCTGCCGCCATTTTGGAATTATTTGGCTAGAAAAAGTTCCGAGACCCCATCTGATTTTTTACTACTACATTCATTACTAAAGCAAATCTGGAATTTATAATTTATTTACTTTAGCATTCCCCTTGATTCTAAACAATAGTCTGGTCTATTTTTTTTTATTAGAAGTTAAGAAAGGCACCTCCACCAAGAAATAGCTTAATCTGTATCATGTCTCCACCAAAAGTATCTTTAATCTATATCATGTCTCCACCAAAAGTAGCTTAATCTGTGACCTCGAAACCCTAATAATCAATATTTGGAGGAAAAGGTTATATATTCTATGGCACTGAAAGTTTGAGTTGTAACTTTCAAATATATAACTTTTCCCCTCATGGGTTCTGGCGCAAATCAATCCCTTAAACTTGGTTTAATTAAAAATTAAGATAGAAACAGAAACTTCTTCACCAATCCCTAAACGCAAGCTTTGGCTACTACCATCAACAGAGCCTACAATAAACAACAATATTGATAAGTATTAAAATAGTAACAATTTGGTAGAGAACTTACACTGATGACAACTCAGAGGATGAATACCGGCTTAAAGATTATCACTTAGAAGTGTACATTATCCTTTTGTGGCATTTTTTTGTCGAGGTTTTTTACCAAGTCTCAATGTATCAACTCTTAGCCCAGGCGCACATTGAGACGCAGGGTTGGGCAGCACAGTTTTTATCAACCTCAGATATACATAAAACAGCCCGAATTGAGACACCAAATTCCCTTGCGTCGAGTAGGCTACGTGTGGTTTACTGTCCTGCCCTGCATTGCATCTCAATTCGTGCAGTTTTATGTATATCTGAGGTTGAAAAAAACTGCTTGCATCGCCTGCTCTGTCAATGTACCCCTGGGCTTAATATTAATTTTTGGAAAGGTTAAAGTTTCTTTTTAATATTTATTATAACGATTAAGAAAATAATACAAATGATAAAACATCGAGCTTGTTATTGGAAACCTCTCTTTACTTGTTTCATTTTAAATTGTATAATAAAAGAAAAACTTATGGCTGGAATTTCTAAACTCAATATTTAACTTAAGAGTTCATTTATCAAATAAACTTATGTTGTTCAGGTAAATAAATTTGATTAATTTTCTTTTGTCCAAGAAATAGACATTTTTATGTCAGCTCAGTCTAGAAATTTTATGTGATTTGTTTTTTTTTTTTAGATGTTTATCTAATTTAAATGGAGGTTTGAAAATAAAAATAAAAAGTTTGTAGATTCTTAGTGAATAAATAGAGGCATGAATTGTATAAACATTTTGAATGTCCGATAATTTTTAAAATATCATACAAAGCATGGAAGTTATAAAACTTATTGTATTTCTACTTTATTAAATAAATTGTACGTCAAATGTCGCTGAGTCTGATATTCCTTACAACTGATGAAAATGTGCATCATGGTGATAACTTAATAGGATGGACAGTATTTGTTCAGCTTAGTAACAAAAGAATAAAATATCTCACTTCTTAATTTGACATTTTTTGTTACTATGAATATGAATTCCGCAGGAGAATTTTATCATTATGTTTTCTTTAATAAATTATCAACTTTATTAATTATTTCAGCCATTAATATTAAATTTTATGTTATTTTGGCTATCATAAAGTGCCTACTTAATATAGTTTAATTTGTATTTTTTATGTTTCTTATAATTTTTTTAGTTGTGTAATAATTTATTAATTTTTATTACCTAATTATACATTTTATTATATTTGTTTATTTTGTATTATTTTTAAGACACATCATTTTTTTTCTTATTTAATTATATATTATACTGTAGAAAGAATTTAATTATTATACATGTGAGAAAGTATTGTTATTATTCTTTTTTTGTGAAAAAACATGAAGTTACTAAGTGAAAATAATAAATTATTAAATTATTGTTTATAATTTTTAATGTTGATTCTTTTAATTACCCTTGAAGTCCCTGTTATAGTAAGACACAAATTTAGAATAGACTACCAATTGGTGTGGCACATAGCTTCCTCGCATTCTGGCATGTACTTTATTGGTTTTTGCATTTACAAGTTTTTATGGTATGATCTAATTTGTTTAATTATATCCCCCGTTTTTTTAATCTGTCAAAATTGTTTTGATTTTTTACATGAATCAAAGTATCAATTTAGCGAAAGTTAAAGAGTGCAGAGAGTTCATATTAATCTGGGGATATCTGCGGGTTACTTTCGATAAACTATAATAGTTTCATATAAATCAGATATGTACTTTTGAAGCTATAGATGTAAATAAATGTATGTTTGTGCGCATGTGGAAGAGAAACAAATGAGTGCAGAAGGTTGAAACTTATATGGGACCAACAATGAACTAATTATGGCCTACCATACAAATTTAATTAAAATCGTACGTGTTGTTTTAAAGATATGTTGGTTCGCAAAAATTGAGTGACAGACAGACACGGAAATAAGACACCAAAATTGTTTTCCCTGATGTCTAAAATGAATTTCTGTCTCGGAATTTTTGAAATCAGACACAAAATATTTTTGTTCTTGAGAACGATCACTCGGAAGCAAAATAAAATGTATTTTTAAGATCTTAAGTTGGAACCATAAACCTTGTATGGTGTTGAATCACCTTAGAAATCAACGGGCCCTCGCAATACCAATGCATTAAAAATTCTCCATTAATTAATATCCATATTTCGTTTATTGTGATCAATGTCAAGATTGTAGACTTTTTTCTATTATAATTTTTGAGGAAACAATTGGAACTACTGAGGGAAGCAACTGTGGCATGGGTGTTTCGGTGAACATAATTCTTTCTCAGAAATTAAACCTCACCTAACCTCCCTCCATTAATATAAAGGACCAAAGAACTGCTTTCATATCTCAGAACGCTGTGTGTTTTAATCTATCAATGATTTATATTCTGTCATCAACAAATTTACATAAGTTCAAAGTTGATTTGTTTGTTTTAAAGCTTAATTTTTAAATGAAGTGTGAGCCCTTCGAAGTGGTGTGATAATGTGCATATATGAGGAGCTTGGTATCAAAGACGGACAAGAGCACATTTCAAAATTTTACAGGATAGCCGAAAAACTGTAGCTCAAATTCTACAGGTGCTAGAGCAATAATTTTTTTCTGTAGATTCTTAATAGACTCAAAACTAGTTAGAAGTACTAAAAACGTGAATTTCTTTGACATTTTAGCTGCTAAATGGAGTTAAAAAGTGGTGTTGTCCGCTTTTGAAACAAAAACAAGGTTTTGTCCGTTTTTGAAGCAAAATGACGTTGAAAATAATGGTTAGAATAATAATATTGGAGAAATAATTTTTTTCCACGTTTTTCAGAGTTCTTAGGGGGTAGTGCCCCCAAAGTTAGAGCTAAAATTGATTTCTCAATTTCCCCTCGGGGTATCATTTTTCTAAGCATATATGACAAAATGGTAGGAGTAAGGTATTCAGATGCTAAAGCCCGCAGTGCGTCATAGGTACGAGTTTGTAAAATGCAGCCTCCTGATTGGCTGTTTCGGTTATGTCCACTTCTGAAGCAAAACGTGTGTTGACTTGTCCGTATTTGAAACAAAACTACAAATATTATTGCATTATTACCCCTTTTCTGGTCGTTTTTGATGCAAAAGGATAGCAGGATCTGATGCAGCAGCCAAAAATCTATAAGAATCAATCGATAACTGAAATTTGGAAAAAATGTCGAATGTCCGTCTTTGATACTAGGCTCCTCATATGTATACGTATTAGTTTTGCCCCAAAAGATTTATTTATGTTGTATTGTTCTTAAAAAAAAGAATGATGTACATTGTTATTCAATTCTTTTTTTTTCTTCTACTGTGTCATCACATCATTTAGTATACGTAATAAACACAGTCTTGTTTATATTCTTTTAGTTTTACTTCTTCCTGTAGTACCTTTTGCATAATATGATCAGTCGGTTAATGTTATCACTTTATCTGGTCCCAACGTGATCATATTAAACGATGTGTACCCAAATCTTGATTCTATTCAATGCATCCTACATCATGTTACATTTTAGGAGAAGTAGAATAAAATTAAAAAAAAAAAAATTATGTAAGAAAAACGTTTATTGAAACAATATCATCAACTTTAAAATTATATAAAAATGTTTAAATACAATAAATATGTTGTGTCTTATAATATTTAAGATCGAAACTAAGGATCACTGTGATAAACATGCACAAAAAGAAGATTGTAGAAGAGAAAAAGAAGTACAAATAATAAAATGTTCTATGTGTGAATCAATTGCATATAATGGATGCACTGATATTATTTTCTTTAATATATTCAGCAGCAAGAATTACTACTATACACCATAGCTGATTTTGTTTGTAAAGGAAATGCACTATTAACAAACTATGTACTCCTACTAATAATAAATAGACATACATCTACACTTTAACTCTTTAGATTTTTATAAAATGCGTCAGAATTATGCACCACTGTGTTGTAAATTGACATAATATTATTAATTACATAAATATATTCCCTTGTGTTAACTTATTCCACCAGCAATGTGTGTCACGTTATTGTGGAGATTAAAGGAAAATTCAATTAAACATAAGAGAAATAAACATATTTCATATCCATAAGTTAGGCTTTTACATCAAAACGTAGAATATCTTATACACTAGTTTAAAAAGGCAAGATAGATTAAATGAAGTACTTTTGAGCAAGGTCTTAATATTTTATTTTTTTTTATTATTCCTTCAGGATTTTCTAAAAATAAATTCTTTAAAGCGGCAAATGATCAATTTAAAAATTTTTATACAGTCTACTTGAAGGTGAAAGCCATTAACTAACAAATATCAAATTTTACACTTAGTGAGTTTTATTGGCCACAAATATCTTACAAAATTAATATAATGAATTTTCTTTTTGCTGGAGTCCTTCCATTCACTTGATTACTTTTACCGTTAATGTAAATTGACCATATAAACACCTGAAGACTACTGCCTCATTAAGGAGAAAATGCACTTTGCGACTTTAACCTTTAGGCATATGATATATAGAATTAATATTATATTTCATAAAAATTTAGCTTAATGAATGACAGTGCCATGGTCAGCCGATTAATTTAGATTAAAGAACAGCAATAAACTTTATTAACATAAAGGAAATAGTAAAACCTATCTTAATAGATAACCCAAACCAAAATGTTGCAAGCAGGTAAAACTTTAAAAAATTTCTCTAGTAAAATAATGTTGTCTTAATAATTAAAAAAAAATTAAAATTGAACCTTTCCATTAACAATATCATCGTATACTTTATGAGTAATAGGTTCATAATTAGTTCCCTTTCTGTAGAAAAGTGGATCTTTAATTAGATTAGGATCAAAGCCTTGTTTCTGGAGGTTATATTTTCTGACTTTGTAAGTACTAGTGTAATTCAGTTGAGTTACAAATCTGATAAACGTGGGTTGAGCATATTTAGGTAGCGAGTCTTCCAAAAACCTAGCAAGTGTTGAGAGATTTATTTGTGGTGTCTGTTCAACTATAGCGGCCATACCAGCTTTACCTTCATGTCCAGGAACCTAAAAATATGTTTCAAGAATTAGATAAATTGTTATGTAGGTAGTATTCATAAGAAGAATAAGTGCCCAGGTGGAGTTGATGTCAGTAGCATAATAAAACCAAAAGTCTTTCAACAAAATTACTTTTTAATTTCCAAAGCCAGCTTTCAGCCTTTCGCCCATCATCATTCCTTACAATGAACAGTATAAATAGGTTATATAAGTACTAGAAAAACATCTTATTTCTTTTTTTATCTAGTCCTTATACAACCTACTCATACTGTTCATCGTAGGCACTGATGATGGGTGAACGGCCGAAAGCTGGCTTTGGAAATTAAAAATTAATTTTGTGGAGAGGATTTAGTTTTTATTATTCTAGTATTCATATATTTTATCATAATCAAGATATGATTCAAGATTAACAACTAAAATGTAGTGTTGGGAACCAATCAACTGAAAACAGTCGACTAATTGGTTGTTTTTTCATATTCATTCATTCGGTTGTGGATATCTAGTTTTCATTCGACTGATATCAGTCTGTAGTTTGGAGTTGTAATTCGGACTTGTATAACGAGATAACGAGTGTCATGCACCTTCTCCCCCCTCCTCAGCTCTAAGTCTTTCACCATTGTTCTCTTCCCCTGCCACTCTTAAATTAAAAACAAAAACATCCAATTGAAACACTCGACTTGCGGGTTCAGTCCCAGTCTATATCTTTAGTTTACCTTCCTAGACTATTTTTAATTGTTTCGTAAAGTTTCAGCGGCGTCCTACAGTCCTACGTATACGGTACGTCCTTTACCTACAATTACGGTAGCATCCAAGCGTTTTATTAAACGAGACTTAATTATTATATTATATTTGTGCTTTAGGAATAAGTATAAATTTATATATAATACTTATTTTAAAAAAAATGATTAAAATAAATTATTTTTTTAAATATAATAATTGTTAAGACTAATTCTTATGTTCTGTAAATTTACTGAAAATATTTTTTTTAAATAAATTTAATATAGTCTAATATTCTTTATTCGTATACCCTATTCCCGCTATGAAACTGTTTACAGACGATTGAATTCAGTCGATTGTTTTTTCCCGAATCGACTTATTCATTCGGTTGTTTTTTCTAGTCGGTTAACCCAACTCTACTAAAATGTTTATTTTAACCTTCCTATGTTTTTATATCAGTGTGTATTATTATTAAAGTACTCTAGGCTTAATGTTAATATTTATTAATGCTAAATGTTAATATTTATTTACATCTGAACATGAAACATGAACGTGAAACATAAAAGAAGAATAAGGGAATAGATTAAATACATTTTTGCCAGTTTACAACCTCTAAATACTTGTTTCACTATTTGGATCTACAGTATGCGTATCTAAAGTTTTGACTTTTGACACTCAGATTGGCCAACCTAAATGAAGAAAGAAATAAAGCCTCTAGGCCTGTGAGAGGAGTGGGGCCAGTGACATTTTTGTTTGGCCCAACCTTCTAGAATTCAAAAACCTGACTTCTCATTGGCCCCCCATCCCAATTTTTCAGTTTATCCCACGCTGTCATAAGTCAAAACTTTAGATAATCTTACTGTAATAAATAATTATTCAAGCCCTCAAATTTAAGACGCACATAGGTTTTAACACTTTAAAATTAGAAAAAAAACTGTTAAAATATATACTTTCAATTTAAGCCGCAATGGGCAATAAGCCCATTAAAAATTAAAATAATAAAGACTAACTCTAATTTTCCAAACGGTCAAAAAGTTATTAAGATTTGTGTGAAGAAAGTAATACGGTATATTAAATGTCAATAATAATTATGTTTGTTATAATAAAATAATTTAGTTTATGTTTATAATTAATCCTCGAGTAAATATTTTATTTAAATGTTTCATATCAATGCACTAAATTTCCAAAAACCTCTAAATCTAAAAATATTAATAATATTAAATATTAATTAGTAATTAAAGATTAGCTTACCTGGACACCATAAACAGTACATTCAGCTATTCTAGGGAAACCTCTTAGAGCATGCTCCACTTCAGTTGTAGCCACATTTTCACCTTTCCACCTGTAAAACAACCATATTAATTATTATTATAAAGGCAGTAAGAATGCACAGGTCAGACATAAACATAAAATTAATTAATATACATGAGTGGTCATGAAGTTTGTGTTTTGTTTCTTATCTATTGTAGTGATTCTTCTCTTTAGAAGTCAGCAAGTAGATCAAATAAGTAAGATGTCACTAACTGACACAAAACTTATTTTTTCCTTACCGCTCTGTTTGTTAGAACCTCATGCCCCAATTTTTGCTGGTTTCTCTTCCTACCCTCTTCAACCTCATTCCATCATCACGCTTCTTTTCTTTACATCTGCTCTACAATATAGACAAGGTATATATTTGTATTCCCTTTCCTAATGTATGGGGATTATTCATCTAGACCACCAGACCCTTAAGGACAGGTTAAACAGGAAACGGGCAAGCCTTTTGTCTATCTTTTAGGATCTAGAAGATGTAACTTCTGAAATTGTTCTCGAGACATTAAATAATACGAGAAAAACCAGTCTTCAAATGAACTCAATTCACAGCAGAGACAGTAAACTGGCCTCTCTTTTTTCATTTAATTTCATGCACCCATTTTCTTTTTGGTGTTGCTTGCCTCAAAGCAGACAACTGTCCAACTAACAACGGCAGACAGTCTACTTTTGGTTTGACACCCACTGTCTACGATTGACCAATTTTCAGTCTCCTATCTTTTAGTACAGTAAATGTGAACCATTTGAATTTAATTTAAATCAAATTATAATTATTATTAACTCCGGGAAACAGACAGAGAAAAATACACTCCAGCGCTGGGATTTGAACCACAGGCCTCTATATTTCCAGTATAGCGCTCTACCAACTAAGCTACGCAGGAGAATGATTTTCTCTGACGTTAATGATACCTTGTCACGAATTTAAGCTTTTAATTTTCCACAAATCTGAGAAGTCAACATAAATGACATAGAACTAGACCGAGAAATAACGCTTATAATTATAAAGTACCCAATTAGTACCTGTACCTAGTACAATCAATCAGAAATTCATATTTTACGATTTTGGTAGTATTCATACTACGGAAAGATTAACTTTTAATTTAAATCAAATTATAATTATTATTAACTCCGGGAAACAGACAGAGAAAAATACACTCCAGCGCTGGGATTTGAACCACAGGCCCCTATATTTCCAGTATAGCGCTCTACTAACTAAGCTACGCAGGAGAATGATTTTCTCTGACGTTAATGATACCTTGTCCCGAATTTAAGCTTTCAATTTTCCACAAATCTGAGAAGTCAACATTAATGACATAGAACTAGACCGAGAAATAACGCTTATAATTATAAAGTACCCAATTAGTACCTGTACCTAGTACAATCAATCAGAAATTCATATTTTACGATTTTGGTAGTATTCATAATACGGAAAGATTAACTTTTAATTTAAATCAAATTATAATTATTATTAGCTACGGGAAACAGACAGAGAAAAATACACTCCAGCGCTGGGATTTGAACCACAGGCCTCTATATCCTGCGTAGCTTAGTTGGTAGAGCGCTATACTGGAAATATAGAGGCCTGTGGTTCAAATCCCAGTGCTGGAGTGTATTTTTCTCTGTCTGTTTCCCGTAGTTAATAATAATTATAATTTGATTTAAATTAAAAGTTAATCTTTCCGTAGTATGAATACTACCAAAATCGTAAAACATTTGAATTTATTTAAAGCTCTATAGCTAGAAAGAAATATAAAATTAAATTTTGGAGTATTATAAAACATTTTGAAGGTGACTGAAAAAGTTTTACAATCACTTCATTAAGTAATCAATTTTATTTCACATGGTGAACTGAACTTTTACCTGAAAGTGTCTCCAATCCTGTCTTTGAAGTAAAAATATCCCAACTTGTCTTCAACCAGAATGTCACCTGGAAAAATAAGAAAAAGATCAGAATTCAGTCAAATTATTTTAGTGTATACATGCAATTATTTAGAATATAAGTTGTTATACTTAATTTCTACTTTATTTAGTATATAAATACAGAAGAAAACTGTTCTTTAATAAAAGGCTAAGGCTACATATTGACCACTTACCACTTGAAAAAGCCTTATCTCCTTTCTTAATAACATCCTCAACATATTTATGCTTATTTGCCTCCTCTTGGTTAACATATCCGTAGAATTTTTTCAATGGGCTCCCTGGTTGAGTTATCCCAACAATTAGACCAGGTTCATCTAAAAACCAATAACAAAATAAACATAAGAAATGGATCAATGTGCAAATTCACATCAGAACTTTAAACAATATTTGATAATTTAATAGAAATAAATAAATAAATTCAATAATACTCACTTATTTTACACTGTACACACAAGCCCTTTTTGTCTCTTACAGGCATGCCATTCTCATCAACTTGAATAATAAAAATTCCTAAGATTGATCTGAGAAATGGTACAAATCTTGGTATAAATCCACAGCTTCCGACCACGTTTTCAGTGTTAACTGAAACAAGAAAATAATTTTGAGAAATTAATAAAAGTGATGCGACACATAAAGAACTTGAGTAGAAACAAATCCATTTTGCTCTAATATCAGCCATTTTTATTTTTCAATACAGAAAACATGTTTTGATGAAACTTACCCATCCCTAATTGCTCTATAAAGAGTTTTGAAATTATATAAAACATGCCATATATACATATTTTTATTCAATACCCTCATTTGGGCCATATTTGCTTTCGAAATGCCGGCAAAATATAACATTTTTGAAATAATAGTTACATATTATTCTTTTTCTACTTTTCAAGACCTTTATTACTTAATACAATGTATAATGCTAATATACATATTGCTTATTGCTGTCATGTTATCCGCAATCTTGAAAATATTAAGCAGCATGAAATTTCCAAAAACTATAAATTTGTCACAAATGCTGACGTGCACTTGTGTGCTGAATTTGGTTAGAATCGATCAATTTTTATGCCAGTTATCGTTGGACAAACACACAAACATGTCAAAGCCAACGTCTCAGAAATCAAGAACTCACTGCGCTCGTTCAATTATTATTGGCATTAAATATCACAATTGATTTTATCTTCATATGAAGGTAATGCTGACAATATAAACTAAAAGATAAGAGCTAGACAAAAAGTGCAAAATATAGACTACCTTTTTACGTAAGGTTTCTGATAAGTATGCTTAGAAACAAGCACAGATAAAAAAATAAATCAAATGACATCTCTACGTGTTTCATTTATTAAGCAGAATGAGTTTTCTTCATCCACTTAGAAAAAGGTTAAAAATTGGGCAAGCCCACAGTAATATCTTGTTGAAATTCTAAGTATTATTCTAGCCCCTTAATAGACAGCACTATTAGTATAGAACCAACAGAACATATTATATGCCTAAAAGGAAAAATTAAATAACTTCAGGTAAACTATACTTACTAAGAGTGATGTTGCCTTCAGTGCTGCCATAGAATTCAAAGATGTCAGGTACATTAAACCTTGAGTAAAGTTGTTCCCACACTTCAGATTGAAGTCCATTACCTGTCAGTAGTCTCACACAATGGATTTTATCTTCAAATGAAGGCAATGCTGACAACATGTATCGAGCTGTTTCACCAATATACTGGCCAACCTGGAATCAATATAAATTCATATTTTGTAATAGTATATAAAAAAGATACCAGTAAGAAATTGTTAAAAGTATATCACCCCACAGAATGTAATTTATTTTATCCACGATTGTAACGAAATATAAACATTGTATCTCTGTTTAGATGCGTAGAAAATTATTAGTTACGTACTTGTATTCATTACGCATGTGCGTCTCATAATTCTGAAGAATTCCTCTTCTTTACCACCCTAGGGCGGTAAAGCAGAAGAATTCTTCAACTTTACGCACGATTAGCGAGTTTGTTTACATTTAACAAAACTAATTTGATGTTTGTTTAATAAAAGTAACTGTTTATATCGAGTTTTTTTGTGAAAATCAATGCGTGATTTAAGTGATTATGACGAATATGAGGAGAATAATACGCCCCCAAAATAATTAATTTGGCACAAAATACAACTAATGAATTAAAGACCTCTTTTTCAAAAGAGAAATACGAACTCACATACAGGAAGTTTATTATTTTTTTCTGTATTTATTATTAAAATCTAACAATCGTAGATAAAGTAGGGTACGCAACTAGTGAAAAAACGGTATTTTGCATTGCTCGTGTGGTTTTACTACCCTCGCTGTCGCTCGGGTGCAAACTCCACACTCGCATGCAAAATGCTACTTTTCGCACTCGACGCGTAATGTACTATTAATATTGAACATCGAGGTATGGTTTAAAATAATAAGCAATCTTACTACTACTAATAATAATTAGTACTACATAATAATAATTATACATATTTTCCTAATCATTCATGTTGCTTAAGCTTTCTGAGCGAAAGCTCTGACAATAAATTATTATCTCCATTCTTTTTTTCCTATCTTTAACATGTATTTTCAACATATTCTATAAATTGACCTCCAATATCATTTCTTTTATGTTTTATTATAGGAGCTCACTTAATTCTCGATGTTTGTTTTGCAATTCAGAAATACTCTTAAGGTATGAATACACCGGGGTACAAATGTTCGGAATATATCCATTTACATGTTGCCAAAATTTTGTTGAGACGCAAGAACAACACGGACGCAAGCAACTGTAATGCCACCCGACGTTGACAAGTATCTATCAACATGTTGCTTGTAGATGGGATACATGAAAGCAACATCACTATAATCATGTTACCAACATTTTGTCGCCTGGTGTATACTTAACATTAAATAGATTCATTTCATTTTCAACATTTAAAGTTTACATTCGCATGATTAGAATAGTTCAATAATATCATACCGTGCAGTTAAACCTGATACAGTCTTTGAAGTAGGAACTAGCTGAGAATTTTTCCCTGATTACAGTAGTGCCACCAATAATTAAAGCGGAAGCAGTGCCAAGCACACCTCCAGAACCATGGTACAGTGGCAGAGGACAGTAAACTCTATCTTGATGAGTCACTCCAATTACATGACGTACAAAAGTTGACACAACCATAAACCTAAAACAAATAGTTAGATATCAATTTTCTCACATATTATATATGCAAAAAAGTTATGATTTAAATAGATAATAGTATATTATGTTACTAGGCTGTGAAGTGAGTTTTCTCTTTACCGCGGCAATTACATTTACTGTCGAGCGAAGTGAGACAGTAAATATTGCCAAGTTTTTTACAATGAAAAAACATTAAATATTAATAAATAATCAATATAATAATAACAAATATTAGTACATACTTAATATTTAAAAAAAGAAACCTTAAAAAGAGGATACACTATAAGAAAAGATAAATAAAACGCATTGACATCTAACAGAATTAAATTGCACTAAGCATTTCTACAAAGACTGCAGTGCTACTAACGGAAGTTTTGACAACTACCCGCCGGAAAATAAAAATCTTTTAGTTCCTAGGAAGTAAAAGATTTTTTTCTTTACAGCTAGGAGTAATGAAAAGATTTTTTAAGTCCACGTAATGAAAAAAATGGATTTTAGCTATGTTTTTTAGGCTCCAAAGTTACTATTTCACAGCCTACCACGGAAAAAATGTTATTTAGCTACAGTGAAATTACTAATTAATTTTCCATTAATAATTACATCAGAAGTAGAATCAATAACCTTTCCTTTAAAATATATACTTGCACCTTTGTCTAGCTCTAGAAATGATAAAGAATTTGGGCTCCAACTTGTATGTTTAAAGCAGTCTTAGATAACTAAGGTATAACCAATCTGGGATGATTATATACAAATTTAATAATACACCATTATTACAATAGGCTTAATTTTTGATTATTTAATAGTAGCTGACCTGATTTACATAATTTTTTATAATTTCTTTATATCCAAATTGACAACAGTGATCCCAATTTACAAGACATCTACCTATCTAATAGTCTGTTATGTTACCTATCTGTGGGAATTATAACAAAATACAAAGGGGGTTTAGGCTCTATAAGGTGGAATGTCTTCAACATGAAATGTTCGCCATCAAACATTTTAACCATACTAATCCTACCTTTGTAATTAAGGCCAAACCTATTGCAAAAAACCTTATGGTTTTTTTTTAACATAGAAGCAAGCCGCCAAAGAGCAAAATGTTATTTTCTATAATTGTATAACTTTTTTGTTGACTTTAAGTTCTAATAATTATGAATTAAAATATAAATCTACAGCTTACAATTTATTGTCATAAATACGTTTTGTATTTGAGGTAAAAAAAATTAATAAAAAATAGATTTAATCAACTTGATTTAAATTTATTATTATTTACACAACATTATTTCAATGATAAAATGACATACTTAATAAGTATAAAAAGTTATATACATTTGTACAATAAGTTAACCAATTATAATTTAAGTTTTTTAGCACTCTTAGTAGGCTGTTTAGATTTTCTTTTCTTTTCACCGTCCTTTTGAGGTTTTTTAACTTCATCCTGGAGTTTTGAGAAGAAATCAGTAGAAGACTTGGATGTTTTAGTAGATTGTTCATCTAGTTTGGTAACGTTCTTAAATTTCATGACTTTCTTAAGTTCTTCATCATATGAACCCGGTTTTTTAGCATCTTTAAGAGCTTTAGCTTTGAATTTTGTAGCTTGAAGTACTTTCTTCTTTCTTCTCTCTCGTTTCTTATCTGTTTTGGTTTTTTCTTCTTGCGAGACAAGAGATTTCCTGTACGAGCCACCGATCTCTTCAGGTGCAAGAAGTTTAGCATCTGAAGCCGCAACAGGAGCGACTTCTTCAACATTGACAGCAGGTAAATTACTAACAATCTTAAGATCTGGAGCAAGTGGTTTAGGAACGAAGAAGAAGTTAGAAAGAGCGTCTAACTTAGTAAACAGAGATTTCATCATTTTCTTAATGACCTGATATTCTTCTGGTTCAACTTCAGGTTTCTCTAAGGCATCTTGATTTTGATCACCCTTTTGTTTAAGATATTCTTTTTCATAAACTTCAGCTAATGACATCTTACTCTTTTCTTGATCTAAAACCAATTTCTTTTTAAACTCGTTGGGAGTAGCGACAGGTTTAACTTTCCTCTCGACATCATCATAGGCTTGATCCCTAATCCTTTGTTTAATAATATCTTCAAGCCTGTTAGAAGTTTCTTCGGTAATAATAGGAGGAGGTCTCTTAGTCATATCAAACTCGACTACCTCTTCCAGTAAAGAATTAACGGGTCTGACTGCGGCATTTACTTCACCCTTCAAAGGCCACGCTTTATCTTTCATAGCTTCATCTTCTAACTGAGCGATCTTTTTCCTCAACCTCTCTTCTCTTACTTCAAAACTAGATTTGATTTTACTAGATTTGTCATCTGAAGATTCTTCACTACTAGATTCATTTTCATTCTCAGGCTGTAAATTAAATTTTACCTTTTTAACTTTATCTTCATTTGAAGACTGATCTTCTTGTTCAGCTTCTTCATTATTTTCTTCTAGTTGATTATCTTCATCATCCTCATTGCCATCATGATCTTCATCTACTTCACTATTATCATGGAAATCTTCGTCATCCTGTTCTTCGAAGAAGTCTTTATACTTAGGTCTCTCGTCGTCTTCTTCACTATCAGATGGTACACCACCAAACAAATCGACTCCTAAATTATCGCCTTTTTCTTCTTGATCTTTAAGAAAAGCTTCCATTTCGGAGAGTTTAAAAAAATCGTCGTCTAATTCTGAAGGAACAATCTTGACTTTTTTTGGTCTGTCCATTTTCAAAAGTTCTTCGTCTTCCATTTCATCCGTGTCCATTTCATCCTCCACTTCGTCAAAATTTTCATCAGATTCCTCGTCCGTACTGATAGCTTCCGATTTCTTGGCTTTCTTCTCTTTAACTTTCTTTCGATCATGTTTATCATCCGGTAAATCGTTGGGTTCCGTTTCCACAGGAAAAGCCAAACTTTTAGAGACCAATAAATGAGCGGCTTTATTTATCAAATTAGGCAAAGAGTCTTCGTTTTGTAATTCCAATTCTTGCCATATCTGTTCGTCGTCAAAATCTTTTATTATCAATTCCGGCAATGCCTTCTTCGACGTACGTTCTTGATTCTGACCAAAATCGTAAATGTTTTTAAGTAAATCTTTAAACTCACCCGTCAGTTTACCACCTGATAAAAATTTATCAGGAGCTTTCGTTAACTTATTAAAAGCATCACACAATAATTCAAATTTAACCATTTTTTATGAAGAACTTAAAGTCACAAAATAGTAAGAAATATAACGTACACTGTACACAATTTAAACACGTGAAAACATTTTGAATAAAAACATAACCTAACTATAACAGTAACGAAAGGTAAAATGTAACCATTGTTGCCACATTTTTTCTTTGGTCGGAAGTGAAATGTTAAGTTGGTAATTTTGTCGAGATTTTTATATTTAGTTAGCAATTTTATCTTTGCTAGATAGCGAATGAAGTTTAAACTAGAGAAAGGATACTGTCATGTGGTGATATATAAAATTGACAAACACTCTAAAGATAAAGAGCTCTTATCTCATAAACTATGATAGTATATCTATTTATAATTTATACTGATACATATTTCTAACTTAACTTTTCTTTTATATTGTCTGTTGTTTATTTTTATTTAAATGATTAATTATCAAATCTTATGATGGGGATAATTGATTGCTAAACAATTAAGAGATGTAAGTCTCTTTCTTTTAATATATTTTCCTCATTCCCATTTAGAATATCTACGTTATTTTAAGAAAAAGAAGAAAAAAAGTATGTATTATAAGAAAAATTCTGTATATTTAATTGCACCAATATCTTCTTTTTTCACTTATTTGTACCATGTACATCTATTAGTGTCCTCCGTGACAAATATTTGGGAACTCACAACATTTAGAAATGTTTTATTCTCTTTTTAACACATCACTTTTTTTTTTTTTTTTTTTTTTTTTTTTACAAATCTGTGCTTCTTTGTGGCGCCAACGTAATAATGATAAATAACTCTTATTTAAATAAATATTGACAGAGATATTAGAAAGTTTTGGCCCCAACCATATTCTAAAATAAAGTATGTGCGCGGGCATAATAAGATTAATATCTAGCATGAAGTAACTATGTATTTATAATTTAAATTGTGTTCACTTATTTCAGTAAGAGTGAAGAAGTGATCGACAAGAGAGATATGTTCCCAGAATTTGAGCAGAGAACCATATTGAGAAGTAATCTATCTCTTGATTTAAACAAATTAAAAGTAAAGGGTACAACACACAACACAAGGACGGTGTATAGTCCTTGGATACAACATACCTGCAGTGAGGAACGACAGCTGCTTTTGGAAGGCCGGTACTACCTGAAGTGTAGATATAGAGAAGAGGATCAGTATAGTTGAGCTTAGGTCCCTTGGAATAGTCAGGATCTGAATGAGTAATGACTTCTTGCAGGTTAATATAGCTGAAATTACAGGTAGTCTTACCCAGGCAGTACAGGTCAATCTCAGGATCTAGTTTAGATACTATGTCGTTCAGACCTAAAACAGAAAAAAAGACAGAATGTGAGAAACTTTTTTTTTATTATAAGGATGCGTACTTGCGGTCATATATGCTATATGGAAAATATATATTATTTAATTGCTCGTGAAGGGTGAAGGCCTGATCATAAATCATCATTATCAGACATCAGATTTAGCTTTCATCGATGGTAGCCTCTTTTCGATTAATAACTGAACGATAATAATGATTGATTTGACTTAAATCACACAAAGAACTGTGGTTACACATCCAGTAACTCCTTCTAAAATTAAGTCTCATTGACTCAATTCTTCTAAATTATTCGTAAATTAAAGTATCTTAAACATTAGCTAATATAAACGCTTGTCCTATTTAAAAGTTACTCTTTTTATTTACTGACCGACATCTAACCACATATTGTCATTCTTTAGATTTAGTGTTAAGAAGCACGCTAGAGTGTTTTTGAATTATTTTGTCACCATAGATCAATATTAGCCTTTATTCAAAAAACAAAACTTTACAGGAGTCAATAAGGATTTAAAAGTTATGAAATTTTTATGTCATATGCATTGCATGCATTTATTTCATTTTGTGCCTTTCTTAAAGAAGTGTCATCCCTGAGCCCAATGTTTAACTCACTCTACTTAAAATTATGATGAAATCTAGAAATTGTCAATTTTGGACTTGGAGTTATTCTGATCCATAGTGACGATTTCAACTTTCTCGTAATTTCTAGAATTCAAAACCGCTGCCTACAATATGTACTATGTACATGCGGAACATTTAGATTAAGACCAGAATTGTATGGTGGAATATACCTGGAGCCATATCAGGAGAGAAGATAATTAATTTCGGTTTGACTGTAGCAATGCTGTGGATGAGAGGTTTATTCTTCTGGTTAGTGTTTAGAAGAGCTGTTATCACACCAAGCCTTCCCAAGCCAAGCCATATGGGAACGTAGTGAGCCCTGGACGACATTAGTAAAGCTACAACTTCTCCTTTAGCCACTCGTTCTTTATAGGCTTGAGCCACTCTTCTACTGTACATCTCCACCTGAAACATCATACAAGTAAAAATGGCTTTATTATAATTGCATCGGAGAAAATTTTCATTGGAGAAAAAAGTTCTAAAGATGAACTT
This sequence comes from Gerris lacustris, assembly GCA_951217055.1. NCBI lineage: Eukaryota > Metazoa > Arthropoda > Insecta > Hemiptera > Gerridae > Gerris > Gerris lacustris. Next base: position 19,727,626 of record OX578278.1, read on the forward strand.
TATTTATTGTTTTATAAGGATGTTTAACAACTTGATAATTTACGCACACCCGTAGTTATTTATATACATACGAGTGGCAACGGGCTTAATTTTATATTTATATTTTAGAAAAAAAGTAAAATTAAGAAAAATAATTTAGATATCTATATTATAGGGTGGCCTTATAAAGTTTAGTCCAAAAGGGGAAATTTGAATAGGGATGGGGGAGGTCGAGCTATTGCATTGAAATTATATATAAAAGATTAAATTTATATTTACTGATGCTACATTCGAAATCGTTTTTGTAATGTAAAAAGGAAGTTTAAAAAAACCGAAGTAAATCGGACATTGAGGAATAGATGGGTCTCAGTGGCGTATCCAGCGGCTAGGTCTGGAGGGGGCACATTCTAAGTCAGGGGGCCCTCCCCCGGAAAATTTTGAAAATATGACCTTTCAAAACAGAGCTTTTATGCATTTCTGAGGTGTAATTGAATATGAGGTGAATGTAAATAATATGATTAACAAAAAAAATTCGGCAGTATCTTTTTTTTACTCTATTGGTTCTGGGGGGGGGGGGGGGGGACGTGCCCCTGTGCCTGTTCATATTAATATTAATATGAACATCTAATTTTTTGAATCTGAAGATGGCTATTTATTAGTCGAAACCGGTTATTTATTATTAAAATACTTTTTGTGAAGACTTAGAGCTTCTTTTACTTTCTCTTATAAAGAGAAAGTAAAGCAAAGGCGCGATTTCGATTTTGATGGATTTACACGTTTTGAGGTCCCCTGAGTCCAAAAAAGTGGTTTTTAAAAAATGTCTGTCTGTCGTGTGTGGTCTGTTTGATGTCGTGAGTCGTCTGTCCGTGCAGACGCCTGGAGCCTAAACTACTGGGCCGATTTTGACGAAATTTGGCATTTATGTTAACAAAAATCATACCCCGAGGTGAAATTGAGAATGGAATTTTAACACCAAATTTGGGGCAACCCCTAAAAAATTTCTGAAAAACCGTGAAGACAAATTATTTCTTAAAAACGGCTTACGACGATCTTGATGAAATAATTCTAAAATGTAGTCCATTTAAATAAGAATCAAACGATATAAGCCGTTTTCCTGGGAAAAAAAAAAATCTATTTCCTGAGAGAATAGCTTTAAACGCGGACGGAGAGAGGCCGGGTTCGATTCCCCAAGGTGTAGAAGTTATTTTTTATATATATTTTTATTTTTGTGATACATTTTGGTATTAATGTTCAATTATAATTTAATGTACACAAGAAAACCAATAAATGGAAAACACGGGGCAAAGTAATTATGAACTCGAATATGAGAAAGTTTGTCTCAGTTGTCTCGGACTGTTTTTTTTTCCTTTTCAATATGGTGATGAATAAATAATATTGGAGAAGCAAACCCGTTGATAAATAACATATTTACTAAGATTGGAAACTTCCCCAACTCATTAAGTGTGAAATTAGTTATTAATTTTACCCCGACTTTTTGGAAAATGTGCCATTTTTCTAAACCCAACAGGATGCCTTCAAAACCTTAAAATAATGAGACTGTTCCAGTCAAAATGGGCCGTATGCTCATCCTATCTATTTAGAAGAAGTTATTTATTACATCCATTTAAAGAGCAACAACAAGTCAAAACAAATATTTATTTTTATTGAAATAGATGAGGTTGCCTTAGCTTAGCAATAACAAATCATTTCAGGTGCGTCGTCGTCGGGACACTACTCGATTACTCTTATAAATTATTGTCCTTTTTACCACTATAAAAAATAAAGACGTCAACGACAATGCTCATTACAATTATATCAGAATACGCAATTTCGTATGACGTCATTCTTTTGTAAAATTTAGTTCAAACAACATAATTTACCTCTTTAAATGACCATTCTGATCCCTCGAAAATGAAACAGGGTTTATTGGGATGTAGACGAACATTCTGATCGAATAGATCAATTACAGTGCTGTTACTCTTCTGGTAGAATATGGTAATTAGTACTACTTTAAAGTATCTCCAGAGAAACCTGAAACAGAAAAAAATAATATTAGAGACATTTGTAAGAAGTGTCATTGCATCAAAGGGGAATCCAGAATTATCTGCTTGAAGCAATAAGGTGTCAAAGTTCAAAGAAATTCCTCTGAAATCGGCCCTATCAAATTAAGCAGTAAACAGGAGTTCAATAATAGAAAGTACTAACAATATACGGTTTTCTGCTTTAACGAAATTATAATTAAAATTCACTTTTATGACTACTACGGCCGGAGTAATTCATACTCAAAGTAGGATGTAGGTTTACTGAAGAAGATAGTCCGGAATTTTGCGTCTACTAATGAAAAACTGAAAACACAAAGGAATTGAAGGCTGCTAACTTAAGTTTATTATACAGTATATAGTTTGTTGTTCTATTGAATTTCATAAATTTTGCTCAATATAATCTGAAGATGATTCAGATAATAGAAGCTTAACGATGGACGAGCAATTTTTAAAGAAGCAGTCTGCACCGATTATACCGGGTTTTTTAAGTACCTAGTTAATTCAGGCAAAGTAATCAAATTTCTATAATGCAATGCACTATTTACGTTAATGGATTATTAATTGTCGGTTTTTACAGAGAACCAAATTAACACATAAAAGTGAATGCTAAAAACAGCTCAAAGACCCATAATATTAATCTTAGATTAGGCGCTTTTTATTGTAATTCATGATAAAGTAACTCTAAATTTGACTCAATAGTAATATATACATATTTCAGATAATTAAACATGAATATAAAAAGTGTGTTAAATGGTTATATTTGATATACATGAAGGGCTAAAAAATGTTAGAGTAGTGAATTATAATAGTTTAGGATAATATTAATAATAAATATGCATGATATCGATGACTATTAAATAGTGATTCTATTAATTAGTTCATTTATTCTGATCTTTAGTTGCTAACAACTAACATATAATAAAGAAATGCTTATTTTAATTATATACGTACTTCAAATCTCTTGGAACAGTAGCAACCAGGTCATTAATAAGTTCAACCGTTGATATTGGCAAAAATATAGATATAATGAATATTGCAAAATTAATAATGGTCTTGAAAAAAGTCGTACAAAGTGATTGACCATTACCAATCATTTTGAACTCTTTAAAAAACGATTCTTTAGAGGAAAACCAACGACTGACATTAAAAAAGAAAACTATACGAAATTAAATAACAAACTTTCTAACCATAGGCTGTAATCTCTGATTAAAATCTTTATTTAAGTTATCTTTGAAACCCCGAAACAAGATATAAGATACAAAAAGGGAATTTGAATAGTTTGTTTATCTTGTCTGTCTTGTCTGTGGATGGTTCATCAGAAACCCTTAAATACTCCGTTATCTATTTCTAACAGATAAATTTCTTTACCCTTCGTCATTTGACCTTTTACCAATGTGTATTTTTTTACGATTATTACTAATTTAATATAAATACACTCAGATATAATTTTGTTGTAAAGATATATGACTAATTTTTGACTATACGTTATAATTATGATTACCTACTTCTTTATTATACAAACCAATCAGTCTGCAGATATCCAAATAACTCGATATGCACCCAGGCCCCGATTTATCAATGGGCAGACTGGGCAATTGCCAAGGGCAGCAATTTCTGGGGGCGGAAAATTTAAAGGCCAGGGTACAGCTTACCCGAAATCGGGGCCTGTATGTACCTACAAACACATTGAACGATAAAAATAACAACTCTAGTTTTGAGAATTACAATCAATGTAAATAAAGGCTTTTCCAAAGAGGCTTTATAGGTATTTTAAAATTCTAATATCTACAGGTAGTCCAGTCAACGAAGGAAAAATTGCGGGAGTAAATAGGAAAGTTTCAATTTTGGCATAGGTAATTATTTATTAATGTTCCTTAATAGAATAAATGGTAGGTTGTTTACGAGACAAAAGCCACAAGGCTGTAAGCACCGGATACATGTGAAGTTTAATGCTTAAAAATAAACTTATTAAAAAATCTGAAGGGAGCTATGGCCGCCAATTTGGAAAATAGGTCCCGGCAATATTTGTTGATTTCCATAGTCTATAAAAAAATTACCAAAAAGAGACAAAAATAAAAAGTGGTGAAATATATTTTATTTTGGGCTTGAAAAGAAAGCCTCTTTTCGAGGAAACTCCTTTTTATAGCTTTCTAAACAGTACCGGATTTAGGACTTTTGAGACCCTAGGCTAAATTTTACTAGCTCCCCCCATTGTTTTTTTATCCTAGTTTTTTATGAACTATAGAAGTTCTATAATTGTTTTTTGTTTTTTTTCAAAACCGTTATGGTGAATTAATATTCGTAGGCCTATCTTAACTTAACTAATGTAAAAAAATTATAATAAATTGGAAGATTTTAGCCCATATCTGTGGCCTCCCCTAAGCCCGCGGCACTGTTTCTAAAAAAGGTTTTCTCCCATTTTAGTCTTAGCAAAATGTTTCTAAAAAAGGTTTTCTCCCATTTTAGTCTTAGCAAAATGTTTCTAAAAAAGGTTTTCTCCCATTTTAGTCTTAGCAAAAAGTTTCTAAAAAAGGTTTTCTCCCATTTTAGTCTTAGCAAAATGTTTCTAAAAAAGGTTTTCTCCCATTTTAGTCTTAGCAAAAAGTTTCTAAAAAAGGTTTTCTCCCATTTTAGTCTTAGCAAAAAGTTTCTAAAAAAGGTTTTCTCCCATTTTAGTCTTAGCAAAAAGTTTCTAAAAAAGGTTTTCTCCCATTTTAGTCTTAGCAAAAAGTTTCTAAAAAAGGTTTTCTCCCATTTTAGTCTTGGCAAAAATTGGGATTAAGAAACTTGATTCGCTTTAAGCTCTTCCAGCCCAACAAAATGAAATTTGTTTCACTACATATTATTGCTCGTCTATTTTTCTTCCCTGGATATTGAACAAAATAGGAAGCAGTAGTAGTGATAAATCGTGTTTTATTTTGTCAGGCTCGAAAAGTTGAATGCAAAATGCAACTAAAGTTTCCATTAGTGGATTTTGGATTTATTGGGGTAAATAAAAAGAAAATTATTTTTCGAGGAAGCTCTAAAAAATATGTTTATGGGCCGAGAGCTAAAAAAGATGGTATTTTACAATCGATTCTTCGTCACATTTTATTTATTGGCCATTTTCCGGGTTTTTTGGTATTTTCCATGGGGTCGTCTTTTATTACTGCGTGTATGTTTCTGATCATATATTAATCGATTGATATATTATAAAAATGTACCAGACTAATGTCATAAATATTTTTCATATTAAATCAATTTCTTCCAGCTTTGTCTTTTATAAAATTATCTTAGTTTATTAAATTTGTAAAAAAATAGTACAACAAAGTTCAGTTTTAATATAGAAGTTTAGTATAAGAAAATAGTCAAATAAAAAGGAGGAAAATTCACTTGAAGGCATTAGAGGCCGTTTTCAGGATTACAGTCTAAAAAACAAAAACAAAGCTTCTTTAAATCTAGTTCAAGTTTATATGTACTTTGACAATCTACTTCAATTAATTTTTAAATAAGCTCAATCTTGTCTACAAAATTTATGTAAGTCAATAAAGAAGCTCAACTTTTATTTTAATTTAAAGATATTTTCGCGCCAATCAACATCAATTTTCAAAGTGAAAAGAAGGCGAAGAAGAAAAAGAAGAAGATTGATAGCTCTTATCAGTAGAATGAAATTAAATATTACTTGAAACCTTTTTCATCCAAATATTTGTTGAACATGTATAAAGCCTAATTTGTTTGTTATTTAATAGTAAGCTAGTTATAAATTGTAATATTTTGGTATGAAGCTGTGTCTAGTGCTCCGACAGCAGCATGCTGGTGAAATGTTCGTCAAGCATTGGAAGATCCAAGGCAAGAGAGTCCTGAAGGATACCGGTGCTCTCAGAGAATTAAATAAGCGAGGAATCACTGTAATCGACGCTGCTCAATACATTTTCCCGGAAAAACCAAAAGAACCGTAAGTTCGGTGAAAACTTTTATTAAAGTTAACATATTCCCTTTATATATGTGTCTAAAATTCTCTTCTGGTTACTATTTTTTACGTTTTTTATATGTTAGGGATTAATTGCTCTCTTTACTGAGTAATTTCAATTTTTAACTCCCTATCTCTATAATATAATAGTGGAATCACAAGCGAAACAAAAATCTTCGGCCTAGGTGTTTTATCGAGGTCAGAACAGTGGGTACTTATTAAGTTTACATCTGTCTCGAAAGTGTTTCGTTTATTGTTTATGGTTTGTACTTTTAAATTTTGTCTTTATTATCCTGTAAAATAATTTAGTTTTTTTCTCTTTTATTCTGTGTGTATGCTTATTGGATTCGATGTGAGTGAGTCGAAGAATGAAAGACGTTCTTTTGCGATCTCGGAAAAACTAACGCTTATTCACGAACACGACTCCTACTCCACTCAATCAAAAAGAGTTTGTAGCTTCCAAACAAATGTCTGCCTCGACCTTAAGAACGATATATTAAATAAAAAGCAAGAATTTGAATAAAATGATGTAACAGGAGGAGGACAGAAGAAAGTTCGGGGTGGCAAATACGAGGTATTGTAAATAGTTCTGCTACAATGGTTTCAGCAAACTCCCAGTATTACAATGTTAAGGGGTCCTATGATGCTAGAAAAATCTAAGGAAACTGCAGATTTTTTAGGCATTCAGGATTTCAGATGTTCATCTGGGTGGTAATGTTGCAAAAATCGACATGGTATTGTGTGCTAGGAGAGCCTTTTAGAGATGTAAAGGCAATTGATTGCAGTAATTTTTCTATGTGGAAAATAGATAAGATTTACCTCCCCTTCTTACCATGTATACACCACAAGACATTTTCAGTGTCGATGAATTCGGATTGTTTTATGAATTCACACCTGATCAATCGTTTTTATACAGGGAGGAAAAATGTCATGGAGGAGAACTGAGTGAAGAAGGATTGACTGTACTTCTTAGCTCTAATACAACAGGTTCGGAGAAGATGAAATCTAAAAAAAAAATCTTGTTGTAGGGACGTCTTCTGAACCAAAATCTTTTAAAACATCCAATCTTTACCTTTTGACTATGTACCACGTGCCAAAGCTCGGATGACTGCAGATTTGTTTTCAATTTGGAATACAAATTGTGCAGTTTAGGTTATGATAAAGATAATTGGTTGGTCTTTGGGCAACTATGAAACATTACGTATCTATAGCCTTATGGTGTTTGAGATATCGCTTCTGAGTCTACCATGGTAAAGAAAGTATTGTGATTTATCACTTGTGCAAAAAGCAGCAATCACCAATTGCACATGTTGACCAGTGGCATGTGTGCATGCCACCGCTTAGCTTGTATTCTTGTCTCAACCTTAGCGTGTTGTACTCCCCCCATTCCTTAATATAACAAGAAGACGTACACATCGGTGTGTGTGATCATAAATTTAACTGTACATTTATGGTTCTTTTTTTTTATAATATTTAAATTAATGTACCTTACTTTTGTTTCAGCAAACTAAATCTTAGTTCTCGACTGGAGCCAAGAGAAATTCATGCAAACGAATGCTTACTGTATAGTGATAGCAACGTTCTACTAGGAGGTTTGAATCAAGCTAAGGTCCTAACTAACACTGTAGAACCAAATCCAGGAAAGCTACCTGAGTCTTTGACTCTTAAAAACCAACAATTACCTGCCAATATTGATGACTTAGTTATCAAGTATGTAAACTTATCAAATGAAAATTAAATAGAATATAAATTAAATTCTGTGAAGTATAAGTAAAAGGATAACCTTCCTAATTTCTCGCTATTGGCACAAATAACTTTTTTTTCACTCACTCATGACCACGACCCTACAGATACTTATAGAACTCATATCCTTCAACACTGATTGACTCTTGTTTAAGGAAATATTTTTATGGCATGCTCTACTGGCTGGTTTATGCCTCTCCAATGTGTATCTGCAGGTAACTTAGATACACCTTGTTCAAAAATATTTATGAGTCTAAATCATTCCTTCCATCTGGAGCACATTCTGCACTTAATAATTGACAACAAATTTTAACATAAGATTCTTTACTTATGATTTCACCATCTCTATGGAAAGAATACAACTATATTTGAAGCTAACAAAAAACTCGAAAAAGCCAAACTTGACATCACTTTTCTCACCAAATATCACTGAATAAACTCAGTTTCCCTGGGCGAAAGCTCGCAAAGATAAAATAAAAATATATATTACTCGGACTTTCATTCCAAATAAACCCCCCAGCCTACTATAAGATTCTAATTTATTTGCAGGTATTTAAAGAATTCTCTACTTTATGAGACAGAGCAGAAGAAACTCCCTAAAAAGAAAGATCCTACTAGACCAGCCTGGAATTTCCCTAGGGATTATGGTATCACCGATAAGAGGAAAAAGTAAATCATTATAAGTTATCTTTTAAAAAGCACACCTGCTATGCAAATTCTAGAAACTTGTAAGCAAAAACTTAATTTAGCCTTAGAGGATTACTTTTTACAATTAGTATTAACTTTTGTAAAAATGTGGAGGGGAGCCAATGCTTTCATCTGTGTTTTCTCTGGATTTTGACTTTGAGAAGGTTTGACCTCAAGGCAATCAAAAAATCACTGCGCCCACCCCTCCCACAGGGCTAGTTAGCCTTTTGGCTTTATTTTTTGTTTTCTTTTATAGGTTGGCCAATCTGAGTGTCAAAGTTAATAATAATTGTAAAAAGAGAATAAGAAGCTCCAAGGTCTATGTACTTGTGCCAGTAATTACTCTTACATTGTTTTTTTGCAAACCATTTTCTAAGAAATACTGCATTGTATTCTATAACCAATAATTTACTGCTTTTATCATGTTAATACAGTAGAACCTCGATAAGAAGTGCCTTAAGGGAATTATGGAAACAGTATTGTTGCTCTTTTTGTTGAGGGTCATGTTATCAAGGTTATTTTGACTACCAATCGTGTTATCGAGGTTAATGGGCGGGATTTTCAAGTCTAGACTTGTTCAAGGTCGACCCATTCCTGTGTAGAGTCCCGTTATAGAGGTTGACTTCTCAAAACAACTTGTAATAGAGGTTCTCAGTTACGTTGTAAATTGGAAAAAATCCGTGTTATTGAGGTTGTTTGGATAATAATAGTCGTGTTATAGAGGTTAATTTAACATTATGTGTTAAGGCAATCTCAAGGGGATTTGAAAATTGCACTTGTAATTGAGGTTGTCGTGTTATTGAGGGTCGTGTAACCGAGGTTCTACTGTAACTACAAATAAATAATTGGTCTCGTGATTTAGGAGAGTGAGAGAATAATCATTAGGGGAGTTTTTTTTTTTTTTGTAAAAGTTGCATTAGCAACTATTTGACATTGTTTCCGAAAATGGTCTTGAAATGTGTGATTTACTGAATGTCTGCCGTTGTCTCTGCTAGAAGATCTAAGCTCTTGCTTTTGAAGTCTACTCAATAGAAAAAGTGTAATAAAAAAAAATCCCATTTTCTCCATTTCATGTAAAGACATTGATATAATCCAAATTTCAATGTTTTTCTATGAAGTGGAGAAAAAGAATTGATATAATTAAAGTGTGAAATTATGAATCATTAATCAATTTTGATTACCATTTAGGCCACTAGGGGCTCTGATATCATTTTATATAATTTTAGAACTTCTAACTGTGATATACAGTACTACAATGAATACAAGTGGAACACCTATCTACCTCCTATTAAATTCTAACTTCCTGGCATGATATTTAAGAGCATTTCGCATGCCGTTTTTTGCAATACGAAAATTTCTTCTGTACCCTAGAGCTAAAACATATCCATGTTAAAAAACAGACTGACAGGCAGGCAGACATGAGACCAAAAAATGTTCCCTGATGTCGGAAATGGATTTCTATGTTGGGTTTTTTGAAATTGGAGATGTAGGAAATGTTCTTCAAGTGATCGTTCTCAAGAATGATCACATCTCTCCTGTTACATTCGGTAAGCTCGTAAGCAGAACTTTTAATTGTAAAGAATGAGCTGTATATAGCATAAATATTACCTTGTTGCAGTAAGTTGCTGTGCCTCAGACTTGTTGAACTTTGCTCTAAACTGAGTGGAAGTCTTCCTGTAATTGAAAACGGCTTGTTTACTGTAACCCTAGAGAGGCAGAATCTGCCAGTCTCATTGAGTTTGAGGTCTGATGCTCTGGTACTCTCTAATAAGAGAATAAATCCAATTGCATCGAGTACTTCAGCTCAGGATATATCTCTGCCCGATATTACACCTCTTCTTCCAACCATATCAATAGAGATGGCTCCCGTTCCTCAAGAACAGCATCGTAATGATTTTTTTAATTAATATATTAATAATTATTTATTGTATTTATAATAAGTTATTAATTATTGTTTGTACTAATAAACATACGAGAAAAAGGTGCCAGTAGTTAGCCTAACTTTTTTCCTCTTTTTTTTTTAATGACTATTCTTGATTCTTGGCAGTTAAAAAAAGAGTTATATTTCTTGATTCTTGGAGTTTTGGATGTTTCTATCTTTCATAATGAATTGTATTTAATGTTGTATAATTATTATAGTCCAGGAGGTAGCGTGCAAAAAAGTGTTTCACTAACATCAAGCTAGAATTTCGTGTATTAGTTAATCTTTTGATGCCTTTTAAGAATATGTGGTTGACTAAGTTCATCTGCAGGACATATATAGGCATTTGAAAAAAAAAAAAAAAAAAAAAAAAAAAAACTGGTGGAGAGTGGCTATGTCCTAACAATTTTGGTGGACAAGTAGTAGTCTAGTACTTCCTACTAGAACGGGTAGGACGAACCACTTGTTCGAACCTTGCAATTAGGCCATCACTTAGGCCCTTTTTACGCCCCGCGGTAGAGAGTTCCAGTCACTTCACACATCATACATATGTACATTGTACCGCCACACATTGGTGGACAAAGTAATTTTTATGATCCTGAGTACAAAATTAATTAGTAGACCAAAATTCAAGTTGATGTTAGTATACCACTTGATATGTGACCACTTTTATTTGGAGTAATATTTGAATAACTACAAGTGACAAACTAAAATCAACTTGATTTTTGGACTACTTACTAATTTTTTACTCATGATCATGAAAATCACATTGTTCACCAAAATGGGCGGAACATGGCTGCTCCCCACTGGTTTTTAATTCCCAAGTTATGTCCTGCAACTGAACTTAGCCAACCATTTATTCATAAAAAGGCACCTAAAGATTACCTTATACACAAAATTCTAGGTTGATGTTAGTCTGAAACTTTTTGCACGCTATCTTCAGGACTGTTAGTTCATTGATCTAAATAATGAATGTGCCGAAGATTGTAAATTTAAACTTTGTTTAATTTAATTTTTTTACTTCAATAAGAGGTAATAATAGCTGGAAAACAATTCAAACTATAGATATAACTTCGAGGAAAGTGGAGGATTTTTTTAATATGCTACAGTAAAGCACGTTTTACTAATAAAACTGTCCTAGAAATATAAATGAACACAAATAAATCTTTTTTGATTTGGTGGACCATATAATTTTGCCACCATTTTCACCAGAGTCAAAGAGTTAAATTATGATTTAGTTATTAATGACATCTAAAATTAAAGTATTATATGAAAAGATACTATTTCATTTTATTGTTTTAGCGCTTACCGGGGGATCACAGTTTGGAAACATTCAACTAGCTATTTCACATTATAATGAAACAGAAGTAACCAACTTGTACGAAACACCTGTCACTGAAGAACAGTTCCTAGGGAGATCTTTGCTTAAAGCTTTTACTTTTGCTGCAGCTCAAGCCAAATATCTTTATGGGGTAAGCATTGTCAAACTTTCTTATTTATTTTTAGTTTTACAGGTACATTAACAGGTACTTCTTTAGAATGTTACTCCCCTATGTTTTTTTTTTAAAGAATATAAATGGATATATTTATTTATACACTCCTTTGTCTAATTAACTATGAAGACAAAAGGATGTTTAGTCCAATGTACTTTGGGACAAAGGAATATCACACTTCTGTTTTTATAGGAGGAGTAACAGTCTAACAATGAATATCCTGTATTCTATACACTTTTAGATTGTTACTCCCTTCTGTTTATTTATAAGAGGAGTAACAGTCTAAAGAAGAACTCATTAACATAGCAACTTTTAATTTATGCTATATGTATTAATATTTATGTTTATTTATTCCCTAAACCTGAGATGTTATGATTCTTAAAAGTTCATTTGATCTACGACATGTTTTAAATTAGGTCGTCTACTTGAAAATTGTTAACCTAAATTCGAGGTAATTATCAATATATCTGTTGGAATCAGAGGGAGGTGAGACATGCTTCATACTGAATGATCATATCAAGTAGATGATCCCCTCCCGTCCAGGGTTTGCTAAATGGACACTTAATGAACATTGTTTTTGCTAAATGGTGGACACTTAACCCTTAAATGCTAATGGTAATTGGATGGCTGGTATTACTAAACCTTCGTCGATTCGACTAACATATGCAGAAAATACATTTTTTGGGTTGAAACTACACAGAGAAAACTATTAAGAACTCATTATTAAATCTTTTAGTCAAATATACAAACATTTGATGACAAATAACTTAGTAGGAACATCAGAAGAATCTGAAATTGAGTGAACATTAATGCACCAGGTCCCATGCCCCAGGCCAAAAGCCCTAGGCCCTTTGCTAAGTACTCTAGGCCCCAGATTATCGGCCATTGGTCTCTGGCCCAAGGCCAATTACCCTAGGCCCATTGACCCTTACCCCTAGGCCTATTGCCCCTTACCCCAGGCCCATTTTCCCAGGCTATAGGCTCATTCGACAACCAATTAATTCCCTACACTTATTACTAAACGTTAGTCGAATTGACGAAGTAGCTTTGACGGGAATTTGCCAGAAAACAAGTGTATGCTCAAAAGGACTACTACCGCTACTCTAGCAGGTGTGTTACTAACCAGTGCAAGCACTGCAGAAGGATGGGGTACCCATCACCATCCCATACAAGAGTAAAAGGTTAAGGTTCAAACTGTGCTCGTTGATTTGACTACCATTAGCATTCCGGGGTGAATAAACTAAATGTTCATTGTGTGTTTGCTAAATGAACCCGACCCTTTGAGCTTAATTTGGGTTCAACCCCCTAGATTAAGAAAACAAGTCCTCTGCTGATTATTCAAAATGTTCTACAGGAGAACATATTTTGTTGCCTATTGACAAGATCTACAGTTTTATATAAAATCTGGATTATTTTAATGACTCAGTAGTGGACATCTTATTACCTAATGCTAATTTTAGATTTCTGTACAAAGTACAAAAAGAAACCTTATATAACGGCTCTGTCTGTCTGTCTGTCCGTTGCTTGTTTCAATTCATAAACTACTATAGCTAGGAACATGAAATTCGGCACACAGGTGCATCTCGGCATTTGAGACAACTGGACATATTTTGGATTTTTCACACTTAATATTTTGATGGTGGCCAATATGGCGGGCGACTAAAAAAAGTTCTTAGCAACTATGACATTTTATACATCAATTTAAAGGTCTTGAAGTGTAGAAAAAGAATATGCGATTATTAAAATTTTACACTTAAAAGTTTCAAGATGGCGGGTGAATATAAACAAGTTTTTAGTCACCATGACATGTTATATATCAATTTAAAGGTCTTGAAGTGTAGAAAAAGAATATGCAATTATTAAAATTTTCAATATGGCGGGTGACAAAACATTGTTTTAGTTACCATAACATGTTATACATCAATTTAAAGGTCTTGAAGAGTAAAAAAAGAATATTACTATTAAAATTAGTGTAATTATATTACACTTAATAATTTTAACTTTAATGTACCTACAGAAACCAGTGATTATCGCACCACGTCCTTACGTGAAGCCCGCCTTACTTGTTTTCCTTATGATTTATTTATTATTAAAAATCTTTTCTTTTTTTTTCAGCCTGAGGTACTTGATTTGCCGAAGCCTATAGTTATTCCATCTCTTCATACAGATAGTCAGAGGTTTCACTTCTCCTTATTTCAACTAAACACTCTGAAAGAAGATTCTAAACCTCAGAATCTTCTCTTCTCTCTTCCTATAATGCATCTTTTCTCGGAATGTAAATATTCTGATGGAAAGCCACTAGTCACCGACTTTAATCCTGATGTATTTAAAACTTTATTAGCTTTTTACAATTTGTAAATAAATAAAAAATGATTGAGTAGGATGAGCAGGTGGAATCAGCCAGTTGAATAGGAATAAAGAAAGATATTTCTTCTCTAAAAGGAACTTTTTTGAACAAAGTTATTTTTCAATCACAAACGGACATCTTCTGTGATGGAGGAGAGTTTAAAGAAGAAAAAAAAAAAAAAAACATGATAGAAGTTAAGGCAAAGGTTTAAATATTACTCAAATTTTATTTTGGTCAAATTTAAAACTCTCTTAACTTATACTGTGACTCGATAAATGGTCATTTCATGATTTTCTTCTTTATGGCTTCCCCACTCAAAATGGTTTTTGAGTTTAAGATAACAGTATTTTTTTCACAATAAATAATCATTTGTGAGACAACTTTGTTCAACAAAATTACATTTAATTAAGAAGCCTTTCATAATCCTAAATGTTGTTTATGAATTAGAGACTAACAAAATGTTAAACTATGATTTTTTTTTTGTTTAATTTTAATTATTTTATTATTACAAATTAAAACATAAAAAGTACAAATATTTGTGTTTAAATTATTATTTCAGTTATAAGTATAATGTATTTGGTTCCCAACATCTTTTTTTTTTTTTTTTTTTTTTTTTTTGAAATTTTGATCATAAACTGTTCACTTAAAAAAACAAAATGTGGAATGATTTTGAAAAATAAAACAAAAACAATTTACAAGATTTTTATAAAACAAAATTATCTACTTATTAAGTAATGCCTAATTTTTAGGTTGATCAATAGAAGTTCTTAGTTCTCAGAATAACATTTATTTTTATTTTTATGTAGTATTATCTTTTTTGATATATTGTTGTCTTTATTCCATTGCTTTAGAAACTGGACCTTCTATTTTATTTCTCTGGGAAATATTTCTGAACTACCGTATGTCTTTTATTTCCTTATATCTGACTAACTTTAAAAATCAGAGATAACTTTTTAATTGATGGAGTACATGGTTCTTTGGTTAATAAAAAATAATTAAAGTTTGACTGAATCTATTGTTTACTTATAAAATAGATAAAACTATTTAATTTACAAAAGCATTAATTGCTAAAAGAAGTGAATAATTATTATTTATAAAACTCAAAATAAATTCATACTTTCCTGTTATATCTCTCTTCTAATACTTGGTCCTTCAGGCCAGATTTCAACCTATAGAATTGTTTACTTTACACACATTTTAATTAAACAATGTGATGTTATTCTATAAATAAATTGTTTTAGTCAAACTAAATAGATCGTTTCATAGCATAATAGTTTCTCCTGAATTATGTTTTAAGTACATCAGAGTATGAATAGTCATGATAAACTTTATTTGTATTGAGGGAGAGAGTGTAAGGCCTCGGGTATGATATGAGCGGTGGGCAACAGAGTGGCGCTGCTTAGGTTTATGCTTACATAGAGTACAATGGAGGTAGAGGGCAGCCAGCTTGAGCGTCTAAGCGAATAATGTTGACACTCAGCGCTCAGCACTCAGCCTAGACATTAATCTTTGCTCACCACTCAGTCTTCTCAAGATGAAATATTGCTCTTTTATATTAAAAAAGATGACAACTGTTTTGTGAAGATATAGGTTGACACCTGACTGCTGTAGTTAGTTAAACAGCTGACATATTACTTTGCGGTGTATAATAATGCTTTAATAGTATTTCTCAGTTTTTATTTGCTTGTTACAAGAATAAATGTGATTTAGCCAGCAATGGGTTCAGTCCCAAGGTGGCTAGTTAAGAAACTTCTACTTTAGTTTATAAAATGAACAACGTAAATATTAAAACTCTCTTGATACTTAGGCCTTAAAGGCTTTTAGGGAAATTTAGGACCACTCAAAGGATTAGGAGTTACTAACCATCTCTGTTCTAAAATGCTCCAGCTGAATGTACACTATGAGTCAAGCTTACAATTGCCACGAAAATTGACATTATACTCTAATGGCTGCTTAGTTTGCCTTCTATATCTGAGAAACCAATTTATTATGATCTTAATACTTACATTTAATACAAAAGTGAATTATATTCTGTTGGGTTCAAAAACTATATTACATAATATTATTATTGTATGAAGCTCTCACTTCAACATCAATGCCTTAGACAATTTATTTTTTTATAAGAGGTGTACTATTTCACAAAAATGATTTAATATAGATTAGTTTAGAAGTAATTTTAACTCTACACCCACATAAAAAAAACCCAAATACAAGTTATCTACCTTAAGTATAGATTACTTTTATCAGAATTAGCCTCTTTGTTGGATTTTATATAAGAGAAACAGAAATATTCATTGGTTTTAATTTAACAAAAAAAAAAAAATTAATTAATAAATAATAAATACTTTTATGAATTCACTGTGTTTGAAAAATAGTTAACTTATCAGAAGGTTCCTGATAAGCCTGGAAAGTGTGATATTTGATTTTAAGAATTTCCTAAATAAAGGACCAGACTGGAGCTGCAATGTAAAATATTTATCCTGAGGAAGCAAGTTGAGAGACTTCATGAAGAAAGGAAGCTGAGAGCATTGACTAGATCAGCGAGATTTTCTTAAAGCTAAGAAGTACTTTCATCTAGAGTAAGTAATATGTTATTGAAAGAGCATAGTAAGTTCTTTATTTCAGAAACTTGTGCTTTGAAAAGTTTGTCTTTGTTTGGCTAACGATAACTGGCATAAAAAATTATCGATTTGAACGAAATTCTGCACACATGCGCATCTCATAATTTATGAAAACTGCATAGTTTTCAGAAATTCCACACTAAATATTATCAATATGGAGGTCAGTGATGAACCTACGCAATGCTTAGTTACTAGGAATCGCGTGGCTCTATAATTGAAGCGAGCGTATAGTAATAAATATGTATTGTATGAGTATATTGAACAAAAAATAGATAATCATGAATCATGATGAGTTGATAGATAATGGGTATAGTAGTAGTACAGCGGCTAGTAGTAAGGGAACCACCCCGCATTCTTACTATTCCTCTAACCACACATCTCCTTTTCAATTATTATAAAATGTATCACTTCGCTAAAAACTACTGCATGTATCGAATTGAAATTTTGCATGCGTGCTTCAATTGTGCATTAGATGGTGTATATGAAATTTTATTAAAATCGTTACGTTAGAACGTAAGATATCGGTAAAAAGGTTGTTTTCTCTATTAAAAACGTTTAGGTCCGCTTTAATAGTTTTAGCGATCTTTATTAATTCATAGCGGTGTCGCTGTTGGTTTTACTAAAACATTTTATTTGAAACAAATGTTTGTCTCATCGAATAGATGATAATAGAATCTTTTCCCGTCCTGAAATCCCAATTTAATTTTTGAACCTCTCGTTTATGCGAGCGTTGCGCGCAAACTCTTGAACAGATCACGCTGTCCAACGAATTTAACCTGAGTATTAGTAATAAGAACATGTATACCAAATTTCAACTAAATCGGTCAACTTTTACTCAAGTTATCGTCGGACACGTAAACGTTACTGACAGACAGACAAGATGCATAGTTTTTTGAATGTAAGAAGCTCGCTACAATTATATGTTATTTAAAATGTATTTAAATAGACTTCTGGATTTTACCAGGCAGAACACTAAGTAGCATCTCGCGTTGCGTCGCGATGAGATCGCGAGATGGGGGTCGCATTCATCACTTCATCAGTACCCTGCACCACTGAGAAAACATTCTATGTCAGTACTGAACGTAAATGTGTATTTCCTCTTTGCTAGCATTCAATTCAACTTAACTCTCATATCCCTGCCACTGATATCAAGAAAAATACTATTATTAAACTAATGTAAAAGTTTACTGATCAGTAATACAACAAAGGTATGACTCATATTATGTTTATGTATATGTAGCCTTTCCTTTTACAATTCTTGTGATTTTTCTTAGCTGATAAAATTGTTAGAACTCCACAAAATACCCATACCTTCGGCCGCCTATGCTCCTACTGTAAACTTAAAATATTTGAAACTTTACCTCTGTCTTACAACTACCAATAATATCTGCTCACACAACTTTTGTTTTTAAAAAATGATGAAATTAATTTTATTTTATTATTATTTACATTTAGAGCAAATAAGCTGTATTTTGATCTTCACCACTCTCTCTGAGATACAGAGCTCCTCATTACTCTTACCTTTAAGCCTTGCCCTTTTTAAGTTAAAAATTACAACTTAATTTATGCTTACAAACTTTAATATATGAACTAGAAGCTGAAAGTTTTGTGACAATCGTTTTAAACTGTTAAACTAAAAATTCTTATACAAAACATGAATTTCAAACACGTAAGTGAATTCTTCAAAACTATGAATCCTGATATATAGATAGCATATAAGAGGTTCTAAAATATTTAAAAATGTTTGTTGGTTAACTATACATATTATTTAAGTAATTATTTCTGATTTTGAATAACAAAACAAATTACCGTTTACAAAGTTCAACATACTGTTTATCATACTTTCTTTATTTATTTTATATTTCTTAACTTATTTTTATTTTTTAATAAATTTATTGTACAACCCTTTATCTATACAATGAACACTTATTACAATATTTTATTTTTTTAAATTTATTATTACAAATTATAATTTTATTTATTTATTTAATTATTATTATTGTTTCTTTTATTTGTATTATCATTTTTTTTATATAACTATTTGATACATAAAACAATTTGACGTAAGGCTCCATGAGATTTGAAGTTAAATAGTGAAATATTCCCTCAATTCGCTAATATTAATCTTTTATAATTTTTGGTACATAAAACACCAGAAATGTATTAGAGGTTTTCTAAAGTTATTACTGTAAAAAGGTGAGACTGTATGCATACTGCAGTAACTTTCTCCAAAAAAAAAAAAAAATAAATAAAATAAAGTTCTGTAGAGATCAGTTTACCTTTTAAATATTTATTTGTAAAATTCGCCAACATATCTGGATTTTTAATTGTCAATGTTTTATCTCACTCTTTGTCTTCTATCAATGAAACAAGATTAGATAAGAAACAAAGAAAGACCCAAAGTAATAAATGTTTTCACAAACTTCTAATGCAAACTTGCTTTTTAATGTTACTTTTAAAGATAGGAGAATATCTCCAATGATTTATTACTCCACTCTCATGAAGCCTTAATTCTTTAATTTCTAAAAATGACAAATTTTACAAAAACACACAAAAAATGTAAAACAATGAGGGAATATATATAAATTGTAATAAAGTGATATTTAATATAAATTAAAAGGTAAGGAAAGATTGTTTAATAAGAAATAAAATTCTACTTTTTAAATTTTAATATTTTACATTTTTTTTATTTTTATTTATTTACTTACAACTATAATAAATAAAAAATAAATAAATATCACAAT
Source organism: Gerris lacustris (assembly GCA_951217055.1). Taxonomy (NCBI): domain Eukaryota; kingdom Metazoa; phylum Arthropoda; class Insecta; order Hemiptera; family Gerridae; genus Gerris; species Gerris lacustris. The sequence continues at coordinate 19,747,152 of OX578278.1, forward strand.
TATTCAAAAAATAGTTAACTTTTAACCTTATTTATTTATTTTTTTTTTTTTTTTACAGATTTAATTTTTTTTTTTTAATGAGCCAGAAATAAACTAAATTATAAATAAAATAAATAAATAAATAAGTAATATTAAAATAAAATAAATTAACAAAACACAGTCTTTACAATTTTGTTATTAATAGTAAAGAAGTAAAAAAAATATTATAATTAAATAAGATATTAATTAAACATAATGAGGGGGGTGATGGTTTTAGATGATTGTTCTTTACGGTTCGCAGAAATGAGTCGTCCGTGTAAGGCTTTTACTGATGGTGAAAACTTGACGGGATCTTTGATTACTTTCATCGCCTGATCTGTCTTCATCAGTGATGTAGCTTTCTCTTAGTGGATCGTCGCAAACTGATTCTGCCACTTCCTCACTCAAAATTGATTCTTGACCTGCTAGACATGAATAACTAATTAGAGCACTTTTAAAGACTGTAAAAACCTTGATAAAAGTAAACACACAATGATTACCAAACTAAAATTGTCACCATTTACACCTGAAATTTCAAACACTTTTAAAACATTAATTAAAAATTTCATCAATGTGATTAAGATGGTCTCCTACAATTATTTGCACCTAACTTAACCATAAATTGCTTATAACACTTAATAATATACTCCAGATCACTGGAAATGGCAGCAATAAATAATTTAGCAACTAGCATCGGTAACAATCTAATATTCTAATAAAAATTTAAAGAACATTCTCCTTCATAAATATTCCTATCTTTCAGAGAAACTTAGTAATGCTTGTGATTACGATAATTCGTAGAAGGTGGGCAGGCCTTTCAGGACAACATTAAAATAAAAATAGTTTTCGGTAATCAAGCAGCGGTATTTCAAATGTTTAAAATCGAAGTTTTTAGTGAATATTTTTGAATTAATTTACAATAAAATGAATTGAACTATAAAAAAAGAGAACATAAAACAAAAACAACTATGAAAAGAAGAGAAACATTTATGTTCATATTTTCTAATATGTAGACATGGTAGTGAAGCAAGTTGTCATATATTATAGTTATTTATCAATTACCTACTAATAATGACAAATGGTCGTTGGAAAAATTAGTAGGTCAGGTCATTGTTTCCACTTGTTTATAATACACCCTAATAATAATAATAATAATAAAAATTTGCTCCTTAGATAGAAGCATTTTTATCATAAATTGACATACTCTTTACTAATAGGATTTTCATTGTAGAGCAAATGTCATATTTTACACATTGCCATTTATGTTTGGTTTAGCAATGAATGTTTCAACTAGATTTATTTTTATTAATATCACAGATCAAGCTGAATTAGGTTTGAGCTATTTGAACAACAATAATTGTTGTTTTACAAACATACAACTGTCTAAATAATGTATATCGTACATTACAAAATCATAAAACATAAAAATGTGTCATGAAATCTAGAAAATGGTTCCTTCTAACCAAAACATATTGTGAGGATGAATTACATGTATTCTATTGATCACTAAATCATGAAACTAGACAAAGGAAAACCATATAAAGATAGAGATGATGCTATAATAACTAAAACTATATGACCTGGAGATGATTTCCTAGGATGAAACCACCAGACTGCCAGGAGAAGACCAACTATTGCTATGACCACTGCTGCTGTAGTTAAAACTATCTCTGCACCGCTATCGCCTATAGACAACATATTAATACATATTTAATAACAATAATACATTTATTTATATACTTTTATGCAAATAAGGGTTTAAAGATTGAAGCAATTTTGGTAATAAAAAACATCTAAGCTTGGGTTTTTATAGAGGCAGTAATTTTGTTTAAGTACCTAGCCTACAACAATACCATACAATCCCAAAACCAGGATAATAGATGTTTGGTTAATTTAACAAATTTACTTATCTCTTAATTTGTATTTAGTCTTTAACATGAGCACCCCAACCATATAATTTCCAATCCTTCCTTTATCAAAAAAAAAGTTTACAGTCAGGTACCATCTACAAGATAGGATACTTTTTATTCGGTTTGGTCGTGATAACAGGGTTACTCTATTTTTGGTGCTGGAGAGGTCTGATCTAAAAAAAACAACATATATCCGTAACTTCAAGCCCTACAAGATAGACTAGTTAGTTTTTTTCAAGAGTTACATTAAGTCAGAAATATTGCATACAAAAAATCCTAAAATGAAGTCAGATAGTGTACATATTTCATACGAACACAAAAACCCTAAAAACAAAAGTATATTTTTTAATAATGTCAATTTAAATAAAAAAACAGATTTGTAGTCTGTAGCCTAAAATAATTGATAGTTTAAGCTCCAATGAAAAATTAAAAAAGAAATTAAATCAGTTGCTGCAGTGAGAAAATTAATTAGGGGTTGAGCAGCAACAACAAAACCTAGTCATTTTTATTACAGTAAGGGGTCAGCTTTTTTTTGTTTAATTTTTTCCAACCTAGATTGATCTTTCTAAAGCTACTTTAAAACATGTGGTAAGTAGGGTAAAACAAAAACTACCTGTTGGTTGCCATTTTATATAAAGGTTTGCTAGTATTTAATAAAAACTGACAATTAATGAGCGTCTTGCTGAATGTTTTGTATTTTGGTGTAATATTGTTGAAAAATATTGAAAATACTCAGCCAATTACTTAGGCACATAGCTTCCTCGCAACCTATTTCGTATACTTTAACGATTTTATGCTTTTACAACCTATTATGTTAATTTTTTAAATTTTTACCCCGTTTCTTAAATTTGTCAAAATTGTTTTGATTATTTACTTGTAATGAAGTACCAATTAAACAAAATTTAAAGAGCACAGACGGTTAAAATTAATCTGGGGCTATCTGCAGGCTACTTTAGACAAACCATCAAAATTTCATAAAAATCAGATGTGTACTTTTGAAGATATAGGTGCAAATAAATATATGTTTGTGCGCATGTGGAAGAGAAACATATGGGTGCATAAGGTTGAAACTTATATTGGACCAACAATTGGCTAATTATGACCTACCATCCACACTTCAATAAAATCGGAAGATTATATTAGTCTTTAAGATATTTTTGTTGTATGGTTTAACCAAAAAGTTTCCCTGATGTCTGAAACAAATTTCTGCCTTGGAATTTTTGAAGTTGGAGACCTAAAATTTTTTCATAACTATCACATAGCTTCCGTTACCATCGGTAAGCATGAAAGCAAAATAATAATTTATTTTTATTTTAAATAGAAATCAAATGAGACTAAAAATAAGCATTTTTTTTAACGTTTCCAGAGCTATGCTTCAGGGTATGCTTTGCTGAACATTTAGCAACCCCATTACACTTGCTTCCTTTGATTCATAATAAAGAGTAAATTATAGAGTGCCTCGTCTAAGGCTCGGTCTAAGACCTTGTCATAAGAACAAGAAGTTGATAACTTTGACTAACTCCACTTAATTTTAACCACCCAGCAATTTGTTCTCTCTTATCAGTCTTGTTAATGATTTTAATATGAAACAGGTTAAGGTCACCACGTGCTTCTTTGATATTTAACATCATGTACCGACTAAAAACATTTATTTTAATTATTAATAAATTAATCTAAGTAATGAAAAACCTGCTAATAGTTCAATTATCTTTCCCTGGTCTGTAGAGTATTAAATAACAAAAATACCGCTTTTTACAATACTTCACCTCCTCTTGAGGCATCTTCAAGCCTTTACATTATTTCTCCTTATTCATAACATTATTATTTTTACTATTTATTCATCCATCTTAATAATCCAAATATGTGTCTACACATTGCCATCATTTCTTGAGTTTGTACATTTTTAATTACTTCAAAATGATATAATTTTTTTTTTAGTGATAATAACATAGCCGTGCTATCTTCATTAGTTCTTATCATGGACAGTAAATGTTATGCTAGCTTAGTTACACCGCAAATATTGTTATTATTGCTTTATCATCGTAATAATTATAATTTAGCAAAAAATTTATATTTTTCAATGTTTCAAATGTCAAAAGTTATATAATTACTAACTATGATCTTAACATATATCGACAAGTAGGCTGCTTTCCATGTTTTAGAGAATAGACTTATTAGTAGGAATCTAAAGAAAAATAATCGCTAGAAAAGAAATATTGCTCTGGTGTGGTCAATTTTTTTTATTGAAGCGAGCTTCTTACATTCAATAAATATGCATCCTGTCTGTCTGTCTGTCACTAACGATTATGTGTCCGATGATAATTTGAGTAAAAGTAGACCGATTTATGTAGTTGACATTTTGTATATATGTTCCTTTTACTAATGCTCAGGCTAATTTCGTTGGACAGTGCTGTACATCAAAGAGTTGGCATGCCAATGCTTGGGTAAATGTGAGCTTCAAATTTAAAATTGGAATTTCCGAATGGGAAAAGATTCTATCAACACCAATTCGATGAGAGAAACATATTCTACAACTAATTTTTTTTTTTTTTTTAGTATAACCAACAGCGACATTGCTATGAAGTGATAAAGATCTTTAAATCTATTAAAATCAAATGAGACTAAGCACTTTTTATATGTGTACCTATGTGTGGATTCTATAAGAAAGAGGGCAAAACCCTTTTATCACCTAATCTGTGGCTCTAGTGGAGAACAAACCTGAGGCCATCATTTTTGCTTATTGAAGACCCAATTTGCTTCTTTTAAGTAATGCGGTCCACGAGGCTGCTAAATAGAGTACTATAAATATTGTTTCCAGAATCCATGTTGTCACTTATGTAGCCCTATCAATTCGCATGTGAACTCTTGCTGCGCCAGACTTTTAAGAAAAACAGAAACTAAGAATGGTTTACGATATTTGTTTCATTATACTCTTTTAAATCTGTGCCCCAATAACTATTTAAGTGATTATAGATATTTATTCTTTTTAACTGCCAACCATGGTATTCATATCTAGCTTAATATGTATATATTTGCCATACTTATAATTATAATGTTAATTTACGAATATTATAATAGCAAAATACAGTTTGAGAGGAAATGCTGTTTTATTTGTGTAAATTAGTTCAATTCTGATCATAATTCCCTCCCCTTTCTTCTATTATTACATTGAAAATAAATAGTGGAAAGAAAAAAAAAAAGAAAAGATATTTAATAACAAAAATATATTAACAAATAATAGATTATTTTTTAATTTTAAATTTTTACACTGTACAAAACATATTTCTGTTTAAGCAGTCTGTATTTTCTTAAAGGTATCAAGAATATACCTAATATAGATATATCACAATTTAAGACACTCTTCTTTTAAATATAATTGGTCATTAAATACAAGAAAATAAATTAGAGAACCATACATTAAACATAAACAAAGAAATAAAGTATTTTTTAAAAAAACAATAACATGAACAGAACACTATATAAATAAAATAAAGAAAGAATGAAAAAGGGTAATAAATAGGTTTCATTCGAAACAAAATACACAATTTTTTGACAAGTTTGTCAAAAATCTTAACATTCCAATTGAAAAGAACTCAACATTTTATTGCTATTAACAATAAAAATGATTATATTTTTTTTTTTAATCATTAAAAAAAATATTAAGCACCAATACAACATTCTATACAGAAAATAATAAATTATAACTTTATATATAATTACATCCAAAAGGAAGGCACTATGGATTCAAGGTAGTTTTGAAATTACGAATTCTTTAAATTTTCCAGTTGTTTAAATATAATAATAATTTGAGATTTCAATTGAAATAAATCAGATTAAATTTAAATTAGGTCTATTAAGATTTAAATTATTTTAATGACATTGAAGCCAAAATTGAAATTATACAATAATTTTGGTAGATGTTTTTCTTTATGTTTTAAATATTATATTGTGGGTTATAATATTATTTAATACTAAGCCTCTTTAAATGGATTAGTGGAAGAACTTAAAGAGCTTCATCAAAGTTGTTTAGACTGTATAATGCTGAATTAACATAAATGTAATAACATCTTTATAAAGGAGAGGTTTCAAACTTATTGGAGGGATTATGCTTATACGATGTCATCAATAGCAACTTTTTTAAAAATGATCCCGAAAAATGTTTTGAGTAGCCTCAGATATAACTCTAACTCTATATACCTGATTCGAAAATTGGTATTGTGATGTTCTATTGTGAATGGTTTAATATTAAATCTTTTATAATCATTATATTAACTTTCTTTTCTCAATATCTGTTTCATCTTTTTAGGGTTTAAATATCTACACTGAATTTTGTCAAAATTGCCTGACGTAATATTCTAATACAACTAAAAGTTCATTTTAAAAATTAAATACAGTCGCCTCCTTATAACAAACTTCTGTGCGACGAATATCTCTACATAACAAATTCTTTTCATGTTCCCACGAATTCTCCGTAGTAAAATTGTTTCATTAGAATATAAATAATTTCTCTACAAGGAAAAAAATTCATAGAAATAAGGATAAACATCCATCTTTATATTCTTTTATTTTCTAAGAATTATTTTTAGGAGTTTCTTGGTCTAGCACTCTAATAATTTTGCTTATTAGACCTCCATTACTTTAAGTTTATGTGGAATCCGAATCATCTTTGAATAGCGTACAGAAATTATTAAATAATAATTGTATACATTAGAATTTCTTACCACATACATATTACATGCATATTAATTTTTTATCAAAATTAATATGCATGTGGTTGTTATTCTTATGAATAAATATGTATGCATATACATCATTAAGACATTTTTTGTTTTAAATCTGTAATAAATTTTTTATATAGTGAATTTTTTATGGAATTATCAATTTCGTTGTATGGAGACTCAAATAAAAGAATCAAGGAATTAAATACCATTTTTAACTTATGCCACAAGGTTCAGACTACAAAAGAATACTAATATATTGACATAAATGATCTAATGTATAAAGGCATCTGATTTTTAATGAATAATAATAATAATAATCCAGACAGGTCAAAATGAAATTATCATTTTTCGTTGGGTACATTAAATATCCCTAAAAGTTTACTACATAAAATCTCAAATCTGATATGGCTTCAATAAAAAAAAGAGAAAAAATCTGACAATTATTACTTAATTATGTTAACTTACATTTCTTATTGACTCAATGGTCATATCTTTCTCTCATTTCTACAATACAAAAATATAATTCCTATTAAAAAATCTATAGGATTTAGTTGTTTTATCTTGCCCTATCTAATGTTATAATTCAGATCTGAATTTCTTTAAGTATGACCATCATTTTAAATTTAAATTATCTATACATAGGTACAACTAAATTAATCGAAAGATTAAATTAGTTTAATTTTTAATTGAACTAAATAATAAATAATTAAGTACTAATAATAATAATTTTCGAAGTAAAATATCCCTTCATTTGACAACCCCGTTTCAAATTAAATTAAAATTTGACATAGTGCAATAATAATTTGCTATTTTCTACGTGAAGATGATTAATTCGCCAATCTTTCACATGAATTATATTTCAGTATTTGTTTTTAGTTCTTTTCTTAAATTTTATACTCTAATAAACAAAAGCACCAAGTTGGTAAGATATAATTACTAAATAATAAGGCAAGATATTACAACCCATTCAACAGAATAATATAAGATTCATTAAATTATTATTATTATTATTTTTTTTTTTTTATAAAAGTGTGCTCTTTGTTCCATTTATAAATTCTCTAATTGTTTAATTTCTTTTAAGAAGCTTTTATGTTCTTCTTTGTAAGCAGAAAGTTTTCAGGTAGGTATGCAAGGACTGGAAAATAGATATTGTATTTACTAATTTATGAATTATTCAAGCTTTTAAAGACTCAAACTGTATGCCGGTCATTTATTTATGTCTGTAAATGGTTTTAAGGGTGGCTATCTTTTACTAGTTTTAAATACCAACACGTTTTAAAGTTATTGGATCAAATTACGCAGTGGGGAATAGCTACAATTTTTAGATAAAATTCGCAAAATGATTTAGATAATATCGTGAAAATACGGTTTAGGCCGATTTACCGGAAAGTATAACAATTCATATGTAATGTATGATTGTGTTAACAATTGGAGCTATCTCTTTGAAACATTCTTCGATGGATAATTTAAGAGCTGGTAAATCTGCAATCTCAGTTAAGATTCGAGAAGTAAGTCAAAGTAGAGGTATATCTAATCATATGGGAGTCAGCAGATTAGCTTACGAGCCAATTAGGAAAGATAAATAGAACATAGAGAACAGATTTACCAATATTTATACAAGTTGTTACTGAATAATCTCTTGATTTAGTTAAAGTTCTTCGTTGGCTTCAAATTGATAATCAGGATCGATTGTGTCGTTGCAGAACTGAGCTACGTCAGTACACAGGATAATATCTAAATTTTCTTGATTCTTGGCAAAAGCACTGACAAACTGCTCTTCAAATTCATCTAAGATGCCTTCGCAGTAGTACTTCAAACTCCTGTTGAGATCCGAATCCTGAATTATGTCCACTTGTGCTATAGCATCACTCATCTTACCGTCTTCGGTAACAAGGGGTACCACGACAAGTTGACCGTTTGTCTTCTTACGTGCTCTCACATAGTCTTCCATTCTAGAGCATACTTTCTCCATCAGTTCGGTAAGGTAAACTTCAGATCTACGATATTCCACCACTTTCTGTTTCTTACCCCTATCTTCGAAATGATAAGCGCCGATTTCAATAGTTTTCTTCGGATCTACTTTATCCACTTCTTTATTCATCTCTTCGATAAGTTTCTTACAGACTAAACATTTCAATTCTTTGGTATTAATCGATTCTGAACTTGTACTTACGAATAGGAGAGTTGAGCAGAAGAGAAAAACATTAAAGACGAACATCTTCATGATTTAAAAGAACTAATTCAAAAAAACGAATATCGAAAAATTAATATCTAAGTGGCAAATAAATAAATTTTTTAAACGTTAACTATCTTTTACTAAAAGCATTAAATACATACTACACGTTTTAATGTTATAGGATTAAATTACGTGGACTTCCATGAATGATCAAAGGATTATAATAGAAGACGGCCCGGAGGGAAACTAGAGCCACGTATCGAGTTCTGAATGGTTGATTTGAAATAAAAACAAAGATAAAAACACAAAAGAGCACTAATTGCCATAACCTTGCTCCCACTGGAGAACAGGTAGGCAGGCTTCACTATAGTTCAGGCTGAGCTCAACAGATATCGCTAGCGTCGACTCCCCTGTTTACTTTTAAACCGACCTGTAAAGTTTCTATTTCAAAAAAGAGCATTAAACAAAGGAAAGGACCAATATATCATATAATATTATATAAGTCACTCTCAAAACTATTCTAGAAATAATAATTTAATTTATTTGATCTATTGAAAACATTTTACTTTATCATATACGTAGGATATGCAGAAGAAAGTATTGTGATAGCATGAAACTTGGACTTCGATTAATCAATAAGTTTTAGTTCCCGAGTCTGAAAAAGAAGTTTTTAAAAAGTGTCTGTCTACGTTCTGTGCAGATGCTTGGAGCCTAAACTACTGGGCCGGTTTTTGATGGCATTTGACATGACGCGAAATAAATTTTCAAAAAAGGTTCCGACGATTTTGATTAATACATTCCAGTATGTAGTCCATAAATAGAAATCTAACCATATATAAGTAGTACTATCGGGAAAAAATCTATTTTCTAAGAAATAAATAACTTAAATGATATATTTTTGATGAAAAATCAGTCTTACGATGTACCTATAAGAGAAAGTTATGTTTGGAGTTAGTCGTACCGATTTTTTTTGTATCTTAAATCTGTGACAATTGCTTGGTTTTTGCTTCCGATCTTACCAAAGGAAACGGAAGCTATATGATCGTTCATAAGAACGAACATTTTTACTTTCTCAAATAAAGAGAAAGTATTGTGATGGCGCGAAAATTCGATTTTGAGATTTTGATGGATTTACACGTTTTGAGGTACCCTGAGTCCAAAAAAGTGGTTTTTAAAAAATGTCTGTCCGTCGTCTGTCGTCTGTCTGTGCATACGCCCGGAGCCTAAACTACTGGGCCGATTTTGACGAAATTTGGCATACATGTTAAGAAAAATCATACCCCGAGGCGAAATCGAGAAATGAATTTTAGCTCAAAATGTGGGGACGCTACCCCCCAAAAACTTTGTAAAAACGTGAAAAAAAATTATTTCTCGAAAACGGTACCGACGATTTTGACTAAAAAAATTCTATAATATAGCCCATTTAAATACGAATCTAACGATATAAGCCGTTTTCCCGGGAAAAATCTAGTTCCTGAGAAATAAGCTTAAAACGCGGACGGAGAGAGCCCGGGTTCGATTCACCGCCCAGGAGATGTTATTTTTATGATGAAATGTTCAATAATAATTAAATTTACATACGAAAACTAATAAATAAATGGAAAACACTGGACCAAATAATTATGAACTCGTATACGAGAAAGTTTGTCTGAGCTGTCTCGGACCGATTTTTTTATTTTTATACATGAATAAAAGAATAAACTAAGCAATACTAATTTTCGCAGACGATTAAAATTAAATATTGACGATATGTAAGCTACCTTCGATAAAGCAGTAAAATTTCTTAAAAATCTGATCAGTACCAATACTTTTAAAAATATATTTGTTAATAAAAAATCGTTTGAGTGCGTGAGGGTGAAAAAATATTAAACTTACTATTGGAACAACAATGGGCCAATTGTGACTTACTATCAAAATGGGTTGAGTATAGTTTTTATGATGTGTTAGCTAGTAAAAATGTTGAACGACAGAGGGACACGAAACGTTCCCTGATGTCTGAAACAGACTTCTATCTTGAAATTTTGAATTCGGACTAAAAGAGATTGGTTCTTCAGATCACGCTTCCGATACCTCCGGTAAGATTGAAAAGCAGTAAAGATTAAAAATAAACATTAACAGTTTATTAGGGAGCGTTATGGTTTGGAGGGTGTTTCAAGGAGTTGATTGCTATTGCCATGGAGTCGCAGTACTTCCAGAAAAACTTTCCTTAACTTGTTTGAACGTGTTACGTGTTCTCTTTTGTTTCGGAATTCCGGTCCTCCCAAGAGGTCTATGTTTATCCCGTTCAAGTTCTTTTCTCCTGCCATTTCAATTAGGAAGTTGAAACTCTCCGATTGGCTTTATTTCGAACCAACTCAATGTTAAGGGTATTTCTTCTTTATACTAGGTAACAACAAACAACCGAAACAATGACGGAGTTTTTATATTTGACCCAGCTCTAATTCAGTTCCTTTAGAAAATTGTTGAAGTTAGTTAGCTCGCGTCTGATTGAAAAAGCAACTTTTAAGCTTTACAAATACAATAATCGTAATTGGAGAAACTTCGAAGGGTCTTCGGAGACTTTCAATCATAAATCAAAAGTTCGCTCTCTATCTTTGCAACTCCTAAGTAATTATGTCATATTCCTATTCCTATTAAAACAACCTCCATAGAATTATGGATGCTTTGCAATACCCTGTTATTGAACGAAAGAGGCGATCCTAGATGTAAAACGAAGAACAATTATTAAACATAAACAGGAATACAAATTGTAAGCAATAATCACCAATAGGTAGCATTAAAGCTAAGCTTTAGAGGGGCATACTTAGAAATAATACTGTTTAATTGCTTTTTACCAATAATTACAAATGATTATTGACAAAATCTTTCCACATTCTAATAATTTTGATTGTTTGATGCACCTTATCGAAAAAGGAAATTGTAGTCATTGAAGTAAATCAGAAATTGGATATAAAATCTCAAATTCTTTGCAATTTCTCAAAAAACCATCTTAACATCACAAATTATTGAGCAATAATTCTATTTAAAAGTTGATACTTATCGATTGTGCTGACAAACCAAGGCTTTAGAGTGGAAAATGGGTGAAACCAAGCAGTTTTGGAAAATGTTGAAGATTTACTCTGTTTTTGAAGAGCTGTAACTTGGGAAGTATGAAGTGTAAGAGTTAGAAAGATGACTGTTTTCTTCAAGAGTAGAAAATTTACTTTACTATATCAAAATAACAAATATATAAACCACTCCTTCATGGTGAAAACTGGCTAAAACTGAAAAAAAGTCAAGCATTTTACTGTTCTTAGGCGCAAGGGACGCTGTATGTAAGCAATTTATGATTAAAGTCATTTTGTAGCTGTTAAATAAATTTTACTTACACGCTAGCGATATGAACAAACCATTATCTATTCATTTTGCTTCCGAGCTTACCGAAGGTAACGGAAGTATTGGGTTCACTTTTGAGAACGAAAAAAACTTTTATGTCTCCGATTTTAAAAATTCCTAGACAGAAATCTGTTTCAGACATCAGGGAACATATTTGGTCTCGTGTCTGTCTGTCGGTCTGTGTGTCGGCGAATTATGAAACGTGTGACGATAACGTGAGTAAATGTCGACCGATTTTGATAAAATTTGGTAGACATGTTCATTTTACCAATGCCCAGGACGAGTTCGTTGGACAACATTATCCGTCCAAGCGTTCACACGCAACGCTAGCGTAAACGTGAACTTCAAATTTAAAATTGGAATTTTAGGTCGGGTTATAATCTAACTTCATCTATTCAATGAGGCAAACACTTTTTACAAATACATTTTTTAGCAAAACCATCAGCGACACCGCTATGAAGAGTTAAAGATCCCTAAAACTATTAATATTTTTACACAACAAACAATATAACAATAAAGTAATATAACAATAAAGTACATGATAGGATGTGAGGAAGCTATGTGCCACACTATTTGGCAGTCTATTTTAGTTTTACCCGACCAAAGATCAAAATACACAAGGTTGTTATATAACGGAGGAATCAGTCTCTAGAAACATCTACTTAATGTGATCGTCAGATTGAAATATATCTCATCTATCTGTGTTCCAACAATTGAGAAACAATGTCGTTGTTCTAAAAATGCAAACAAACTTTCAGGATTATGGAGAGAGTCCCTATAGCTTTGGCAGACAACGTCAGCGATAGTAGTTCATGGTTAACTAAGACTGGTACATGGCTTTTGTTCGATGTACCATTTGTTCAGTCAGTGTTAGAGGGAACATTTTGTATTTATATAATCTTCTTTTACTTCATACGTATTTACTTTAGTTATTATTCTTTTACTTCATACGTGTTTACTTTAGTTATTATTCTTTTACTTCATACGTATTTACTTTAGTTATTATTCTTTTACTTCATACGTATTTACTTTAGTTATTATTCTTTTACTTCATACGTGTTTACTCTAGTCATTCTTCTTTTATTTCATAAGTGTTTACTTCAGTTATTATTCTTTTACTGCATAAGTGTTTACTCTAGTTATTATTCTTTCACATCATACGTGTTTACTCTAGTCATTCTTTTTTTACTTCATACGTGTTTACTCTAGTTATTCTTTTACTTCTTTTTTTTACCTTCTTGTAAAGAAGATAATATTCTGAATATTTGTTTAATTTATCACGGTGAATAGTATTATGATATACCACTACTCTTACTGTTACTATTAGTGCTTCATTTTATAGGTTTTAAGTGTTAAATTTGCGTAGTGATACAAAATGTTTACATCAGATGTAAATAGACATCTTCCAACTCAATATTTTTTAATAATATTTAAGCAGGTGTCACTTAGGATATCTTCGCAAAAAGAAAAACTTTAAGAAAAACAGTCAAAAAAATTACACAAACCAGGAAGTGCTGTAAAAAAAGTGAGTTTGTAATAGAATTAATTTACATTCCCTTTATACATAAAATATAATTAAATAAAAAAAAGTGATAATAAAAAGACGATAAAAAGGAGTGAAGTAAAAATATAAAAAAAAGACAAGGAAGATAAAGGAAAGTATTTGTTCAGAAGGAAGCGGGAGAAATAAGCAGAAAGTGTTGCGCTACGGAATATAAAGGGTCCCGGGACCTTCACGGACAGTTGTTCCGCACATTATTACCCTTTATCCCTTCAGGTTTTACCCTCCACAAAGTTCTCAACGCACGCACTCACCATGAGGCGACCAAGTTGTTACTACAAGAGTATTTTGTTGTAAACTCAGGATCGAGAGTGTGGCTAAAATAAAAAACAACTTTTATCTTAGCCTCTTCCTTTTTTAGATAAAAACAAAATATATAGTGATATTACGAAACCTTTTAGGTCCTAAACTACTATAGCTTTCCTTTTACACCCTAGTTTTCCTATTTGTCCAATCAATTAGTTGTACTACATACGCGAATCTTAACAGTAATTTAGCGGTCATACGTATTTCTTCCATTAATTTGAACTCTCAATTTAATAGAATAACTAATATATTTTACATAAAATCAAATGTATTAGTAATTTTAACTTAGAGAGACAAAAATACTAAGTTAAAGGGATACCTACTAGTAATATTGCATTACATTTTCGCTCTTCAATGATAATTTTCAATTTTAATAGCTAAAAACCAAAAGGAATCCAGGTAGCAGGATGCTGACAATCAGGACCAGGGGAAATTAAACAAATCTCTTTATTTAGGTATTATAAATTAAATTAAAAAGACTTACTCTGTTTGTGATGACGTTGGTTAGCAGCAGCCATCTGTAGTTCTTGAAGTAAGGGCATAGCGTGTACGTCGTTGCCAGTTAGTTCGGGAAGTTGTTCTATTTCTGTGCTTTCTGTTTCCACTGATCCGCTTCCAGTACCAGTTAATCCTGATCCTGGTAGGTTCAACCTGAAAGAGATAAAGTATAGCTGTTAGAAAACCAGAAACAGATATCATTTTATAAATTAAAATATCAAAGTGAGTAAAAAATATTAAGAGAGTTTAGAGTGTGAATTTGCAACTCTCGGTAAATTCCTCTGTACTCTTTTGTATATTATCCATTGAAATTAATATGAATGAAGAAAATTATGGCAAAGCTCCTTAAATGTGGTCATTACCCAAAGTAGGCACTTCTTTAGATTGTTACTCTCCCTCAAAACTGGAGTGTGATATTCCTTTGTCCCAAAGTACATTGGACTAAACATCCCTTTTTCTAAATAGCTATTTAGCCAAAGTCATTTTCATTCTAAAACAACATAGGGGAGTAACAATCTAAAGAAGTAACCACTTTACCTAATGACTTCTTATACCACCACAATGCTTTTGTTGATTTTATGGTTTTGAAGGTACCTAAAGGCACCATTTGTGCATGCCAATTGTAAGGTTTATATAGCTGATGGAACCCTTGTCATCCATTACAAAATAATATATTGTTGTAAGAGCCCTTCGACAAGCTTAGATCTAAGGCCAACATAGTTTGAGGAGTGTAAATTAGGATTAACAAACCGTTAGTCGACTTTGGTAGAATTTTAAACAAATTTAGAGTTGCAAAAAGCTTTCAAAAGACTTTTGTAAGCAACGCTGTTTGCTGTGCTTAACGAATCTTCTGCAAACATTGGTACACTTCTCCCCTTATGAATAAGAATTCAACTCTGAATACACAAACAGGTTACATACCCAGCTCTAACTGTGAGCGTCTCCGGATGGAACGTGCAAAGTACAAGGAACCTTCTGGTGCTGTGAGTCAGTATAGGAAGATTTTCTTGAACCAATATGAAGGTAGCTACAGCCGTTGCGTTGGTAACACTGCCGCATAACGAATGACTGATACGCAATACGTAGCTGGAATTGGGACTAGATCCGTCACCGTTAAGACTGCATTCAGGGGCAAGACCTCGGGTACCCTCAACACCAATACGACCTGAGAAATAAGGACCTGTAGAAACTTCTACCTCGCTACTGTCAGGCAAACAGACTCGGGCTACCGCTGAAACTGCAACAAATAAAGAAAAAGAAATGTTATTTTCAAATAAAATTGTTTTGGTCATACATGCTCATAAATTCTTACTGTACAATGAAGGGAGACGGAAAAAAGAAAAATACTCTCCAATGCCAGAACTGGAGTTCATTGTCTCTGGTCTGTCTCCTTTCTACCCCCTTTCACTCTATTCTTACTTATCAACTTAATGGCACCCTCTTCTACCAAAAGGTGTGGAAGATCTGCAAAGAGTTTCCTAACACTGTGACCTTTAGCCAACCTTCTTGCTTGGATCCAGGGCATTCTACGCTTTTAGAGTATGCGGTCTTTACATTATCTGCCCATGTGGTTCCTTCTGCCCCGTGGTCTTCTTCTTCGGGTTTTCTTGCTTCATCGCTTTGTTTTGGGTTCCTGTCTTCATCCATTCTCGTGATATGTCCAAAACATCTCACTTCTAAACTAATTTATTTAAAATTCTTCCTTGAGGATGATAAATTCCTACAAGTACAAGGAGGATTTGATCTGGCTAAAGTCTTAACTAACACTATACTTCTGCAGATCAAAAGCTTTTATGACTTAAAATAACATTACTATGTGGACATACTAATTTCAATAGAAACTATTTCAATGGACATTACAAGGAACCGAAGTTAAGGGATATTAAGTGAAGATCCAAGGCGGAACCCTGTGTACGGTTAGGCCAGGTATAACATTATTTTTCTCAACTGCAACAATGTTATACCTGATCTAACCGTATGCCGGGTTCCGCCTTGCCTCTGAACTTCATATTCCTTACCTTCGGTTTCTTGTAATGTCAATGTCCATTGTAATAGTTGACATTGTAATTAGTATGTCCACATAGTTAGTTAGTTTAAGTCATAAAAGCTTTTGATATACAGTATTATAGTGTTAGTTAAGACTTTAGCCAGATCAAATCCTCCTTGTAGGAATTTATCATCACTTCTTCTTAAAGAATTAACGCTGAAGATCGAAACACGTTAGGTTATTATTAATATAAAACTGAGGTGACAATATTGTTGTTTTACTTTCCATTAACCTCTCTAGCCATAATTATGAAATGGGCCACAAAATCTTAGTCAAAACAACCAATAATTAATAATAATAATATAATTAATTAATAATATAATTAATAATAATATAAATACAATCCAGTTCAGACAGAGATAAAGAATAATTTATTCTAATGTCACACAGCATTTTCCTTCTCACAAATTCATCCTCAATTATTTTGACATATTAGCTCATTAAAAGTAATGAGTACTTTTGCTGGGTATCGTTACCAAGTAAATATCTTTCATCTTGTAATTTTTATAAAATTTTTCGTTTATTATAATATTGTAATAATACATATTTATATGTAATTTGGTGGAGAAAATATTAATAAGCAGCCCACATAGAAAGCGAAAAACGAGTTCAAAGCTTAAGGTCACCAGACCCTGCTGGAGTTTAATTAAATTATTCCTCTATACTATTTTCCAACTTGTTTGAAGTTCCTTTCAATAACCACTTTGTTCATGGAAAGTGGCGTTTAATTAAGCAAGTGTCAAATAAACAAGTCCAAAATTATACGTTCCTACGGAGATTTTGTAAAATTTACTCAAAGAAATTTATTGATGAAACTCTTAAGCTAAACATTGATCTGTTTATGACCACGAAAAGACAGTAAATATTTAGTGCAGAAGGGCTTCGACCAGTTTCAACAGTAAATTAGAATAAAAATAATTGTTATCACTTCTGTATACTGAAAAGATAATATTCCTTGTCTAAATAATAATTTATGGACAAAGGAAAACCACTCTTCTGAAAAGGAACAATAAAACAACGTAACAAGGAAAAATGAAAAAAATCCATCAAAATCCGGCAAAAAAAGTTGGGTTGGATACGGCAAGTTTACCGATACATATAAACAAGTAAGCTTTGTGAGGATAAATACATTTTATATAGTAATTAGTAATTATAATACTGTAAAATTATTATTGGTGATTTACTCGAAGAAATACATGTATAATTTAATTTTAACTTATACATAAGATCAATGGTAAATAAACTTGATTTGGAGAATGAATGCTGCAGTTGTTGACCGTTAAATGCAGATGTATTAAACTGTAAGTACAAGTGTAAACAAGGAACATAGGGATAACAGCATGCAGTTGTAGAAGTTCAAGTAGGCAAGGGCTAGATTCAATTTAGCTTTCAGACAGATTAATTTGACTATATGCGATTCAAGTTAACATAGTTAAAGCGTATTACCAGAGAAATGACTAGGGTAAATCAATGTTGAAGTGGCAAGTAATGGGGCGCCAATTATGAAGCGCTTTGGTACTAGGCTGAATACGGACCAGTAGTAACTAATGAATAACACACAAGCCACTAAATTGACCACTAACCTCAACATTGTTCGTTGTAGCCACAATTTAATGTTCTGCAGCCCAAGACATAAACAATAGTAATTATAGACAATATTCACGTTTTCTATTCTATAAACCATACTTTGATTGGAAGCCCTTTATCTCATCCTAGTGATAGTGATGTCCATTACACATCCTCAATTCTTATCCTATTTTAATCTAAAAGTTTACCTGGGGTAGAGGAAGCAAAGTAAATAAAAAAAAAGTAGCACATGATTGCGGTCTTGAGTCTAATTAAAAACTAAAAATCTTATTAAAATAATAAATAAAAACTGTGCAATAGATAAAAATGTGTATTTTCCCCTTCTGGAGATAAAATATTGTTTATAATACCTCGGGAGTAAAGTGCCATCCATTATTGCCCTCGAGATAATTATCTCCCTCGGCTGCACCTCGGGAATTAAAAAGTCTAATTCCCTGGGCTTCGCTCAATTATCTAACTTGCCTGTCTATCAAGAGGAAATAAAATTTAATAAGTAAAGGTAACTGATAATTTACGGCAACGATAAGTCGAAGAAGTAAGAACTAGCTAATCCATTAGATTTTTAAAAGGGTGAAACCGGCAACCGGCAATCAACCGACAACAGTCATCAATGCCTAACAAAAAGGGAATCTGGAAGAACACATTGTTTGGTTAAGACGCATATAAGTGTTCATAGTTCACTAAAGGGGCCCATACACGGTGTGATTTGTTGTAAAACCAAGATATACAACCGAGTTGAACAACTTCTTCATAAAAAACTAAACAGGTTTTATATACATTATGAAGTTGTTTAACTTCGTTGTCAATAGTTCACTTAAGAGGCCCATGCACGGTGCGATTGGTTGCAGCCAAGTTATACAACCGATAAGTATACAACCAAGTTGTACAACCGAGTTGAACAACATAGTCATAGTAAAATAAACAGGGTTTATAAACATTATGAAGTTGGTTGTACAACAAATTGCTCCGTGTATTGGTGCCTTTAAACAATATGTATTACCAGCTTTCACAGGTTTTCTTCCCTTTGACAGGCCAAATAACATGATAAATAACAGTATGGCAACATTAAATAAACAGTATGTTAAATAACAACTTTAATAGAGTAATGTTTCTGACTTAAATGTTGTAAAACGTACGATTTCATTGACATTTTGGAATTACCTACTAGGTTAAAAAAACAAGGTTACTTTTGGCAGAGAGTTGTGTTTCTTTATTCCCATATTATTATAGGAATAAATGACATACTTACATCCTTTAGTGTTAACGATAATGGTATTGTCCGGTGACTTCTCAGCCAGGTATCTAGTCTTCCTACTTTCCATGGGTCTGACTTCGAACGAATAGTTTGTCGACATCTTAAGACCTGTTATAACCACTGAGTAAGCTCTTTGCAAACCAGCAGTCGGCTCTTCTCCTATCCCAGTACTTCTTTCTACAACCTGCTCATAAAAAAAAAAAAAAAAATTAAAAAAAAAAAGGATAATGTTAAATAAAAACAATAAAATTAAATCAAATATTACAGGAAAATTGTACACATCAAAATAACTGGGGATTAAATCAAGTCAAACATCTAAAAAGGAAAAAACATTTAAATAATTTGGAAATTTAAAAAAAAAAAAAGGAAATAAGCAGTTTTCTGCGAATTATTTTACCTCTCTTTTCAGCAAACAAAATAAATAATATTGAAATTCACACAAAATATATTGTACAAATATATTTATAATGAATACCGAGCTTAGCAAGCTTATTGAAAAAAAAGTAAAATACTAGGTATATCAAATTATAAATGATCACTTAACAGTAATATAAAGATGTAAGTGTGTTTGTTTATTTGCATGCAGGCAATTATCTCGAAATCAACTGCGGATATGTAATAGAAGGGGTATTATGTGGACTTGTAGAATATAAATAAGAGAGAAGGAGATTAGTTGGAATAAAAGTCCGGTGGGTGTAGTTTACGTTTTTATTATCAGAGCTTTCGCTCAGGAAGCCTGAGCTTCAGTGATCTACAAAATAAGAAATAGAAACTAATAACAATTGAAACATATATAAATATAAGCTTAAAAAAAATTATAAAAATAAGGATATGTTTGAATGAAACTTCCATTAAATATTCCCTGGTTTTTCAAGATTGGCATATACTATGTACCGTCACGTAATATAATAAAAGAGATGAGAAGTGACGATAAATGTAATGAAAAGAGGTGATTACTTTTCGCACTAAATGTCACTTTTTTCCAGTGTTGCCAGAAAATACGCACAGCACATTAGCAAAGAGTTCTTACACAAAAACATAAGGTTAACCTGATGTCCTGTCCGTCCTGGGAACGTCCATAGCATATCCAATAGAGACAGTTTTAGAACATATTATAGATGTTTAAAATGTTCAAATTTAGAACTAACTAACTATATGGAATACTAAATATTTAAAACTGTAAATATTTAAAATTAAAACTATTAAAACTCC
This sequence comes from Gerris lacustris, assembly GCA_951217055.1. Taxonomy (NCBI): domain Eukaryota; kingdom Metazoa; phylum Arthropoda; class Insecta; order Hemiptera; family Gerridae; genus Gerris; species Gerris lacustris. The sequence goes on from OX578278.1 coordinate 19,767,818, forward strand.
TACTTGAACTATGAATTAATGGCCGTATAGTGCTAATATATTGGATTAAATATAGGCCACATCATGAAATAAATTCCATTATATTTTATTAGTTTTATAATAGAAAATGGCACTGCTGGGCTTGAGAAATAATAATAACAAAGATAAAACATAAATCAACGCATTTGATTATTTATTAGTACTCTAAATTATTTGAAATATAAGTAGTTAAGGTAGAGGTGAAATAATTGTGTGTATAAATTAAGCTAAATCACAGAAAAATGTAAACTATATCGTAGAAATAACTTGTCACATTGAAAGACTTCATTATAACATCTAAATCTCACAACTTAACAATAACATTATCCTAAATAAACTAAAACATTAATTTAAATAAACTAAAACATTGTCTTAAATAAACTAAAACATTAATTTAAATAAACTAAAACATTAATTTAAATAAGTTAAAACATTATCTTAAATAAACTAAAACATTAACTTAAATAAACTAAAACATCATCTTGATATAGTTTTTTAGAACCTATTAAAAAAAATCCTATAGCAATAATATAATAATAAACACAATTAAATAAATAGTTAACATAAAAATAATATTGTACCTTAATAAAAGATGTCGGTAGTTTAAGAAAAGATTAGGGGACAACGTGCCCCCCTCGATGCTGACGCTAGACTGAAGAGTAAAAGAAAGTCGAAGGAGGAGGGGGTGTATTGTTTACAACCAGGTTCCACGTTGTGTTTATGCGAAAACAAACATGTTTATTTATCTTTAACCTTTCTTATTAATGTAAATTAAACAAACATTATTATTTAATGTTTGTTTATCTTTTCTTTATACATTTATTTTGAACAATATAATATAAGTATAAAATAAATAATATATTTATCTACGATTGATACGAATTATAAACATTTTTATATCTGTTTAGATGCGTAGAAAGTGATTCTTTTCGTAGTTGTATTCTTTCCGCATGCGCGTTTTATAAGTATTTCTTTTCTTTATTTCCGCACTATTGAGGAAATAAAGAAGAATTCTTCACCTTATCGGACGATTAGCGTGTTTCTTTACATTTAACAAAATTATTTTTCTGTTTGTTAAATTAAAGTAACTGTTTTTTTCTGTATTTATTATTAAAATCTACAATCGTAGATAAAGTACGCAACTCGAGCGAAAACTGCATATTGCTTTGCTCATGTGGTTTTAAGACCCTCGCTGTCGCTCGGGTGCAAACTCCACACTCGCATGCAAATGCTACAAGACGCGTAATGTACCTACTATTACAATTTGTTGGCCTATAAACAGATACTTCCAAAATGTTCCTAGTTAATACAGCCATACATACCTCTATACAACGAAATTGACAGTCCAAAAAAAAATAGCAATATAGAAATTTCGTTGCTTATATTTTATTATGTTGCCATGGGCTTAACGACTCGTATTATATAATAGAAAATTGCGAATTTTATTCACTACATTATAATCAGCTAACAACCTTTAGGATCAACCTCCCGTATATTGGCAAACAAATTGATTAATGTTAGATGTACAAATATTTGAGCAGTTAATCTAAAAATATGAATTACAGAAATTCGTATTTTAAAGATAACGACGTAAATTGAAAAACAAATGATTTATATTTACTATTAAAACTGTCATTTCAAGGTGAAACATTTAAATTAGCTTTAATAGAATTTTCTTTTTTTTTGAAACATTGAAGAAATGCAAATTTCACAAAAGCGGAATTCAGAAGTACGTAAATTACATGACAATATCTATTATTTCCCAAATAAATTATATTTCCTTGGTCATTTTGAAGAGATGTTCTAATTCAGAGGAGAGGTATAAAATGGAATGAAGTATTTAAATTTTAACATGCTTTCAATTTACATATATTCATTGATATTTTCCTGAGTTTTAGGGGAAAGTACGGTTTTACATCTGTAACACATGTTAAATTTTAGCTAAATAAAAATTGAAGTTTCTTTTAAATTTAAAATTGATATTAGGAGAGAGAATATTGTGGAATTTTTACAGCTATAAATTTTGATGAATATAAAAAAAAACTATATATAAAATATATATATATATATATATATATATATATATTCTCTTACTTTTAAGTTTTAATTTGTGAAGAATTTCATCGCATTGCAAGCGTCCGAGGCAAAGAAAATTGGAAATTTATATTGGAATATATCTTAGAATTCCTTTTAAGTGTTTCGTAAAACAATTCGTAGAATTAGATCATTTAAATAAGGTATCAAAATATTAAAGCGATATTAATTAAGATTTATTTGAACTTGCAAAAGCTGGTTATACTCCGGTATTACAAAAGATTTCTTTGAATAAATAAATCAATACCTAAGATTTAAACAACAAATTATTATTAAAGATAAGTTTAAATTAGTAATTTTTAAATTGGATATTGACTTTTACAAGAGTAAAATATAAGTTGATTGTTTCTAGTTCTGTGCAGAATAAAGCAAATATTGAACTTGCTAATATTTTAATTAAGAGAAAAAAATAAATAAAAAAAACAGAGTACTGATTGTGACTAATTAAAGAGGCTTAATTAAATATTTGTCATTGTGGTTTGAAAACTAATTAAGTTTTCTCTTTGATATTATTTATTCTGAATTAAAAAAAGGTAATTAGCCCTTTGAGTCGTTAAAAGTCAAAAATTAGTAGACCTAAAAAACTCTATATTATTTTATTTTAACCAACTTCAAGCTTGTAACTCTAATTAAAATAATACAATATCGAAGATACTGATAATAACGAAGATGCACTTAAATACACTTATATTTTTTAAATATGATATTTTTGCTTTCCGATGGTAACAAAAACGTGATCATTATTAAAGGTGTGAATTCTCTAGTGCGTGACTTCACGGCAGTTGACTCTCGATGTTACTTTTATTTACATGGCCCAAATCTAACGCTGGCCATTCAAAACGAGGGTAAAATGACAGGAGCCGTCTTCTCTGGTGCGTTTCGACCGCCATGGGTCGTGCGGTGCAAAAGTCACGTCCTTCGATGAGGTGTGGTTTGATTTCAAACGGTCGAGATGTCCGACTGCTTTTTATACTTTCTTATATACTTGGTAGGGGAGACCGGGGACGGTTGAAACAGGGTACAGTTGAAACAACCCAATTAATGGGTGGAAAAATTACCGATATTTGGGAGCAACCAAGGAAAAGGGACACGGCTTCTGACTTTTTCGGAATCTGACGGAATCTGAACTTTTGGGTTTGGTGTCGTTTCGAGTTTATGACAAGTTTCTGAGGGGGTATTGTGTAAGTATTTTTTTTGCTGCTCTTTTGCTTTTTTATCCAAAACTAAAATAGTTGTGGTTATGATAGTTTTTAACGTAAGAACTTTGGTTATGGAAGTTCAACAGGTGAAATTCTTATTAATATAAATTGTTTATTTCGGAGGTTATGACGACAACTTTTTTAAAACATGTTCTGGGTACGGTTGTAACAATGTTTACAATTAAGTTACCAGCTAGCTATAAAGTATGAAATTTTCAAATACACTTTAAGCTTCATTTCAATAATTAAATTAAAACTTTTTTTTTACTTTCGTCAAATTTTATTGGTTTTAATGTTAATTAACCTTGAACTACAAAATATATGATACAAATTAAATTTAGAATATTAATTATTGTTTCATTTATCTTAAACACCTATTATTCTGCGTATGACCAATTATTCAATTATTTTGCTTCATGTTCTGTGATTTTGAATCGATAAAGAAGTATTTCTAGCATAATTCTCTTTAGTCTGTTAGTGTTACAACTAACCCCAATAACTGGTACAACCACCCCTGGTATGGGGTAGGTTGAAACATTTTTCCTGAATTTTTAAAATGCCTATAAATATTTTTGTAATGCAGATAATCTTACTATAACCTTATCCATTTCTAGTCTGGTAACTAAAGTTCAATTAAGGCCCACTGTCAAATACATTGAGGTTAAAATGTTTTTGCAGGAAGCGATTTTGTAAAAAATGTTTCAACCGTCCCCGGTCTCCCCTAATGAGAAAGTATTGTTACGAGGCGAAAAAAATCATATTCATAGTGGGGTATGGCCAAAACACCAGCACAAATGAATTATTATTTTTGAGTTAATTCTTTTGCTTCCAAGCTTACCGAAGATAAAGAAGCTAAGTGCAAGCGTTCTGAACGAAATATTTTATGACTCCGATTTCAAAAATCCAAGACAGATATCCGTTTCAGACATCAGGGAAAATTTTTTATTACGTGTCTGTGTGTCGCTCAATTTTTGCGAACCAACATATACGTCAGATTTTAATGAAATTTGTATGGTAGGTCATAATTAGGTTCCATTACCTAATTATGTCCTGTCAGTTTGGTTCTATTGTTGGTCCCATATAAGTTTCAACCTTCTGCGACCATTTGTTTCTCTTCAACATTGCGCACAAACATACATACATTTAAATAAACATACATTTATTTACAACTATATCTTCAATAATACTCATCTGATCTTTATGAAAATCAGATGGATTTGGATGGTTTGTCGAAAGCAGACCACAGATAGCTCCAGATTAATTTCGACCGGCTAGGCTCTTTAACTTTTGGTTATTTGATACTTTAATTCATGTAAAAAATCAAAGCAATTTTGACATTAATAAAACGGGGGAACAATTAAATAAATTAGATAATAATAGCTTATTACAGCATAAAAGTAATAAAGTACGTGATAAGATGCGAGTAAGCTTTGTGCTACACAAATTGGCAGTCTATTTTTATTTTTATACACACGAATTTACTTACTAATTTTGATTTATGCTATTACATTCTCAAAATGCAGTTAACACTATTTTTTTGCTTTTTATTTGTGCAGAAATAATAATCTAAAATCTAGAATCTAGGACAATCAAGCTTTATATTGCAACAAAAAGTTATCTCATCTAATCTGGTTTTAGCGGTACTAAAAAACATAGTCTGTTCCAAACTTAACTAGTCATACGTCTTTACTGTATTATGCATTTCTTTCTTTTTTTAATCCCCCTAAATTCAATTTTGGCTATCACATCTTCTTTTTATTTATTTTTTAACTCAATTCTTACCACGAGCCATGCTAATTTTACCTCCAATTTATACTTAGTTATCTTTTCTACCCTTACCTTAATTTTTATCTCCTAATAAAATAAAAATATAAAGCTTAAATCCGGGTCCTATACAGATAGCTCTTGGTTGTTGTGTCTTGTAAATTTTAACTACCCTTCCAAAAATTCTACTATTTTTTGCTTAATTCATCTGGATTATTTTACCGAAGAATATAATTAAAGATAAGTGAGGGTATTTTTCAGGTTATAGCCTAATTAATAAAATTATAAAAATTACACGCATTAATATCCATTTTCAATGCCGAAGCTGAAAAAAAAGTGACGTTGGAACCGCAGCAGCGGCAGAAGTGACACCCTTACCTCTCGATAGCCGTGCGTTCAAACCATCTCCAAATAAAAGTCACGTCGAGCGTCAACTGCCGGGAAGTAACGCACCAGAGAATTCACACCTTACCGCCGATACACGTTGTGGTATACCTGTCAGGAACCTGAACAGGTAAACTGGAGCGTTTGCAATATCAAGTTATGAAACAGTTATGATAGCACTAATGCTCAGGTTTACCTGCCAGAAATACCGCAACGTGTATGGCCGGCTTTAGAACGAATTTTCTTTCTTTCTGTACACACTGTTTTAGAATTTATAAGGCTTTAAAGTTTATAGATAAATATAATTGTATAAAAAACAAAACTGGATCTGAAAAGCGCCGCAGATTACCACTCCTATAAGCTTAGCGAAACTAGTAACTGGTGTATTCCGTGAAGCTAGTCGTTTCAGCACGAGATTTAGTTTATGCTCCACTCACTGCTCCGTATTTCCTATTATCGCACCCCAACAATGTAGCTAATCCATTGTTATTTACATTTAAGTATTATTCTTTGACGTTTTAAGCCTCTGTTAAAGCTCATGCCACTATCTTTCCGCCACTAGTTATAGAGTCCATTTAAAATAACAATTTTTACACTACCTTCCACGCCACCGCTGTGGTCTATTTTTATTCCTCTATTACTGTGCAAAATTACCATTTATACAGTGATTCAATCAGGTTTAAATTCCCAGAATTAAATCTTATTTTCCTATTTAAGAGTTAAAATAGCAATATTAATTTTCTCTTTACAGAATTTTCTTAATATTTATTTAAAAAACCTCAACAATACAAAATGCACCATACTTTTAAAATCCCACGAAACTGACAGCGTAATCTTCATTTGGTGAAAATCTGGAAGTTCCCAGAGTTAAATCTAATTTTACTACGTTTTTATTAGCTTGCTTTCTTGTTTGTTTGTATGTTTGTTTGTTTGTTTGTCCGGTACAAATCTGGCAATCGATTTCTAACTAACTTCCCGAATAGCTAGACATTTGAAACATTTAGCACAGCTCAGAACACGATGACAATGCATTAATTTAATACTTTTAGCCATCTTTCAGCAGAATTTAAATGGTTTTCAGCATATTTTGCTGTACGGAAAAAATCAGCAAGTTATTTTATTTGTTTTGCCATGTCCCATATTTATGCAATCTTCATTTTGACGGGTCTCAAATTTGTGATAGATAAACATTGAATGACAGCAAAACAGAAAATATCGATTATATTATTTATCGATTATATTATTTATATTATTTCAAATATATCGATCGCACGCTTTAGATTTGGTGTTTGGGAGATCGGTTGTATAAAGATTTGTTCTTTTATATGTTTAAGATCAGCTCTCTAGATGGTTGTCATTTATGTGAAGTAAATAAATTAGGAACTATTTTTTTTTTTCACTAATATTACATATTATATAACAATAAAAATCATATTATCAACATTACATAATATTCAACAGAAAATTTAAGAACATAGTATATAAAAAGTTCTTTTTATCTTGAAATTATTCCTACTCAAGAGTCAAAATAGCAGGATTAATTTTACCTGTATACAATTTTCGAAAAATTTGAAAAAAAAAAAAAAACACCTCAACAACAATCTAGTACAAAATGCACTAGACTTTTAAAATCCCACGAAACTGACAACGTATTTGGCGAATCTTCATTTGGTGAAAATCTACTTATGAAATGCTTTTAGCAGATCTATTTGTTTGATGTAGCTGTTACGGACCTATAACTCTGAGCCTAATATCATACAAGTTTCAAAAATAGATCGCCCATATCAACGTACAAGTGAGTTAGAAAAATTGATTTCTGTGAGCTCAAGAGGTACCGAAGTCCCAAGGATCAAGCTTAGGAACGGCTCAAGATGTTTTAAATGGTTTCCATCGCTCGATTTCGATACGTTAAAATTCTAAGCAGTCTCTCATGTCAAACGTCAACTTGTTTGAATCGCTGCTATAACTTGTGGTTTTCAACGAATAACTACTAAACCGATATTTTACAAAACAATTTTTACAATAAGGAATAATAAAAATCGGTCCATGACAACTCAGCCAAACTTCCTCGAATTTTCGAAACTTTATTTAAATTCCAAAATATCTCATTAAATTGATTTCTTTTTTTAAATAACAAAATCATTTACAAAGCGTTTAACAGGTGGTAGTTTACTTTTTGTTTCAAACCGACTTATATCGTTGAGTCGTATTTAAACGGACTACATTCTAGTATTTTTTAAAATTAAAATAGTTTAAATAATCTTTTCGAAAAATTATTTTTTCAGAGTTTTTGGGGGGTAGCGCCTCCAAATTTGGAGCAAAAATTCATTTCTCGATTTCTTCTCGGGGTATGATTTATCTGAACATGTATGCCAAATTTCGTCAAAATCGGCCCAGTAGCTTAGGCCCCACGCGTCTGCACATACGACAGACGACAGACAGACCATTTTTGAAAACCACTTATTTGGACTCAGTGGATCTCTAAACGTGTAAATCCATTATAATCTCAAAACAGAATTTTCGCGCCATCACAATACTTTCTCTAAATACGAAAAAGTTAAAACGGAAGTCTCTCCACAAAATGAATTTTAATTCCCAAAGCCAAGTTTCGACCTTTTGGCCATTGTCCGAGTCGGTTAAGGTATAGGAAAGAACCTCGTCTAAGAGTCACGGGAAATTCAGGTATCGGACTTTGATTATCGGGTTTTATCCTTTATCTTAAACCAGCACTAGTGATAGCCGTCACTGGCCCAGTCACGGGAAAGACAGATATCAGACTTAGATTATCGGGTTTTATCCTTTTTCTTAAACCAGCACTAATGATAGCCGTCACTGGCCCAGTCACGGGAAAGACAGATATTAGACTTAGATTATCGGGTTTTATCCTTTATCTTAAACCAGCACTAGAGATGGCCGTCACTGGCCCAGTCACGGGAAAGACAGATATCAGACTTAGATTATCGGGTTTTATCCTTTATCTTAAACCAGCACTAGAGATGGCCGTCACTGGCCCAGTCACGGGAAAGACAGATATCAGACTTAGATTATCGGGTTTTATCCTTTATCTTAAACCAGCACTAGAGATGGCCGTCACTGGCCCAGTCACGGGAAAGACAGATATTAGACTTAGATTATCGGGTTTTATCCTTTATCTTAAACCAGCACTAGAGATGGCCGTCACTGGTCCAGTCACGGGAAAGACAGATATCAGACTTAGATTATCGGGGGTTTTATCCTTTATCTTAAACCAGCACTAATGATAGCCGTCACTGGCCCAGTCACGGGAAAGACAGATATTAGACTTAGATTATCGGGTTTTATCCTTTATCTTAAACCAGCACTAGAGATGGCCGTCACTGGCCCAGTCACGGGAAAGACAGATATCAGACTTAGATTATCGGGGGTTTTATCCTTTATTTTAATCCAGCACTAGTGATGACCGTGAGGTGGAAAGCTGTCTTTGGAAATTAAAATTAATTTTGTGGAGAGGCTTCCGTTTTATGATTCTATTAACATCACTTACGCATTCTTCAAAATACTGATAATTCTAATATAAGGCACCCTTGGTATACACATACAAATCTCATGTTTAAAACTAAGTTGTTTCTTTATTTTATTTTTTGCTGACTATAATATTTGCTACTATGTATTGTGCCAAAACAAAGACAATCTTCTTTAAAATCAGTATATAAAACTTAGTAATACTTAATGTACATACATTTTATCACACAATTTCTATACATTCTGCTGTTTTGCATAAACTTATCTTGAGTTAACCTGTATCCAACGTGATTTTAACAGTTAAGTGTTAGTAATACTAAAACGTTGTTACTTGGAATGCAAGTGTAAAGTGTAAGTTAGTGCTAAACTAAACTAAGAGATAGTAAGAACCTACAGTAAGATACGGTTATAGCCTTAAATGCAAACAAAAGACATTTGGATGTAATTCTCCTAAAGCCATTAACACAAGTAAATAATTAATCTACTACGGCAAAGAACATAAAACATAAAAATAAACCTTTTTCTTTTTCTCACATTACTCTAATGAAAATTCTCTCTTAAAATGTATTTATTTTTTAAAATAATTAAATCTAGCACATATATTATTCCTAAATAATGAGTTAAAGGAATTATTTTTTTCTTACACGCAATTAGGTAATGACTTGCCAATAGAAGGTACTTCCAAAATGTTCCTAGTTAATACAGCCATACATACCTCTATACAACGAAATTGACAGTTCCAAAAAAATAGCAATATAGAAATTTCATGGCTTATATTTTATTATTTTAAAAATAAGTGATCCTAAAAGAGAAAGATTTTTATCCTGTACCATTTTCATCCATTGCAGAATTACTTCATAATTACTACCTGTAGGGGAGAGTCGGACAAAACCGGGTACCTAATCTGTAATCTGTAATAGAATCATTTCTATTAGTAACAGATCAACAAAACTAAGTTTATCAGTTGCCTTATTTATTTATTAATACTATATTATCCTTTTGTTACATTAAAATTAACACAGTATTTTTTACGTTTTTTTTTATCACCAAGTACTAAAACCCGGTTTTACCCCACGGGTGGGGTAAAACCGGGTCCTTATTTAAATCAGTGCAAAACAACTCTATATTTTAAAATCTTTATTGCAAACAGTTTAATTAGACATAAAATTGACTAATAAAGTCGACATATAAGTATTGTTCGAAAAAAATCCTTAAAACTGATTTATAATAGACAAACTAAAAAAACAAAAACTTAGGGCAACTCAGCTAAGGACAAATGTCACACACAAGAGAATCTTATTAGTACAACCCTCATATAAGCCCAACTGCGACAGGAAATACATAGAATCCTCTCTTCTTTTGATCGAGATCGAGCAAAGTATGCAAGCTTCCTCAGAGTTGCCTTTATCTGAATTAATTTTACATAATTTCTGAAGTGGAGGGCAAAACCGGGTATCCTGTTTTGCCCCACACCTTGGTACCCGGTTTAACCCAACAGTTACTTGTTGAGTTCAACATGGCGTAAGTAGGTTAGGCGTCGCTCTAAGTGTATGAAAAGAGAGTGAAAATATCCAGTAAAATATGCTTAATTAAAGTGTGCAGTTACCTCTTTCTTGAGAAAATGTTCTAGCTATTGAAACTCAGTAGCAAATGTAACGACATTAAAAACTTTTTCACTAAAAACTTAAAAAACGTTTTGAGTATGAAAATAGGTGGCACCGATGCTGTTTTTCTCTCCAGCTGCACGGAATAGCTACCGCTAATAGCTTTATTGTTTACCGGTAGATAAAAGCACTAATCAGGGAAATATCGAGGTACCCGGTTAAACCCGCTTACCCGGTTTTGTCCGACTCTCCCCTAGATCATTTTTTAAAAATCTCCACTTGCTGCGATTCCACTTATACTAGGTAGAATACCTAAAATCATTAGAGTGCAAGAGCAAGAAACTTCTAAAAATGGTAGTAAGAAAAATAATGAAATGCAAAAACACCGCCTATGTTAATTTACACAAAGTTTGTCGGTCGGATATTTATCCTTTTATACATAAATTTAGTTCGTTATATAGAAATTATTTTCGTTCAATAGAAACAATTTTATAAGGAGAAGTTATGGGCACATAAAAAAAATCGTTCTAAGTTTTGTTGTACAAATGTTTGTTATAAGGAGGTCAGATATTTTTAAAACGATAAAAAGATAGTAAATGATCAAAATGACGAACTTAGTTCATTGTCCAACTAGAAGTTACAATTACGTACACATCAGCAATGTAATACCGTGATTTTGCGCACTGCAATAAGGTACACAATTTGTGTTTATGAGAGGCATCAAGAGATGTGCCATGCAAGCGTGACACATAGGAACTGTTCCAACATCAGACATTACGCCAAAAGATGTTGGCTCGGCATTACGCTGTCCTGCATCGTTTCGTCGCGTCCGACTCATCAGGGGCCCGACGATGCCCACCCAACTCTGGACCTATACCAGATCAAGAAGATCAGATATAGGGTTTATAAATTATTTATTTATACATAAACATTTTGTTAATAGAGGTATTGAGGTCTCGATCTGCACACTAATGACATGTAAGGTGGTCGAAACCTTAAATGTTTGCTACATTTTATAGGAATAATCAATTTCAAACTTACCAATTTTGAATTAACAAGCAACACAAATCTTGTAACCACTCGCTAAATTGTTGGCTTTTATAAAAATATCAGATACCCCAATCCATTTTTATTTCGAAGTCCCTTTTTTTGTGGTGTGTTTACTCCCATAGCTCTTTGTAGGTCATTTGGCCAGAACAAGCCCTTTTTTTTAGAAATGTTCTGATTCTTCCTCTTAACGATGTCACGTTCCAAATCCCACTATTAAATAATAAATGATCGACCTGGACTTGACATCAAATTTTAATATGCTAAGTTAGGTGTTCATTGTGTTAGTTCTCATGACCTCCGTATCGCCGGTAAATATCGGGTATATTCACGCCGTGGTTGGAAGTCTCTATTCCAACCACAATTTATTTTTCCTTCCGATCTTACCGAAGGTAACGGAAGCTATGATATCGGTCTGAAGAACGAGCATTTTTTATGTTCCCGATTTCAAAAATACTAAGACAGAAATCCGTTTCAGACGTCAAGGAACATTTTTGGTTCCGTGTCTGTCTGTCGGTCTCAATTTTTGCGAATAAACATATCTTAAAAACTACTCGTCCGATTTGGATGGTAGATCATAATTAGCCCATTGTTAATGTCAAATCGGCTCCCATTTTTTCCTCTTCAACATGTGCACAATCATACATTTATTTATACCTTTATCTTCTAAAGTGTTTATTGGAATATTATGAAATATAGATGATTAGCCACAGATTAACTTGAAACCGTCTCCACTCTTTTACTTTTGCTAAATTGATACCTTAATTTATGTATAAAATATCAAAAGAATTTTGACAGATTTAAAAAACGGGGGAAACAGTTAAATAAATTAGACATTATTGGATTGTAAAAGCATAACATCAATAAAATTCGTAAAAGGGTGCGGGGAAGCTATGTGTCACACCAATTGGCAGACTATTTTATACAGCATACATGGAAAAACAAAAATATACCTAAATAAACTTTTAAAAAGCAGTGGTAAAGAAAAAGTCTTTTGCAAAAAGAAATAAACTTAAATTTCTCTTTCAATTCTTATATAAATAATAATCAAACTGCTACTTCTGTATAATATTTTAAAAATCTATTATCTTTTTTTTTCTGCTTCATTGTTTATAGGAGAAAATATATTAAAGATTAAATTTAAAGGTTGTTTCTAACTCTACAAGTTTATAATTTTATTTGAAGGTGTTTGTAAGTTCTTTGATCTATGAGACGGAATAGAATTTAACCAAGGGGAAACATGTTTCGAGGCTAGCCTGGAATTTCTCTAGGGGTTATATACTGTCACAGAGAGAAGAAGCTACTACAAATTTGCATTCCCAAGTTCACTATTTTAAACTACAACTGTAGTTAGTTAGTTAAACGTTTATGTTCACTACTTACCAAAGTATATTAAGCAGTAAGCATTTTACTAGTTTTTTTTTTTCAGTATGATGCCGCTCAGTTTCGTTTATAATCGCATTGTTAGCCGACGCAACGCAGCTTCACTTACTACGTGGTGTGCCGTTGTAAAGATACTTCTGTTGAAGAATAACTCTTACTAGTTTGAACCTTTCATAATTTTGGATTACTTGTTATTGGATCATGCAGGTGAGTAAAATAACAATTGGTTAATTTAAAATAGTTATTTATGCACCTAGGAGTAAAGTAAGCAATTATTCCCTGAGCGAATAAGTTGGCTCTTGAGGCGAAGCAGAAGGAACCATGGTCACTAAATTCCGAGGCGAACCCGAAGGAATTAGATTTTTTAAGTCCCGAGGCGTAGCCGAGGGAATAACGCTAATTAGCGATACTATAACAATAATTATCGTGAGGGGAATCATAGCACTTTACTCCCTACTCCCGAGGTACATACAATATTTTATCTCCAGTAGGGAGAAAATACACATTTTCATCCATTGCACAGATTTTAGTTATTATTTTAATAAATAACAATAATTGTTAGTACTTTTAATAGCAGATAAAAGGGATTCAATATTAAAAACAAATAAGAATTGCAATTTAACTCAAATAGAAGGTTATTTAGATGCAGGTTTAAGCAATGATAAACAAGGTCGAAAAAGCAGTGTCACCAACCTGATTTCAACAACTTCAATACATTTGCCATTCATTCTCTACTATTTATAAAATACATAAGTTGGCAATTCTTCTTTTTCTCCCTGGTTTTACTTTTTCTCCCTAATTTTTGAGTTCAGGGAAGAAAAGACTTACTTTATTCCCTCTAAACTAATCCAAAATCATAACTTTTTCTCCCTACTGGAGATAAAAGGTTATATTTCACCCCTTATGGGCATCATCATACCTCAAGTCCTTGCTTGCGTAATATAAACTACAGAAGGCGAGTGTTTAATTAAAGATTTGCTACAACAAGACGATGGAATGAGCAAATTAACATGTCTACGAAAAGATCATAGTGGGACACATCTCAACTTTTAGGAAACCGAAGAAATAATTTTTGTGTTTTTTTTCCTTTCGAAGGAAACTTTTTAATCTTCTTGAAACCATCTTTAATTTATTTCCGCCTAATTATTAAACTAAATATAGACGAGTGTTAAATCATACAATCGATATAGAGTATAAGCAAACAAAATTTACCTTAGTTCGACATCTGTTAGATCCCCAGGCTTGTAATTCACAGTAATGGATTTGAAATCCGAAGAGAGATGCTGCTATTTGTTTAGGATAGTCCCATCTGAGCGTAGCGAACCTAAAATCACCCTCTCCTCTCAAATGGTACACATCTGAAACAGAATAAGAAAATAAATTATTTCTAGAAACAATTTAAAAATTATATAACTTGTTATTAATGACTCCACTTGAATTAATTGCATAGAACCACAAATATTTAGACAAATATTATGAAATTTATGTAAAAATCACAATTATATTCGCATTGGCAGTTTCATTTATTAATTCACTTTATATTATATATTATATATATTTACTTCGAACCAAAGAATTTTACATTTTTCCAACATTACGAAAATGTTTAGTTTCATGTCTATACGTCATTTATTGTTAAATATACCCTATATTCACTCGAACCTCCATACAGTCAAGAGTTAGTATGCGAGGAAGCTATTCACCTTACTAATTGAAAGACTATTTTTTTTTTTGTCAATATCTATATTTTTTCAATTTTCACACAAAAATGATCATATATATATATTCGAGAAGTCCCGATGACGCACCTCGAAATGATTTGTTATTGCTAAGGCAATCACATTTATTCCAATAAAAATGAATGAATGTTTTCATTTGTTGGTCTTTATTATAGATGCAATAACTTATCTAAATTAATTTACTTAATTTTACTGTTTTTTTTTCTAAATATAAAATTAAGCCTGTTGCCACGGGGCCTGAGGGGTCGTTATTAATAAAATAAATATATACAAGTAACGTTAAAATTATATGGTAACTATTATTTGTTATTTACAAAAGATAAAAAAAAAACTTTGTAAAAATGATACATAATTCTCTTTACAAATAAAAAAACGGAGGCTCTTATACTAATCAAATAAGGTATTGTTCTCTTCAACAATGCAATATAATTTAAAATTATTACACAAACAAATATCTGTTGTGTATGGAGATATCAAAATAGAAGATAAAAAAATATTCTTCTATTCTTTTATTAGTTATTTTGAATGAGTAATAATAATCTATTTTGTGATCTTGCCAAGGCTTGCACATCACTGACTTGTCACAACTATAATAAACCGGCTAAGATATGGTCAATAATATTGTCATTACAGAAAAATATTGACAATATTATTGATTATGAGCGGTTAATATTTATTTTGGTATTGGAAAAAAATCAATTTTGAGGAAAAATAATTTTTTCGATCCGATAATCCGATTTCGATCAAATTGTCAAGGATTTGTGCGTTATGCCCTATGCATATATGGTCCCGTATGAATGTTATTATATGTAATTAGTTTTATAGTAGCCACTGCTCATGCGCACACGTAAAAAACCGCCAAACATAAATTTCTCAAGGTTTAACGAAACGAATTTGCTCAGAATTGGTTGGATGGTTTGGGGCTGAACCACAGAAGATCCTCCCATGATTTTTTTTTGGTGATAAGTACCACACTAATTGGCAGTCTATATTATTATTATTATTTATTTAATTTTTTTGTTTATGTGTTTGTTAAGTTAGTTATGTGCGGAGTACTACCTAACTACTACTAATACTATTAATAAATGCCTTTAATTATCATAGAAATAAAATATAAATGTTATCAATTTATTTATTTGATTTTCTAAATTTTATTGTAGGTATCGGATATAAGGTGTAGATTTGCATTTCTTTGAATCGAGTTTAAACTTTTAGGAATTTGTAGAATAACCTTTTACTGTGTTATATTGAAGGTTACATATTATGTAAAGCTGTGTGTTGACATTTGTTCAAGTGAATTCAATTGATTACTTTATAAGTATCAGTTCCAATTTCCAGTTGTTTTTTATATCAGTTTAAATGTATTATACAGAGTTCTAAATTGCCTCTTTATCCTCAGAATGTGAACTCGAGAATGTTAAAAAAAAGAGAGCGGTACCTGGAATAATTTAAACGGAGAGTATGGTTGTTGAAAAGGGGGTATTCAAAACTTGGGTCGGCCCTTGCGGTTTTGAGAGTCAGACGGGCACACAGGCAAAGTTATGCGGGTTTAGTGAGGCTTAAACGGCTTGTTCAAGTTTCCAGCCCTTTAGCTCGGCGAGACCTCTCCTTGGTTTGGCAGACAGGTGGAAAATCTACCGGCTTTCTGTTTCACTTCAGGCTTGTTGGCCGAAAACTTTACCATTGACATCGACAGATTTTCTTTGCTTGGTTTCTACATTTCCAATTTCCTTTTTTTTTTTGGCCTCTATATTCCTTATACTAGGTAAAACAAATTAAAAAAAACCTTAAAAAAAAAAATATATATATATGAAAAGCTGTCTTCAATATTTAATGTGAAAAAAACTAAAAGTAAAATCTTAGAGAAATAAATTCATATTTTTAAATATAGTAAAATAAAAACAATATTAAAGGAAAAATAATATATAATTTATTTATTATTTCAAATTTTTAAGTTTTAGGTAGTATTCATACTACGGAAAGATTAAATTTGAAGGCGCTCTTACCAACTATTCGTAAGAGCGCTTGTAACGGATATATAGGAGGCCCGTGGTTCAAGTCCCGATGCTGGGGTCTATTTTTCTATGTATGTCTCCCGTAGTTAATGATAATTATAATTTGATTTATTTATTATGTATAAGTATTGCTAACTAAAAATGCATTGTTCAAATTTATAGGTTTTAAATTAGGTTTAAGTAAAGCGCCATTGCAATGAATATTCATAAGATTAAGAGCACATTCATTCATGGGAGTCGTCAGCAGTACAATATTGGGGGGGGGGGACACATTCCGGGAGGGGGGGTCCGGGGGTCCTCCATCGGAAAATTTTGAAAATATGACCTCTCAAAACAGCGTTTTTATGCATCTCTTATGTGAAATTTGATTTTAACTTAGTCATAAAATAAAGTAAACCTACGGTGTAGTTCGTTTACAAAAATATGAACACAAGTATTTTTATACATAGCAAACTGAAATAGTAACTTAACAGTAGTAAATGTAATATAATAAAAGTTGTGCTCCTAATCATTGTAGATTAAATAGATCAGTAAATAGCAATTATGCAATATCACTTAAAATCTACAATAAACTGTCATTTAATCAATAGTTTATGAAAAAAAATAAAAACCTGTTTTCTTAGGGTGGCCATGATATAAAGTTTAGTTCAAAACGGAACATTGGATTTTGAGGGGTGGTTGAGCAATTGTATCAGCTCTCAGACGAAGTTGGGGAGTCTGGGGTCCCTAGAATAATTTCGTGAATTTTAAGGATCATATCCATTCTTTAGTAAAGTTTTCTCTTTTGACATCAATCTGCACTATTTGGCCTATTTCGTACTGTCTGATTTACTTCGTTTATTTTTTTAAAACTGTTCCTTGTTACAGGATTTGTCTTTTTTACAGTATCTCAGGACACTGTAAAAACTATTCTGGTTGTAGTATCTCGATAAATTCAGTATTTTCTATTTATTAAAAATACACAAAGTGTCACGTTTTATATAGTAATGATGGAAGGTTAGGGTTAGGTTAGGTCAGGTCAATAAGTAATAAACTTAACCTAAACTAACCATATCCTTGCATAATTTTCCCTAAAATGAAAAAAAAGAAGTTAAACAAATAAGATTTAATTTATCGAGATGCTACAACCGAAATCATTTTATGGGTTTTGAGGTCATCCTAGAAATCCTTATGCTTTTGGTAGATCATCCGTCGCATCTTGGATCAAACCCCCCAACCTATTGTAGCTAGAGATTTGAAATTTGGTAGACAAGTTAAACTTTTTGCCCAAAAACAGGAAAAATGTTGTGAACTTCACAACTCAAAATTTCTTCGATCAGCGAGCAATTGCGATTTTTTTAATATTTGAGATGGGTATCATTGTAAAGGTATTGAAATGTAGATTACAAATATATATCGTTTCCAAAATGGTGGCCATATTACCCCCGAAATTACCAAACCAAATCCCCCATAAAAGGGCCCCCTATTCCCAGTGGCGTAACTATGGGCCTGCGCGGACCTCCGCATTGCAAGAGATTTTTTTTTGCTCATCAATTTTCTTTGGCGAGGGTACCCCAAAAAGTTTTCGGGGGTCCCCTATGGGTTAGCTACGCCACTGCCTATTCCCCATAAGGTAAGGCCTTAAAATGAGGAAAAAATACATTAAAATATTCTTCTCTGTGGGCCGAAGATATTTCCGGGAGTTAATATAAAAAAGACAAAAACTGTGGTGACCAAAAATATTTATTTTTTGTCATTTTTGAGTGGGTTATTATATTAAAGATATTGACTTGTAGATTACAAACATATATCGTTTGTGGCGACCATTTTACCCACGAAATTACCAAATAAGTGCATACCTAAGATGCTAAAGGATAATATACAATACAGAACTTTTCCCTCTTAAGTGCAACTTTTTATACATATTTTAGTAGAAATGTAGGGAAATATGATTTTTTATGATCGAAGAAACCCTTTTAGTAGCTTGCTGGCAAGTACATGTCGGGATGTTTTGTATACTGTAAAAAGGAACAATTTGAAAAAGCCGAATTTAACGGATGTTTAGAAATAGGTGGGGCGTATTATGCAGATTTACCGCACACAATAAATAACATGTTCGTCATCATTTTGACAGGTTTCTAACTAAATCTGAAGATTCCATATTAGTTTTTCACTGTGAACAGTAACATGGTATCGAAGTGACATACAGTGGATAACATATTATTAATGATATGATAAAATATATGTATAGAAAAGTAAAAACGGGTTAGATATTTTAAACTTTTTAAAAAAAATTTAAAACGGGTTAGATATTTTATACTTTTTAATATTTTTAAA
This sequence comes from Gerris lacustris, assembly GCA_951217055.1. Taxonomy (NCBI): domain Eukaryota; kingdom Metazoa; phylum Arthropoda; class Insecta; order Hemiptera; family Gerridae; genus Gerris; species Gerris lacustris. Next base: position 19,786,882 of record OX578278.1, read on the forward strand.
AAAAGGGGTTAGATATTTTAAACTTTTTTTAGGATAAATTCTTTATTCCATCTCAAACATTGGGGGGGGGGGACGCGTCCCCCTGTCCCCCCCCGGCGACGACGCCCGTGCATTTATTCGTATTAGTATTCTAATATAGACCTATAATAGTACTCTTATAATATAATATTAGTACTCTGATGATAGCCTATACCGCAGTGGTTAAAAGTAGAAACTGGTTTTTGTTAAATATTAGCAATTATGTTATTTTTTATTTGTTGGAAGACAACGGATGATGAAATACTGTCTATTTATTAATAATAACTAGTCTATTTAATAATAAAATAGACTGCCAATTAGTGTGGCACATAGCTTCCTCGCATCCTATCATGTACTTTATTGTTATATTAACATTAAAATTATTATTATATTACTTTATTGTTATATTGCTTCCGAGCTTACCGAAGGTAACGGAAGCATTGTGTTCACTTTTGAGAACAAAAAAGTTTTATGCCTCCGATTTTAAAAATTCCAAGACAGAAATCCGTTTCAGACATCAGGGAACATTTTTGGTTTCGTGTCTGTCTGTCTGTCTGTCTGTCGGTCTGTGTGTCCGCGAATCGTGAAACGTGCGACGATAACTTGAGTAAATGTTGCCCGATTTTGATGAAATTTGGTAGACCTGTTTATTTTACCAATGATCAGGTCGAGTTCGTTGGACAACGTTTTCCGTTCAAGCGTTCACGCGCAACGCTCGCGTAAACGTGAACTTCAAATTTAAAATTGGAATTTTCGGTCGGGAAAAAAATCAAACCTTATCTATTCAATGATACGAACATTTTTTCAAATACAATTTTTTAGTAAAACCTACAGCGACACCCCTATAAAGTGTTAAAGATCGCTAAAAAATGTTAATTGTTCTTACACAATAAACAATATAACAATAAAGTACATGATAGGATGCGAGGAAGCTATGTGCCACACTAATTGGCAGTGTATTGTTTATTGTGTAAAAACTATTAATATAGTTTTAGCGATCTTTAACACTTCATAGCGGTGTCGCTGTTGGTTTTACTAAAAAATTATATCTGTAAAAAATGTTGGTCTCATTGAATTGATGAAGTTAGATTTTTTTCCCGACCTAAAATTCCAAATTTAAATTTGAAGTTCACGTTTACGCGAGCGTTGCTCGTGAACGCTTAGACGGATAATGTTGTCCAACGAACTCGTCCTGGGCATTGGTAAAATGAACATTTCTACCAAAATTTCATCCAAATCGGTCAACATAGTTATCGTCACACGTTTCATAATTCGCGGACACACAGACCGACAGACAGACAGACTGACAGACAGACAGACACGAGACCAAAAATGTTCCCTGATGTCTGAAACAGATTTCTGTCTTGGAATTGTTAAAATCGGAGGCAAAAAATTTTTTCGTTCTTAAAAGTGAACACAATGCTTCCGTTACCTTCGGTAAGCTCGGAAGCAAAATAAAATTTCCGCCATCACAATACTTTTTCTTTATTCATACGTAGATGAGAAAATAAAAAAGTAAATATATAATTTAAATCGAAGTTAGCTCAAGAGAACAACTAACTAATAATCCCTTAGCTTATTTGCAGTATAGAAACTATCGAATCTTCCTTCTAACTATTGACTCAAAACAAAACTAATTTTACTTTTTTATTAGACTTATCCCTATGTGTAGAGTTGACACAAGTTTCTGTTGTTTTTTCCAAACCAACCACTACCCACCTAGCTTTTACCAATGCTCTCTGAAAAGGAAAATAAACAGTTTATATACGACCCTAAAACTTTTCCACGGGGGACTTTTAGGCAACCGTTCATTTAACAAATGAAGTATATACACACCGGTGAGGGGGGGTCAAAAAGAGAGAAACGCCAAAAGAAAAAACAAAAACTCATCCAATTACATTTTCATTCGATTTTTCACCAGTCCTTCATTTAGATATCCCGCACAGGTTTTCCTCGCTTTTTTGTTGGATGTATAAGAGTATATACATAAAAAGAAAACTATACATATAAATTGGTAGTGCGTGAAGTCTCACGTAAAAAGGGTTTCGTTGGTGTTGTAAACATGAAATTAGTAGTTGGGGGGGGGGGGGGGGGGGGAATTTGGATGTTTTTGACAAAATGGCGTAGAAAATTAAACGCTTTCCACAAGTGTTATATATTTTTGTAATCTACTCTTCAATCCCTTTAACTTGATACCCCACTCAAAATTTTGAAAAAATATTTTTTTCCCCGTGACAGCAATTAGCCGCCATCTTGGATTCCCAGTTAATCCGACCAAGTTGCTATTCTTATTTTTTCTTTGGCCCATCAGACTGCACATTATGCATATTTTTCTATATTTTTAGTAAGAGCGGAAATACGATTTTAGGGGGGGGGGACAAGCTAAATTTTGATGTTTTTTGACAAAATGGCGTAGAAAATTAAACGCTTTCTACAAGTGTTATATATTTTTGTAATCTACTCTTCAATACCTTTCATTTGATACCTCACTCAAAATTTTAAAAAAATTTTTTTTTTTCCGTGACATCAATCAGCCGCCATTTTGGATTCCCAGTTAATCCGACCAAGTTGCTATTCTTATTTTTTCATTGGCCCATCAGACCGCACATTTTGCATATTTTTCTATATTTTTAATAAGAGCGGAAATACGATTTTAGGGGGGGGGACACGCAAAATTTCGATGTTTTTTGACAAAATGGCGCCGAAAATTGAACACTTTCCCTGAGTGATATATATATTTGTAATCTACTCTTCAATACCTTTCATTTGATACCCCACCCAAAATTTAAAAAAAATATTTATTTTCGTGTGACATGAATTATCCGCCATCTTGGATTCCCAGTAAATCAGATCAAATTGCTAATCTTATTTTTTCTATGGCCCACCAGACCACACATTTTGCATATTTTTCTATATTTTTAGTATGAGCGGAAATACGATTTTAGGGGGGGGGACACGCAAAATTTCGATGTTTTTTGACAAAATGGCGCCGAAAATTGAACACTTTCCCTAAGTGATATATATATTTGTAATCTACTCTTCAATACCTTTCATTTGATACCCCACTTAAAATTTTAAAAAAATATTTTTTTCGCATGACGTGAGTTATCCACCATTTTGGATTTGAACAGCTGATAATTTTGAGTTCGCTATATTTTTCCTGTGTGCGCGTCAAAACGATCTTTAATATTGGAAAGTTTCACGTTTCTATCTCTTTTTATTCAAAAGTTATTGGAACCGTACAGAGTGACAGACAGACAGACACATGAACGAAACTATAAGGGTTTCTTTTTTTGGTTTTACCAACGAAACCCTAAAAAAGAGAATTTTTCATCTCATCGACACCAATATTTAATGTAATCAAGACATATGGACTGCAGATGGGGTTTTCTTACAACCCAAATCCTTACCTCTTCCTTTTAAGGTTCGAAGTTTTTCATTATAGTAATGGAAAAAACGGTTAGAAAAGGGGTATCGCTAGAATTGCAAAATTCCTTTTATCCCATGATTCTTTTTTAAAAATTGTATTTCTTTATTTCTCTACCTCACCCTCGCGTGTTGTATAATCCTGTTCTTTTATTTCCTTGATGGTTTGGAGCGTGGTAGGAGAAGGTGTAGGAGTCAGCCTAAGAATGATGGAAAGGTTAACGAAGGAGGTTATGCGGAGTTGTAGATTGTAGAAGGGAGTTTGATATCAGAGATAGCGTTAGGATATACCTTTAAGGTACGGTGCACGACCCCTCCGTATCCCCTTCTTTTTTGGATCTCATTCAAATTCGATTGAAACTGGGCCAGAGAAATCCACCGTAGTTTTGGGAGATACCTCTCCGGAGAGCTTGCCATACTCTCAACCCATCCTATCTTTTCATTTCAACTTATTTTTCTCTACTTTCTATCTCGAATCTCTTGCTTTGCCTTTTCTTCCTATTCTTCTTTCCTTTTTTCCTCGAGGTTTTTCATTCATCATCCTTTTCACCTTTTCCGACCTAAAAAAACCTCCCTTTTATGGTTCTCATGATAATTTCCCTATTTTCAATTTTCTGTTCCATCTCACCTTCCTTCAGATAATCCTCGAAAAAAAAACCTTTCCCATTTAACTGTCTCCTTTCCTCTCACCTGGACCTTTCTTAATCTTGAAATAGCACCGCCTTCATCTCTCTTTCTTCTGTACCACCTGATTTCTCCGGAGACCCTGCGTCATTTTTCCACCTCGCCATTTGGCACTGTTTTCGAGCCGCAACTCCGGAGTGTTCTCCTTGTGATTTCACTTCTGTTCAACCCCTCTTTTATCTTTATCACTTGGCCAGCATCACATTTTAAAGCTCTATCTGCTCCAACTGTTGTTTAATCCTTTACAAATTTTAGAAAATTTATCACGTACTTTCAGTTAGCTTATAAATTCGGTGGTTGATATTTAAACCCTTAGTTTTAAATTATTTACGGTCAAAAACATTATATTTAACTAATAAGGAAATGTAAGGTTCATAGGCTTGAGTAGTCTGAGGTATTCAGGCAGTTGGATCAGCAACAATTTAAGGTTCTATTTGTCGGTGGCCACCCTTTTTTACCACCCTTATCTTTTCCTAAAGATAAAATGCTGCCTTTTCTATTTCAATAGTTTGGAAACTGAGCACCGCACTTGTTCGTTGAGCGCACTTATGACTTCAAGTACTTCACGAACATTCAGTGGCGTTGACAGCTTCATGTTTTCCATGCCAAAATCCATGACCGTAATACCGAGCTTCTCAACCATTCAAGCAAAAAACAACCTGGTTATAATAAAATAACAAAACAATGCCACACATTTTATTTATTAAACAATAAACTAAAAACCAAAATTTATATCTTTAAGTAAAATTCGCAACTTTTATTAAAAAAAACAAACAATTTAATTATTCTATGATACTAGAGTGTTTTTACTCTAACTGCGTACTGCGTTCAAAATTAATAAACAACTTTGAATGCATTTTAAATTTGAGATAGTTGCTGGAAAAGCATAAAGAAATAAAAGAAGAGAAGAAGAAAAATTATTACTTAGAAAGAAAGGAAGTTGCATGGCCATTATTTATTATTAGTAAGTGACTGGTAAGAACGCAACTAAAAATATATTCTATCACGTATTACTTTCACATTTTTCCGTGTATAAAACCATTTTCATTTTACAAGTTTCTTAGTTTATTTATTTATTATTATTACTTTTTTTTTTAGAAGATAAAGTAAAACGCAAATGGAAAAAATATATTGTTCTCATATATACGTTTGTGTCCTTTAAAACAAGATCAGCAATTATGTTTGTGTTACTAAATAAAGTACCAGTGTTTAAGTATTAAGTATTCACACGATTAAATGAGTTTAACAGGGACCTATTGATAATAACTGGTCAGCCAATTAGGGTGCGAAATAGCTTCCTCGAGTCCTATTTCGTACACTTCAATTATTATTACTTTTACAATCTATTATTGTCAAATTCATTTAATTCTCCCCCGTTGCTTTCGACAAACCATCAAAATTTCCTGAAGATCAGTTGAGTACTTTTTTTCGAAGACATAGGTGAAAATAAATTTGTGTCTGTGTGAAGGTGGGCAGAAGATTGAAACTAATGCGGGGCCAAAATAGGCTAATTATGACCTACCATCCAAATTTCAATAAAATAGGATGAGTTAATCTTAAAAATATGTTGGTTCACCAAATTGAGGAACAGGCAGACCGATAGACAGACACGAAACCAAATATGTTTCCTGATATCATGGAGGGAGGGATAAAAAATTGAATTCCATTCCCAGGTGGAATGAAGAAACAAAATTTTCGTTCTTTAGAACGATCTCATTGTTTTCGTTACCTTTAGTAAGCTCGGAGGCAAAAACTGTTACTGCTATAATATGTTTTCAAAGAAAGAAAACCAAGAATCCCAATCCAAATAAATATATGTAAGTAGCGTAAGAAATTTATGTCCATTGGCCTAGTCAAAGGTGTTTTTTCCAAGTAGCTAGAAAGCATTGTATAATTCCTCTCGCATAAAACAATTTATTTTTTAACTTTGCAGCCCAAAGGAGAAGGCAAGACTCCACTTATTCGTACGCATTCATTTTAAACCAACCAATAGACAAAATTCGGGAAACATAACATGGCAACATAAATAAGGGACATAATATAAGATTTTTATGGAGTTAGTCAGGAGGCTCTCTTAAGTTTAACTTTTCCCCTATTTAAATAAAACTTTCAAGAGATATTGACAATTCAAATGACTTAGAATTCTCAAAGAAAGAACACTCAAATTTTAACCAGTTTGAATCCATACAAACATTAATAAGTTAAAAAAGCAGAAGTAAAAGTGTTACTGCCATGAAGGAATTAAAGAAATATACTCTCCACGTAAAATAGAACTTCAGCAAAAACCTTACTCTTGAAAAAAGGGCCAAGTTCCAAGTACTATATCTACATTGTAGCCAAGTCTGCTCTTTCTGTAGTCCATAAACTCATCCCACTCTTACCTTCATGAGCAAGACTACTCTTTTATTTTGATTGCTGCTTAACATTTGGCCCTTTTTGGGTTCTGAATGATGCTGACATTTTGGGAGGGGGTGTGGAACTTTTTTTCTGGAAAATTTATTTGTTTTTTTTTTCTGTCAGTTAAACGGCTATAGCTACAAATATGCCAAAGTTCAAGTTTCTAGCTATTCTGGAAGTCACTTATAATTTTTATGATCAGTCAGTCAGCCAGTAACAAAATTGTCAACTTTAAAACTCTCCTATGTTAAAAAGGCAAAATATTAAGGGCTCAATTTTTAAGCAGTTCCCTAAGCTACTTAAGCTTAATCTATATTTCAAAATTTCAAAAGCCCATCGTAAGATGAAGCAGAGATATAAAAGTTGGAGGATTGGTCTATTAACTAGTTACACAAAACACTTGAATAATCCATATACAGTTTAAAAGAGAATTGAGATTAATAAATTTATGTCGGTCATTTAACATGAATATACCGGGACTAAATCATTTTAATGGTCGTAATCCAATTTATGATGATAAACTGCAATTTAGTGTTAATTGCTTGGACGCTACATTTATTATCTAGCAATATCCGCTAACTCGAGTCCTTTCCTGGCTATTAAACTTGGAAAATTCACAATTATAAAGTTATAACTACATTATTTACTTAACTACATTATCTGTTTCTTTAATATATTGTAATGAGAATTTTTTCGTTAGTCTCGAATAATTTAAGTCGAGTATTGTCCTAATGTATTAAAATAAGTATGAATGAATAAAAACTTTGATTTTAAATTATTATTATTATTATTAGGATGGTTGTAGTATAACTATATTAAGGAAACAGGACTATTCCCTAACCCTCACGCCCCCTACTCCATTTTAAATATTGTAAATATATCACTTCACTACACAAAAACTTCTGCTTGTATCAAGTTGAAATTTATACATGTCTGTTTCATGTACTTTAGACGATGTTTATAAAGTTTTATTAAAATTGTTACGTTAGGACGTAAGATATCGGTAAAAACGTTGTTTTCTCTATTTTAAACGTTTAGTTTTAACGATATTTATCAGTTCATAGCGGCGTCGGTGTTGGTTTCACTAAAAAAATATTTTTAAAAAATTCTTTAACTCATTGAATAGATGAAGTTAGAATTTTATCCCGTCCAAAAATTCCAGTTTTACATTTAAAGCTTACGTTTGCGCGCGAACACTTGGACGGACAACGTTGTCCAACGAACTCGTCCTGGGTATTGGAAAAATGAACATGTGTACCAAATTTTAACTAAATCGGTCAACTTTTACTCAAGAATATCGTCATCGGTCGATTTCGTGACGGTTGGTTTTGTGATTTTTTTCGAATTTACTCCTGGGCTCCAGACGCTGGAACGTGCCATAAGGAACTTCGTTCCAAAATGCATATAGAGGCGTTTGTTCCACGTTATAAAATAAATGGCTGAAAACCTTTATATGCCCACTATCCTTATAAGGCTGAGCCGATTATACTGGTTAAAGAACTCGTCCTATTTGTTAAATTGCTTAAGGACCCTTTGTGAGTGCTTCAAGTTCATACTTGGCCAATTAATTGTCGTGCTTTTATAAAAACACCAACATGTACATATGTCGAGTGTTTAGACTTAAATAAGTTGCCAAGTATGTGCTTTCAGTACACACAAAGGGTGTAGGGAATTTAAAAAAAAAATTGGATGAATTCATTAACCAGTATAATCGGCCCAGTTGTTTCAATATAGCGGCTATGTAAAAGTTTGTTTTAGCAGTAACTTTTGAACTAATCATTGAAATGACGTGAAACAAACGCCTTTAAATGCATTTTTATTGTGAAAACGCACTGAAACTACGAAGCCTCACGATCAAGATATAACATTTTTAAGATTATTTTTTTCTTACAACATATGCAACGCATAAAAAAATTTTTAACGTGATTTTTTCTGTTTTTTTGGCCATAAATAACTTTTAAATTTTAAAAAGATTTTTTTCGTGGATTTGTTAAAAAAAATTATAGAGGGTGGAAATGAATGAAAAACGCATTTTTTAATTTATTTAAATGGCGTAAAGGTGAATTGAATTACTAACACGAAACCAAATATATATTTATTTGTAGTCAGGGCGTTTTCCTCCTCCATTTAACACCCACACAATGATGCATTGCAGATAAAAATAATTACAACCCTTTGTTAAAGGTGATGATTTTTTGGGGCATCCCTATATTTTTCCTGAGTTTGTATTTTTATACATAACTGAAAATATTAAAGTATTTGTGTTGAGAACTTTCAGAGAAACAGGCGTGTTAAAGACAGACAAAGAGACAGACAAAGGCAGGAAATTATGGGGTCCTTGGTTTTGCCTGCGGACCTAAAAAGTTGAAGATCTAAAGTAACGTAAGTTGAAGTTGGCTTAAAGTTTGAAAGCTATCAACGACAATGCAATCCCGGGTTCTCTTCCTGATTCCAGACTCAGCTTCTGCTCAAAGACAGTCTCTTAAACTTTTCTAAGGGAACTATTGGCAATCCAAAGGGCTGCAATCTAAGATGAGTCCACGCTTGGCAGCAGCTTATTATGAATTAAATTGAAATTAATTATTTACTTTACTAATTGAAAGATGAAAACTACGTTAATTTATTCAATAATCTCAGACTCAATGGTCACTGGTCACCTTTACACTTGGGCGTTTCCCTGTCGGATAGAACAACAAACGGGAAAGAGTTTCAGTCTTAAGGCGGCATTATTGGAGTGAAGGGTTGCGCGAACTCAGTCACGCACGCAATACCACGTTCTTAAACTTAAAGTCCCCTAGCAGTTTAAAGGAGACGGCGAGTTATCACACGCCTCCCATGTTGCACAAGACTGTAGTGCACTCCCTAAAACTGTCTGACGACGACTCCACGCTCCGAGGATTGCGTGCGGGAATCCTCTTTACGCATGCGTTCTTTCCGTCACACCATCGAGGGGTCACGCTTTCGTCTGGGAAAGCCCATCGTCACTTTTTCAGCTACCAAAATTTTCCCGCACGTTTACCCGCGGTTTTACTAGCGCACAATCCTTCACGATTTAAGCCCGTAGGAAAGAAGAAAGTGTACTTCATTGTGGGATTCTTTTAACTCAGATAAGGTTAATACTAATAATGTGATATCGGTCTTCACTCCGTAAAATCATTAATTACACTTTGTAAAAGAAAAAACTATTGTGTTATTGAAATGATAAGGGTGATCAAAATAAAACTTCAACTTTTCCATTTAAAGGAAATATAAAAGTAATATAGTTCATATTTTAAGAATAGGAATTATTATAAAAAGATCCTTTCATAACAAAAAAAAATATAGAGCAATATTTCATTTTAAAAGTGAGTTACATATAATAAATCTCTCTTTAGGAACAGTCAAAAGAACTCAGAAGAAAATTTGAACTTCTCAACGCTGAATAACTTTTGTTGTTATTAACACTTTTAACCTTAATTCAAGAAAAGAATAAGTGTTTTATTCTGTTCCGCGCTTGTTTTGGTTGAATAATAAGTCATAAGTCTTAGAAAACTCGCTGGTTTAAAAGACTGTTTTTGAAGTTCATTACTGGTTTTGAATGCTTTTAAGTCAGAGAATGGCAGTTTTTATTTTGAAAAAAATTGCCAAAAAGGATGGGAATGAATAAAAAAATCTTGAAAATAAAAGTTGAGAATAAAATTAGGCCCGTTATATTAGTAATATATATATATATATATATATATATATATATATATATATATATATATATATATATATATATAACGCTGATTACTTATTTTTAATTTACTGTCCAGTCTTCCGACCCTCCGTCTTTTTAAGATGAATTAAAAAAAAAACTCATTTCTTTGGCATTCTTCATAACAAAGTGGAAGACATTTTTTGTAAAGGCAATAAGAAAATTATGAAAAGGAATCAAACAGAAATAACTATGATTGTTGGAGATGAATATAATTCATTTTTATGTATTTATAGCCAAGTATAAGTTATATTTCGAATGTAATAAGTTTTATAAAAATATTAAAAATTAAATGATCATATGTTTTTTCCATTTTCTATTTCTTGTCAGTATATATATATATATATATATATATATATATATATATATATATATATATATATATATATATATATATATATATATATATATCTATATATATATATATATATATATATATATATATATATATATATATATTCATTTATACTTACTTATTTTTAATTGCCATAGTAGTACTAGTAGTAAAGTCCTATCCACACGGCCACGCTGGCTCTCTTAATTGCCATAGTAGTAAAGTCCTAGTACTAGTAGTAGACGGGTAGGACGAACTACTTGTTCGAACCTATCCACACGGCCACGCTGGCTCTCTTAATTGCCATAGCTCTTTTCATTAAATTCTCCGTCCTATTTTATCGACCGTGCTATTTTTCAATTAAGATCTGTATGTATTTCTATTTTATTTCTAATTTTTATTGTTTTAATTTTGGTTCCGAGCTTACCGGAGGTAACGGAAGCTTTGTGGTCGTTCTGAAGAATGAACATTTTTTATGTGTCCGATTTCAAAAATTCCAAGACAGAAATTCGTTAAAATTTACAGGTGTATATTTTCACAAAGAACAAAGTCATTCATTAAAATTCAAAGAACTAAATTACAAAAAACAAATTTGATGACATTACTAATCAGAAAACAATCAAATAAATTGGGTTAGGAGCATTAAAACATTGCATTACATTTTTGTTTGGTAACTGGAGTTTAAACAATTTTATAACTAACAACATTAAACGACTTCATATTGCGTAAATATTGCTATTTGTGAAATATATGTTCGCATACAGATATTTGTGAAATATTACTTTGTATATTAGTATGAATGGTATTACAATGTATATTAGCATCGTATGCAATTACATTGTATATTATTGATTCCCCGGTAAACTAGTATTACGTTTCTAAATTATAGGGAGTAACGCAAGCATAACATTCTGGGTGGGTTTGTTTCACATTATCAGTTATAAATTATTATCCATTACTGGTGTTGAAAATTTTAATTATTCAAATGTTGGCAGAAATTAATGAAGATTGATAAGCTTTTGAAGGCGAATGATATTTGCCACCTAAAAACACCTCGAAATTGTACCTTCATAAAACACCTCATTTTTGTTCACTAATAGGAATATTTTCAAGGGTAAAAGGATACAGCTGTAATATTTGAGTGCTTAGCAGCTGACGGAACCAAGAGTTTAATTGGTCGATGGAAAGCACTTACAGTAGAGTAAAGTGCCGTATTCTGGATAGACTTAACAGGGTTTCACGCCATGAAACTAATGCAAACCATACTCTAACATTCGGTGCAGGAAATATCAAGCTTTCTAATTGGTCCATACATCATACATCGACTCTGCCACGTGTTACTAATCTACTAATATATATATATATATATATATATAAATACAGTATATATTTGGCAAAATAAGATAGAAGATTGAACACTTTTAATTAATCTAAAATTGTTACAAATGCTAGTTTTGACATTGTTAAATGCATTTTGTTAATGGATTATTATAATAATTGCAATGTAATTTTGGCAGGTCGAGAAGCATGCTGCATGCATTAATGATTGCAGTTTTACCCACCCCAAGTACAGGAAGAACGAAACAATATTGTCGGATATATATAATATGTATGTATACATACTAGGCATCGCGTGGCTCTATCATTGAAGCGAGCGTATTGCAATGAAATACTGAATATTGAAATTTATTAATCATGATGAATGTCATAGTTGAAGATAAGTGGAAGAGGGTAGTGTGGGGAAGAGTGGGGGTACTCGGTACAAAGCTTTACTTCCTAAACAAACCTATACACTATACGACTTAAACAATCTTCACCACCCGCGGTAGCTATTAAAAACAATTATTATAAATGTATCTCTTCACTACGCAAAGAATTCTGCTTGTATCAAGTTGAAATTTTGCATGCCTGTTTCAATTGTGCATTAGATGGTGTATATGAAGTTTTATTAAAATCGTTACGTTAGAACGTAAGATATCGGTAAAAAGGTTGTTTTCTCTATTATAAGCGTTTAGGTCCGCTTTAATAGTTTTAGCGATCTTTATTAAGTCATAGCGGTGTCGCTGTTGGTTTTAGTAAAAAATGTTATTTGAAAATAATGTTCGTCTCATCGAATAGATGATGATAGAATCTTTTCCCGTCCTGAAATTCCAATTTAATTTTTGTACCTCTCGTTTACACGAGCGTTGCGCGCGAACTCTTGGACGGATCACGCTGTCCAACGAACTTAGCCTGAGTATTAGTAAGAGGAACATGTATACCAAATTTCAACTAAATCGGTCAACTTTTACTCAAGTTATCGTCACACGCGTGAACGTTACTGACAGACAGACAGACAGACAGACAGACAGACAGACGCGGAACATATTTCGTTGAATGTAGGAAGCTCGCTACGCTCGCTTCAATTAACTAGGCATCGCGTGGCTCTATCATTGAAGCGAGCGTATTGCAATGAAATACTGAATATTGAAATTTATTAATCATGATGAATGTCATAGTTGAAGATAACTGGAAGAGGGTAGTGTAGGGAAGAGTGGGAGTACTCGGTACGAAGCTTTACTTCCTAAACAAACCATATACGACTATAACAATCTTCACCACCCGCGGTAGCTTTTAAACAATTATTATAAATGTACCTCGTCACTACGCAAAGAATTTTGCTTGTATCAAGTTGAAATTTTGCATACCTGTTTCAATTGTGCATTAGATGGTGTATATGAAGTTTTATTAAAATCGTTTCGTTAGAACGTAAGATATCGGTAAAAAGGTTGTTTTCTCTATTATAAACGTTTAGGTCCGCTTTAATAGTTTTAGCGATCTTTATTAAGTCATAGCGGTGTCGCTGTTGGTTTTAGTAAAAAATGTTATTTGAAAAAAATGTTCGTCTCATCGAGTAGATGATGATAGAATCTTTTCCCGTCCTGAAATTCCAATTTAATTTTTGTACCTCTCGTTTACGCGAGCGTTGCGCGCGAACTCATGGACGTCTCACGCTGTCCAACGAACTTAGCCTGAGTATTAGTAAGAGGAACATGTATACCAAATTTCAACTAAATCGGTTAACTTTTACTCAAGTTATCGTCACACGCGTAAACGTTACTGACAGACAGACAGACAGACAGACACGGAGCATATTTCGTTGAATGTAGGAAGCTCGCTACGCTCGCTTCAATTAAAACAAAGTAGATAGAGAACAATAAGTTTTACAATTAGGCATGATAAATCATACAAACAGCTTGGTTTTCCGGTAAAATCCGCGACACGAAGGCGTTGAAGTCCGATGTTTCGCTTCCACGACTGGAAGCATCTTCAGCATCTACTATGATATATCATTATATCATGGTAAACAGCCATCTTAAACGCATATTGAATTTACAGGGTCTTCCACCTCAACAGGGACACAGACATGCTGTGATTCTAAATCGCATTTGCAACCAAAAAATGATACATTAACACGTGTCCTATCGACCTTTGTTTTCGAGATAATATCACTTTTTTTCGATATTTTATGAATTTTACAATAACATTTTTCGACAAACCATCTAAATTTCATAAAAATCAGATGAGTACTTGAATATATATGGAAATTAGTGTACGTTTTTGCGTATGTGGAAGAGAAACAAATGGGCGCAGAAGGTTAAAACTTATATGGGACTAACAATAGGCTAATTGTGACCTACAGTGAACATTTTATTAAAACCGGACGTGTAGTTTTAAGATAAGTTTGTCCGCAAAAATTGACAAACCAACAGACAGAAACGAAACCAAAAATGATCCCTGATGTCTGAAACAGATTTCTGTCTGGGAATTAATGAAAATCGGAGACACAAACAAACGAATTATTAAATGTTCGTTCTACAGAGAGATCACAGAGCTTCTGTTACCTTCGATAAGCTCGAAAGCTATAATAATAAAATGTTTGTTAAAAATGTCAACAAAAAATTATGACCCAACATAACTTTGTTGTTTGCATAGACAATATATTTTTCTGAATAGCTTACAAACTAAGACCAGTTATAAGCTTTAAAACGATGTAATATTATATGGTGTACTTTACTGAAAAGTAATGGGACAAAAAACAAAACAATTCACAAATTCGCTCAATAATTCCATTATTTTTTTTTGATAAAAAAATTATTCATAGATATTATTTGAAATATATTTCATTTGAATTATGAGGATTTTGCTTAATTTTTATGTCCGATAATTTTTAGCGAAGTATATAGCATATTATGTTACATCGTTTTTGATCAACGTATACGAGAAAGTAAAAAAGTAAATTAGAATCCGATGTATACGATGATTTAAAACGATGTAACATATTATGTATATATAATGCACTTTGAACTTAAGGGTCTGAATTATTAATCTCTAACTTAATTAAACTGGGCTGGGCTAATATAATGCAGAAAAAAGGGCCCAAACAATTGTCCTAAAATCCTCAACTTCCTCTTCTATTAACTCCGTCTAACAAAGCGTTTCTCTTAATTAAAATTAAATTAAAAATAACAATAATTAAATTGTTTTGATTAAAAAACTTCTCCCCCTTGAATATCCCAAGAGTTAAATTTTTCGTTACATAAATCCTAAAACTCAATTTCGGTAAAAGGCTTTCCTGAACCTCTCATTAATCTATGAGGCTATCTTAACACAACTTCCCCGAATTCTTTCCATGTATCCTATTATTATATTGACCCCTTCTATATTCCAAACCATTACACTTTTTATTCTCAACTTCTATCAGTTTATTTTTCCTATACGAGGGATAACCCACCGAAAATACAGATTTTCCGTTGGTTAAATCATGTTATTTACTCTAAACTACCCAAAGCACAAACTTAAGTACTAAATCAAAACAGAATACAAGATATGGCAATTATTAAAGTGCTTAAATAAAAAAATAAAAAGGGTATTGAGTAGACTAGACATAAAAATAAAATAAATAAATATTGACTGAAGATGAAGATTAAGAGCGCAAGTGGAGTATAATGTAATACTCCACTATAGTAAATCAATAGAATAATGAAAAACTGGAAAGCCTCTCCACAGAATAGTGTTTATTTCACAAAACTAGAGCTTTCGGTTTCTCGGCCATCATCAGTGTCTACAATAAAAAATAAATATGGCTACATAAGTACCATATAAAACAAGCAATTTCCAACAAGTAAATTGTTTGGAATTTTTCTTGAACAAAGAAAAAAGATAAAAACAACAAAACAAGATAATTCCAATTTTAACTCAGGAATGCGAAAAGACAAGGGGGGATGCAGAAGGGAAATACCCCTGCTTTTCCCGGAAAGTTAACTTTTAAGAATTTTTCATCAGTAGTCGGAATTATTTTTGAAAATTATATTATCAAAGGGGAGGGGGTATAGAAATTAGGGGGGGGGGATATAATCTAGATATTCTCGATTAGGAAAATCATTTAACAGTTTCTTAATGGTAGGTTTATAAACCCATCAAATTAAAAATAACACATTCCACAGTGAAGCAAGAGTATCCAGCTAGTTAATATATAGAAGGACAAATCTCTGTACAAAGGATCTCGCCAAAATTGAATCAAATCCGTGCCATCAATATGCCCTCGAATAGGGGATGGTGAGAAGCAAAATGAGCCTATGATCGAGGAGGGTTTTCCTGCCCCCGGTTCTGATAAATAGTACGCCAAGATGAACAACTTTGTTTGCACCTCCCGGAGTTTAAAAAATTGTGCTAATAGTGGCCGGTAAACAGACACATCTTTGCTCTTTTAGCTTTTTGTACAACAGAAATGGTTTCTAGAAAATTCTGGTGAGTAAAATAATTAATAAGATCCTACAAATTATATTTACACAATACATTCCTCTGGTCTATTAGACAATTCCCATTGGGTCTAGATAGCATTTTTATTTCATTTTATATAGATTAAAAAAATGATGAAAGCTCTTAAAAGAATTACAAAAAAAGTAAAGGAAGACGAAAAGAAAACGTTACATAGTTATATTTAAAATGAAGATTGTGGCCCTGAGAGAATTAGAAAACCTGTTTAAAACCATTAGACACCAGACAAGAGTGGCTTAGTGTATCTAAAATCTAAAAGCAAGAAAATAATCCCTAAGGCTATGTGATACGTGAGACCCAGTGTCATTTAGCAAATGCGCCTGGGTAAATGCGTCTTTTTAGTCCCAACGGAGGAGGACAGTCTCGGGCCAACGGGCTGCCATTAGAAAAAGCAGTAAAACAACAGTGTGCTTGTGTTAAGGGCGGGAACCTCCTCAGTCCTCTCAAGGGATGCTGGCTCCCTCGGTCTCCTCCTGCCCTACATAACCTAGAGCAAACGAATAAAACATAACTCCCATACCAGAAACATACCTGGGACAACATAACTACTCGTACAAAAATAGCTCACTGATAAGACAAAATCAACTACTGGTTAAAAAAAGCCTTTCTCAAATATATATCAAGTATTATAACGTAGACGAATGGGAGAGGAAAAATTCTATACGTCGTTTTATTTACGTTGAATTCGATTTCAAGGGTTGTCAAAGTGGCTTTTGAAATAGCAACCCTTTTAGAAAACCCAGAGGTAAAACTCATATAGGGACATCAATAGATTCCCTTTTCCAAGGGTGTGAGTCGACAAAGATCTCTCTCATAAAAGATTAATAAAGTCTTCAATTGGCAATCCACTGGCTATTTTATGACTTGTGATCTTTAGTATTTCAAGTTATTACTTGAACTTTGATTTGATTCCAATACACTCAATTGATTAAATTATGTGTATTATATGTGTTTTATTCTCCTAATTAGGTTTCCAATTTGCAACGACGTGCAACACTGATTCAACTTAATCAGGAAGTCTTAAGGATATATTTCAAATTATGGCAGAGAGTCAGTTGCATCGTGAGCAACCCTTTTTAGAATTACCCTTGCAACGATGGATAGGAAAGACTTATTATACTCTGGATTTTGACCGCAGACGCCTGGGCTGTAGAATAAAGCTCTCTTTGTGACAGCAACACAGAATTTTATACATTAAAATTAAATGTCAAGTTTGAATTCCATGCTTATCGATATTAATTATTCTTGTTTACAAGAGAAAAGTTGGCATGATTCTATTTATGCTGTCATAGCAATGAAAATCTTGGGTTGAGACCATGGCTTGTTCCAGTAAGAGGTTGAACTACAAATCAGGCAAACTTCGAATGGAAGTGACAGGTAACGACGTTGTTTGCCAGAAACCGTCCAACACTCTCCAATGAAGGATTATTGTTGAAAGTTAAAGAGACGAGTTTGGATATGAAGAGGATAAATATTAAACTCATCTCGAGTGAACATCAATGTCGATATCAACAGGAGTTTTAACTGAACGTCATTCTACGTACTTCATGTTCAGAGTGAAGCTTCTGTTTCCAGCATAGTGGTTTTAGACCTTGTTCTACACCAAACCCATCACCCTTTCCATCAGCTTTACAGTTTTGTCCCTTTTCAAGCACCTCCCTTCATTATTAACTCCCAAACGGCACCTGACAGCTAGTCCAAGCAAATTAACACTCTTCATATCCAGTTAAGGTAAAATTATGCACAGCAGATCGAATCCCAACAGCTACCTGCATAATTCTAAATTAATGAATTTATTAATAAGCAGATTTAACCGAATAATTTTGCCATATCATTTAATTGCAACAACTCACTCATGTTTTCGTTTGAATAGATAAATGATAAGGGATATTTCAAGTTATTAATCATAATAAATGTATATTTTATTCTAAGGAGGACCCTTTCCAAGTTTATTTCCATAAGTAGGGTCAAGAGACTCGTTCCCACAACACACAATATTATAAACGTTAAATTACATTGTAATCTATAAATTTTACTAACAATATAAGCTATTTAATACATTATACACAAATTTTATAGATTTCAATATCAAACAAAGGTTATTAGTTATTAAGCGAACGAAAACTATAAAACAAACACAACTGGAATTTACTTCATCTATAGACAATGAAATTAATTAGTTTAGGATATTCGATAGAATTAGTAGAAGAAATTGATTGCAACAAGGGAAAGAAAATATATTATAAAAATACATATAAAAGTACAGATTCATTGATGAGTCTATACTTTTATGTGTATTCCTAGAGATAAATTTCCAATTTTAATTAAATTATCACCTCTGTCTATTTTATAAATAAATTGAATATTCATAATCAATTAAATATTGTAATTAATATCTTGATATTCATACTGCGTACTTCCCAAGAAATATCTCCTCTGAAAAAAAGGTAGCGAAGTGAGAAAATACGAAAACAGTTAAATATAAATGTTAAATTTATCGAATATAATGGTAGAAGCATAGAAGTTGTATCATGTAAAACGTGATTTAACTGAAACATATTAAATTTAGTGGAATGAAAATTTCACATTGATACAAAGGGAAGGAGAGGAGATATGATTTCGGGTGTAATCCTGAACAGTTGTTGGAAGAGGATACGTGTGTTCTGGACAATAAGACTAATCAATGTCCTCTTTACTACACGTGGTTTTCTTCTCAAACCACAGGGTAACCACATCTGATGTTTGTCAATTTATCACACATAGAATTCTAAAAAAAAATCCGTAACGATTTTCCTTGTAACCTTTTTCCATTTAATGGAGAAAATATAAAATGCTTTGTTCATGGTGTACGTGTTCCTCATGTTCATTAATAGTAAGTAGAGATTTGGGTAGAAAGAAGAATGACTTTTTTTATTTCATCTGGTGACTCTCTTTGGTTTACCAAATTTCTTGTAATAACTGCTCGGGAAAATACATAGGTAAATCTAAGCAAACGTGGGCAAACCGGAAAAGCCAACACATTTCAAACGATAAAAATAAAACTGACAGCACCACACTAGCCATCCATTCAACATCAAAAGCCCATTCCTTCAATTTTAACGATGTTGTCATATTAGAACATGAAGATAATAGAAAAATACTTTAATTCAAGCACTTCATATATCTTAAGAAACTAATTGTGTGAATTTCAAAAAAGATAGTAGAGAATTAAATAAAAATTTCATAGGAATCCTCCAAAATTTGAATTATATATTTTCCCGCCACTCCTGATTCCAATCAAACCAATCCCTTTACACTAGCTTCCTTTTGGTTTTATGTAAGGTTATCCTACTTTAAAAACAATCTACTTATTTTACTACTTGTATAAAACAGTGATATTTTTTAGAAGCTAGTTCAGTACTTTGGAACAATAACCGCTAATAGCAATTTTGAACTTTGATTGCTATTTGCAACGAATGTTCACAAAAACTATAATCTAATGTATTTTAGCTCCTAATTTGGCATTGAGCACAGCCTCCAACAAGTATGAAAAGTCGTAAAAAAATCTTTCCAACTTATTGATTACACACTAAAGGTAGTCACTTTAAATAATAATTATTTCATACAATCAATTTACTAGGAAAGAAACTATGTAGATGGATATTGCAAAATGGGGACAACCAAATTAAAAATATGTCATAAGGCAGGGGTATTAAAAAATGGGGGCTACCACATTAAAAATATGTCATAAGGCAGGGATATTGAAAAATGGGGGCTACCACATTAAAAATAAGTCATAAAGCAGGGATATTGTAAAATGGGGGTTACTAAAGTAAAAATATGTCAGAAGGCAGGGATATTGCAAAATTGGGACTACCAAAATAAAAAAATCATTTTATACAAATAGGTTTTCTTTAGATGATGAAAAAAAAAAAAAAAAAAAAAAAAATTGTTAACCTATACTAATTTACCTATAGGAAATTTAACAATGACTGAAACCTTCCTTCCTAGTTAGACTTACAGAAAGAGGATAAGAGATAGAGGGTAAAAAGGGGTAGTACAATAGTAAAATTTCAAACCGGAAGCCTGTTTCATTAAATGGCTTGCCTGTTACACCCATTAGGTTTAATTGGATTTAGGCCGCGGGCTATAGGCCATGGCCACCCATAAACGAACCCCTTCTTCTTGTAAAAACCAATATAAAAGCGAATGTATACAGGAGAGAAAAAAATACTAAACCCGTATAAAACATTTTCTCGACTTTATCAGCTCCCATTTAAATATATATATATATATATATATATATATATATATATATATATATATATTTGTGTGTGTGTGTGTGTATATAAATAAATACAAACACATATATATATCCTACTGAGTATATATACACTAACATCAAATATAATCCAATTGCGTTTTTTATTATTACTTTTTTCATTTGTATGAACTGTTGCCCATATATCTCTTCTTCCTTTCTCCCACTTTTTGTTACTTTTATATATATATATATATATATATATATATATATATATATATATATATATAATGTGTGTGTGTGTATTGTATATATTTACACATTTATTTCTTTTAAAACAAAGCAATCACAAATGTTACATATAACATATAAGGCATTGTTATACATCAATATACAAAACAAAGCCTCAATACACAACATTTGCGGTTGCTTTAAAAGGGTCTAGGGAAAAAACAAGGTAATCCTTTTTTATCCTAATAGCTATTAAAGAGATCCTTTATTTTATTTGTATTTTTCCTCTTTGTTTTACAGACAGATATTATTCTCTTGAGATAACATCAATAAATTATTTAATTTAAAAAAAAAAAATATAAAAAAAATAAACCGGCATTATTGGTTTATAAAAAGAACAATTCTAATTTGGGTATAGGAACTTAGGAACACTCATACTTACACTTGGGAATACTCGTTAAGCTAAATTTTTATTTTTTACATTTTCATGAAATTTCATTTAAACGAGTTTTTAATTTCCCATATACGTTATGTACTGTATGTATATAGAGATAAATTATTGTATTTCACATTTAACGCCCACCGCTAGCATTTCTGCAATTTAGCAACACTTTACTTTGAACAATTGTGCGAGTGTCACAGATTTCACTCATTTCGGATATAGTAAGTACGCGTGGAGCCTTAATAAATTAAATTAATTAAATTGATATAAATATTAAGTAGGGTCATAATTACTTACAGTAGTGCCTAACTACAACGGACTAATAGGGGCCTGAGCGTTGTCCGCTATTATGAAAGTCCGTTATATACCGGCGTGAAAATTCGCTTTTGAGATTTTAATGGATTTACACGTTTTGAGGTCCTCTGAGTCCAAAAAATAGGTTTTTAAAAATGTCTGTCTGTCGTCTGTGCAGACACGTGGAACCTAAACTACTGGGTTGATCATGACGAAATTTTGTATACATGATCAGAAAAATCATATCCCGAGCCGAAATCGAGAAATAAATTGTAGCTTCAAATTTGGAGGCTACCCTCAAATAAACTCCTAAAAAACGTAAAAAAAATTATTCCTCGAAAACGGTTCCGACGATTTACATTAAAAAATTCTAAAATGTAGCCCATTAAAATACGAATCTAAGCTGTCGTATTCCCGAGAAAATCTAGTTCCTAAGAAAGTATCTTTATACGCGGCTGGAGAGAAGCCGGGTTCGATTCCCCGCCGAGTAGTTATTTCTATGATAAATTGTTTTTTTTATGATAAATTCTGATAAAATGTTCAATAATAATTAAATATACGTACGAAAACTCGAAATCTAATAAATGGAAAACAATGGGCTAAGTTAATTATGAGCTCGTATATGAGAAAATTTGTCTGAGATAATTCGGACCAATTTTTTAATTATTACTTCACAGATTACCGAAGGTAATGAAAGCATTGTGATAATTCTGAGAACGGCTTCATTTAATGTCTCTGATTTCAAGACAAAAATCCATTTCAGGCATCCGAATTTTCGAAAATCCCCCCCCGCCATTTATAAAACGACTAATTTGTGTAATTCTAATAAATAAGGGGTCGATTTAAAGGAGTAATTGAGCGCATTAAAGGTTTTGGTATTGCTTAATTTGATAAAAACAACATGAATGCTATTAAAGGGGAAATTAATTAAGAAAAAAAAATCATGCTTGAAAATTATAATTCTCCTATTAAGATAATATTTTATATATATATATATATATATATATATATATATATATATATATATATATATATATATATATATATATATATATATATATAATTAAAAATAAATAAACAATAAAAAAAATCACCATCAGACATCAAGAAGAGAGAAAGCAATTTAATAAAGAGAAATAATCATTGTACAGAATTGGAAAAAATAAATAAATAATTGCAAACAAAGAAAAAAGAGGGAAAGAACTTGGAAATCTCTTTCAAGAATAAAAATCAGACACGCAAAACCCTAAAAAGAAACACTGAGGGAGATCAGAAAGCAAATACAACTAATTTAAATACACTGTAAATAAACTCAACTGACTACTTACGATTCAGTGCAGATGCAGTAACGAGCAACATTATGCAATATTTAAATTACAAATTGAAAATGTACAAGGTTTATTTGATGTGTTGATTTTTATTTATTTCTGGTGAAGAAGGAATACATCAAAAAGATTTGGCATTGCTGCAGGGCACCTTTAAAAAAAACTTCAAAAACATGAGAAGATTGAAAAATCAATGTAATTTTTTCAAAGAGAAATGTACTGAATGTATGAACAAAAATGAAATGTCATTGGGAGATTCAGTTGTATAGCAATTATTATAATCAATTATTATATTTTCATAATTTTGCTCCAGCAAACAGCATTGTCAGACAAATAAATTGTATAGCCTCTTAAAGATAAGTCTCAATGAATACTATGGTTTTTTCGTTTTCCTTCTAGGATTGAAAGTTCAAGGTTATTGGCGGTGATAGTAACCTTTAATTTCTAATATATCAATAAAGATGGATCCTCTTAAGGGCGAATAATTTTCAACAAGTTACGCAATTGGCAACGTTTTGACCTAAAATCGGTCATTATCAAGCCAGAAAACGAAAAAAAAGTTCAAGGATTAAGAAATTCATTGATAGAATAATATTTTTATTGTAGTCCCTTTATTTGCTAAGCAATAAAGAATAAGTTTGCTCTAACAAATGTTCCAAGTTGTCGAATTTTACATTGGTATTCTAAGAATGGTCGGATGGGGTTTAGTTAGACTGAGTGTACAGTAAGACAGAAGTGGTGACTGTAGTTGAAATCACTTGGCTTTGTTCCCTGGAGCAATCCAACTTGTTCTGAAACCCAAAGAGTACAATGCTATTGACAGGTTACTTAAGATATATCCTCAGATAGTAGGTCGGCCTCAGTTCTACAAGCTTCTGTAAGTACTTTCAACCTTGTGTACTTCGTATAGCGGTAAACCGCTTAAAACTTAAAGGCTAAATCTAAGTTGAATTAGATTCCAGTTCACAAACTTAAACCCAAGTATAGATCTATTCTTGGGAAAGAACAAGCGGTGAAATCTACTTAGAGCTTGTAAATCCTCTAGCCTTTACTTACCTATAACTAAAGTAGACTGGATTATAGTTTACGGAAAGGTCTTATCTTCATTTCATCTATTCATTAGCCTATTCATTTAAGACTAAGAACTTCGGACATTGTGCCTGGCTGAAAGAGAAGAATTAGTCTCGTCAAATGAGAGAACTAAAAGCTGATATCAGGTACGGGGACTTAACAATAACAAGGTGAATAAACAATGAAAATACTCACGAAATTCTCAAAGTCTAGTAGTTTCTCGCTAAATGTCTACGTTTAGTTTAGCAAATCCTTATCATAGTGATTCTCAAAATTTATCAGTTTTCGCCTCTCTTGAGTATCTATGTCAGTAAATAATAAATTGTTTACCGAAAATGTTTGGCATAACCCAACTTCCTTGATCCAAATAAAGGTAGAATCACAAAGGAAAGAAATTGGATACTATTCCTTCAGATAATCATCATTTCTCCATTCCAGCTTAGGGGTTAGAGATTTAGAGGCTAAATCAGGGTATCTGCGGTTCAATTTACAGCTCAGGGGTGTACTAAATCTACCTTTATCCCGTTCATTCATTGATTTAAATTTCCAGGCTTGAATTGCTAGATATATACCCACATTATTGATTTTATGAAATAAAGAACTAAAGGCGGTGAAAACTTTAAAAATATTACTGCAAACACTAGTACATTTAAGAACCGATATTTAATAAAATCGTAATTAAAAGATAGAACATTGCTATTAACATAACAATGGTTACATTGTGATCATTGTACCAAGAAAGTTAAGTAAATTACTTTTATTTTATATATAAATGATATACCAGTAACTATCTCTTTATATTACTTTCCTAAGTTTTATTCAAAGATAAGGTTCAATGTTTAATTTGTACTGCTCAAAATTCAGCGTCAATAACAATTCTCTGTCAAATTTAAAAATGCCCTTTCTTCGACATTTAGTATATTGGTATTTTTTTTAAGAGGATTATAGTTAATACCTAACTCAACTCTGAGAGAGTAGTAATAACTGCTTCATTTCATGAATTGACAATTTTTTTTAAGGGGGTGACACACTTCACCACCCGGGTAGCGCCACCTGGGTGGCGCTACCCGGTCGTCAATGAGAATAGATGGAACCTGTCACACGAGGTGGCGCCACCTGCCGGTTGGCACTACACGGTCGACCGTCCGACGGTCTAGCCGCCACCCACTGGTGGCGCCACCCGGTCAACCCATTGTTTTCAATTGAGCCTGTCACACGGTGCCACCCAAGTCCCTGCCACTCAGCCCCCACTCCTTCAATCAAATATAGGGGAAATCAAATAAGGGGCTGACTGCATCCCTCATATAAGTGGGTAGCGCAAGTCAGGTGGCGGGAGCAAGTGGCATCAACCAGGTGGGCGCCACCCAGGTGGTGCTACCCGGGTGGCGAAGTGTGTCACTACCCTTTAAGGTGAACTATGCTTCCTTAGCTTATTTGCATTGCTTAATAAGGATGAGTTCGTGCGAGAGAACTCATAGAAAGCTCATAGAAGTGCTTTTTGATCCTTTCAAGGCTTTTTGGACCATTCAAAGAACGCGGTTTCTTCAACCTTAGGCAAGAGTTAGAGTATGTCCATCAACATATGCCCACAGTTCCTTATCAATAAGGATCATTTTCATGTGCATCGTCCAACTTTTATACTTTTCTTTACCTAATTTTTCAATTCAAACTGACCTTTTTTGATTTTTATAACCTTTCTTTATTATAATTTAAGTAAAACTTCGAACATTTGGGATGTTCTTTTACCAATCTTTGATCTAAACTGTTCCTGGGCCCATAACCTCTTGAGAGAAACACAGTTTAGTCTATACAACACTATACTGTTATAAAACAAAATACAATTAATATTCAAGGAAAGAATGAAAGAGATATGTCGAGCAACATTACATAACAATTTCAGAAGCCAAAGTGGATAATGAAAATGACTGGTTAGTCAAAACGAACTAACTAACTCCGCGGCGCATAAGCCCATGAAGGGCATGGGCCTGCCAAAGGGCCTATACAACTTCTAGGTATATAATGTAATGGATGATGCGGGGTTATTGAATCGCTCTACCATATGTATAAACCTTACTATTGATAAAAGCAACCATTTACGAAGAGACTACTTCACGCAAACAGCTTCTATTATTAGTTTCAGTATTTTAACGGTATGCAACCAAAAAGTTGCATTTGTAAAAAGTAGTAGTTTATAACTGATAAGAGTTGCGAATAACTAATGGCGTTTAATAGAATTGGTTGATAAACAACTAAAAACATTTCTTCATAAAGATAAAACTGGGAGGTTAGAGTGAAGCCTCAGAAGGATAGAAACCTAACCTTGTCTGTGGATTTCAATAGGGTTGATTGAGAAACCACTAACTAAATCTTGTTTACGGAGATTAAATTGACAAAATAGAGTCAAATAAACTTAAGCCACCCCCCTTAATAGAAACCAATAACAGAATTTCCTTCACTTCCTTGAATTATAAACCTCTATATTAACCTCCTCTACGGGTTTCAACATAGCTGCATGATCACCTAAAATTCTCTTTAAGGAGAAGGTAAAGTTACCTCAAAAGAAATAAGATAAACTGCTTCTCAAAGTAAACTGAAAACTTGTTTATTTAACAAAGCAGCCTACATAAAGCAGTCTACACAAAGCTATCTTCAGTGCGCAATTGACGAATAATTGTAAATTAAATAAAACTGGTAAATTTAAGCTATAATAGTAGTTAAATCTGACTGATTTAACTAGAATTAAACTTTCTCATAGACGAGAACATGATTACTAGGTGCGTTGTTAAGACTTTTCTTGGTTACAAAATGTGCCTTTTTGAGAACTAGATTTTTCCCGCGAAAACTACTTAGGTGTATGGTTTGATTCTTATTTCAATGGACTGTATTTTTGTGTTTTAGAATTGTCTAATCAAAAATAGTCGGAGCCGTTTTCAACAGATAATTTTTTCACATTTTTATTATAATTTTTGCTTCCTAGCTTATCGAAGGTAACGGAAGCATTGTGTTCACTTTTGAGAACGAAAAACTTTTATGCCTCCGATTTTAAAAATTCCAAGACAGAAATCCGTTTCAGACATCAGGGAACATTTTTGGTCTCGTGTCTGTCTGTCTGTGTCTGTCTGTCTGTCGGTCTGTGTGTCCGCGAATTATGAAACGTGCGACGATAACTTGAGTAAATGTCAACCGATTTTGATGAAATTTTGTAGACATGTTCATTATGCCCAGGACGAGTTCGTTGGACAACATTATCGGTCCATGCGTTCACGAGCAACGCTCGCGTAAACGTGAACTTAAAATTTAAAATTGGAAGGTCGGGAAAAAATCTAACTTCATCTATTCAAAGAGACAAACATTTTTTAATTTTTCAGTAAAACCAACAGCGACACCGCTATGAAGTGTTAAAGATCGCTAAAACTATTAATTGTTTTTACACAATAAACATTATAACAATAAAGTACATGATAGGATGCGAGGAAGCTATGTGCTACACTAATTGGCAGTCTATTTTTATTTTTAGAATTTGGTGGGTGCGGGCAACAGAAGACAATCTACAGACAGACATTTTTAAACACCACTTTTTTGGACTCAACTTTTAGACCACTTTTGGGGACCTCAAAACGTGTAAATCCATCAAAATTTCAAAATCAAATTTTCGCTCACAATACTCTCTCTCTCTCTATATAGATACATATGATGAGAAAGTAAAATAACTGACTAATAAATAATAAAAACAAAAATAATTACTTTATTAATAATAGAATTCAATTTCAACTCAGTGTATTAAATATGAAAATATAATAGAGTAGTTATTTTCTAAAACCTATTAAAACATTTCATCAATAACATAACTTATTTATCTAAAAACTACAAAATACATTTCGACTATCACATTTAGAATAGTAGGTATATGGTTTTAAATTGAAGTATAAAACAATCTATTTCTTCTATCAATATTTAATTTCCATGAAAATTAAAAACCAAAAATATAATCTCATTTCAAATGTAAACACATACATTATTTTTTAGGTGGAGTTTTTTAAATAATTATTCATAATTACCTTTTTTAAAAGAATCGTATAAATAGTATATTTGGTTAAGGTTTTTGCTATAATTTATCATTTCAAATTAGATACAAATAAAATATGTATTATTCATACGGAAGGTTTTCCCATTATCCAATGTATATATTTACTCAAAAAGAGGGGAACGGATATAAATGTAAATTTTACCAGATTCCTTTTCACTTAACCGAAAATATATACTTAGCAAATTTGTTTTATTGAAATGCAAAAATTCTGAAAATATTCGTATGAATGTGATATTTGACTGAATAGGATGAAAATCTCTAATCATTTTGAATTATTTTTACCCTTCAGTAAATATATTCTTGTATACAGAATAGGATCATATTTCAAGTATAAATCTAATAGGATATATTTAATTTTAAGACTGTTTTTTATGTAGTAATACTAGCGTAATATAAATATTAGCTTTTTGAAATGAGATATTTATTTTAAATTAGTTGAAGCGAGCGCAGCGAGCTTCCTACATTCAACGAAATATGCTCCGTGTCTGTCTGTCTGTCTGTCTGTCTGTCTGTCTGTCAGTAACGTTCACGCGTGTGACGATAACTTGAGTAAAAGTTGACCGATTTAGTTGAAATTTGGTATACATGATCCTCTTACTAATACTCAGGCTAAGTTCGTTGGACAGCGTGATCCGTCCAAGAGTTCGCGCGCAACGCTCGCGTAAACGAGAGGTTCAAAAATTAAATTGGAATTTCAGGACGGGAAAAAATTCTATCATCATCTATTCGATGAGAAGAACATTTTTTTCAAATAACATTTTTTACTAAAACCAACAGCGACACCGCTATGAATTAATAAAGCTCGCTAAAACTATTAAAGCGGGCCTAAACGTTTAAAATAGAGAAAACAACCTTTTTACCGATATCTTACGTTCTAACGAAACCATTTTAATAAAACTTCATAGACACAATTTGATGCACAATTGAAACAGGCATGCAAATTTTCAATTTGATACATGCAGTAGTTTGTTTGTAGTAAAGAGATACAAATTATAAATATTGAAATAGAGATGTGTGGTTAGAGGAATAGTAAGAATGCGGGGTGGTTCATGTGCTGTCAAACGTGGCTCACGATAGCGTAATAACGAAAAAGAAACAAATTTACATTTAAGAATGTTTACTTTAACAAGCCGTATATAAAAGTTGATAAAAGTTAAATACAACACGAATATTCACGCATAAAAGTAAGCATGAGTGAACTAACCTCCCTAAAATTTAAAAAAGTTTTTAATATCTTTTGAATATTTACGCAGTAAAAAGTTTTAAAGGGGATTTATAGCTTATTCTTCTCTCCTCTAAATTATGTATGAAATATTTATTAAAAACAAACATATGCGATATCTTTTTACGTTCGTTCGTATTTTTGTAATTTAATGAAACTTTGAAACTGAATATTAACCAGAAGACTAAGTCTTTAATTCATATGAGTAATGCGGAATACTCAAACATATTTTTAGCGTGATTAATTTACAGTAAAAAAGAGAATAATTTACTGGATTTTACTCCTTAATCAACATAAATAAATTAAATTTTAAAATACATTATAGACTTCTTTATGTATCTTTTTAGGTTTATAATAAAAATTTAATTAAAGTAAACTCTTAACGCGAAGTTTGACTAATAATTTTATTAAATAATAAGTAGTTCGTAAGAAAAATATTAAATAACGTATTATTTCTAGTTTTTATGAAGCGTTGGGGATACCATAGATTATCACAGCAAATGCTACTTTCTAGAAAAATATTTTAATATTTTTCCTCATCATTAAAATAATTCATATTAATAAGAGAAATATTCCGCATTATCCAAAAAATATCTGATAACTGTTGTTTATTATTATTATTATAAATCTATATTAGAACTATTTCATATGCTTATAATGGACCTTTGAATTCTTAGGCTAGATAACATCTATAATATCTATAACATGATTTAAGAATGCTCTATTATACATCTCTAACAATGGATTCCAATTAATATCAAATTTCTTATGTAAAAGCAATGTTACTTCTTTAGATTGTTACTCCCTTATGATTTTTTAGAATATAAATGACTTTGATTAAATAACTATTAAGACAAAGGGATGTTTAGTAGGGTGGGCCGAAAAAAAAATGTTTTGAATTTGAAAAAGTCCAACCTCGTAAAACTTGTGTATGCATTAGAAACTATCATACGTAAAATTTTGGCCCGATCGAAGAACACCTAGGTGGTGCACAATCGCTCCAAAGCTTTAAAAACACTACTTTAAAGAAATGTTTTATATTTTAATTTTTTTAAAAATATTTTATTTATTTTAATTCACTTATTAGCATCTATTTGCTCTTTGCTGACATATTATTTGATTGCAGAAAGAAAAACAAATTAAAAAAAGTTAATTATTGATTGAGATAAGTCGGTACATACAGATGTGTACCATTGAGTTATTCCAAAGTAATAGAGAAATTAGTGTTATGCAGGTCCTAATAATATCCTTGGAATAACTCAATGGTATACATATGTATTATGTATGTACTGACTTATCTCCATCTATAATTAACTTTTTTAATTTTTTTTTTCTTCCTGCAATCAAATAATATGTCAGCAAAGAGCAAATAGATGCTAATAAGTGAATAAAAATAAATAAAATATTTTTAAAAAATTAAAATATAAAAATTTCTTTAAAATAGTGTTTTTAAAGCTTTGAAGCGATTGTGCACCACCTAGGTGGCCTTCGATCGGTCAGTTTTACGATGTTGGACTTTTTCAAATTTAAATTTTTTTTTCGGCCCACCCTAATGTTTAAATGTTTAGTCCAATGTACTTTAGGACAAATGAATATCACACTGATTATATAAGGGGAGTAACAGTCTAAAGAAGAACATTCCGTTCAATTTATTTAGATTGTTACTCCCCTCTGTATATTTTATAAGGGGAGCAACAGTCTAAAGAAGAGCCAAAGCAATAACAATATAGAAAGTTTGATATAAAGTTCGAGAACCCAAAAATTGGAAGTTGACGATTAGCATGTCACCAGACAATCTAAATCGGAAAAAAGCTGATTATGTATGGATATTATCAGGAAGAATTCACTTCAATGTAGCTAATTCTTGTCAATTTTTACATTCTTCACTCAAATTGTTATGGGGAACTCTTCCATTTTTGTAGATTAAAACCAACTAAAATCGGAGAATCATCCTTAGTATTCACCTTGAGGGCAAAGTGATACAGTAAAAGAAAGAAGAATTAGAAGGAGTTGGAGTAGAAGTTAAGACAGTTTGAATTCAATTCCAACGAGTTTAGAGCTGAACCCAAGTTTTAAACTGAATTATTTCTAGTACCGGATTTCCAAAGAAGACCAGCACAATTTCACAATTAGTGAACTTGATTTCTTATAAGAATATCTGATGAGGGTTTTTAGAAATTATTTCAACTTGACAGAATTGTTAAAAAAAGTTTTCTTTCTTGCTTTTATTTCTTTTCTACATTTACTAAACGTTTAATAAATTAAAACGGCAAGTGAAATGATTTGACAAACAATATATAAAGATGTGAAATAAACAATTTTAAACGAAGTCTGAAAGCAATGAAAATTTCATGACAATACAAAAGTAGTTTACAAATACTGTGATGTTTACAAAAACATCTTTTTTAACTGAAGGAAACAAGTTAAAGCATCGTAAAGACAATATTTCCTACTCCCCTTATAAAAAAAACAGAGGGGAGTAACAATCTAAAGAAGGTGCACAGAATGTTCTTCTTAGACTGTTACACCCCTTATAAAAACAGAAGTTTGATGTTCTTTTGTCCCAAAGTTCATTGGATTAAACATCCCTTTGTCCTAAATAGTTATTTAGTTAAAGTAATTTATATTCTAAAAAAAAATAATGGAGGAGTAACAATCTAAAGAAGTATCAACAAACTTACTGTTTTAAATCAAACAGACACTTTTTAACACTCTCAAGAATGGACCTACGAATTTAAGAGGGTTGCTCGTAAGTAACCTCCGTTTTTGAGGAGCATAAACGTAGTGGGACAACAATTTTCTTTGTGCGTCAACAACAGTGACTCTTTACGTCACCTTGAAAATGAATTGAAAATGTGAGCTACACTAACAAATCATATCTAGTGTGAGGAGGAGGTGTTTAAATAAACTTGTGATCAGCAGTAATTCACAATGAACTTGTAGTGTTAAATAATAAAAACGGAAGCCTCTCCACAAAATAAGTTTTAATAACCAAAACTAGCTTTCGGCCTCTCGGCCATCATCAGTGCCTACAATGACAACATACATTTAACTTGTAGTGTGTTTGGGTAAAATGTGATTATTAAAATAGTGTAAAGCTCTAATTTTAACATGTAGGTAAATATTAATATTGAGTATTTGTTTTTATTTTGTTTGTAAATAATACTAGGAATCGCGTGGCTAAAACATTAAAGCGAGCGTAATGCAATATATATTAGATAGTTAATCATGATGAGTTGATAGCAGTTAAAAAATGATTTTAATAGAGCCGTTTAGTGGGGAAGAAGGGTTTACCCACTATTCCTTAAATCACCTACACGTCCCGGCTATTCCATTTCTACTATTGTAAAACGTATCACTTCTCTACACAAAAAGTACTGCATGTATCAAGTTGAAATTTTACAAGCCTGTTTCAATTGTGTTTTAGACGATGTATATGAAGTTTTATTAAAATCGTTACGTTAGAATGTAACACGTAAACGAGAGGTTCAAATGTAAAATTAAAATTTCAGGACAGGAAAATGTTTATCTCATCGATAAGGTGATTATCGAGCGTTGCGTGCGAACTCTTGGACGGATAAGGCAGTCTAACGAACTTAGCCAGAGCATTAGTAAATTTTACACGCCTGTTTAAATTGCACTTTAGACGATGTATATGAAGTTTTATTAAAATCCACACCTTAGAACGTAAGATATCGGTAAAAATTTTGTTTTCTCTACTTTAACCCTAAAACGCTAAATGTACGTAAAAATTACAAAATCAAAATAAAATAATAAAAATTCGATTTACATAAGAGTTTGTGCTTGTTACATTTAAATAAAAATGTAATTAATTAATAAATGAACACGGTAAACACATAAGTAATAAATAAACACCTAGCAAATATAAATAATAAATAAAAATAGAAATTTTTGCTAAATAGTAACTTAGATTCGTGATTAGTACTGCGTGTACGTAAAAAATACATAGATTAGCGTTAAGCGCCAAAAAAATAAGGATAGTGTTCTAGGGTTAAACGTTTTGGTCCGCTGTAATAGTTTTCACGATCTTAATTACTTTATAGCGGTGTCACTGTTGGATTTACTAAAAAAATGTTCGTCTTATCGAATATAGGTGACGATAGAATATTTTCCCGTTCTGAAATTCCAATTTTAAATTTGAAGCTCACGTTTACGCGAGCGTTGCGCGTTAACTCTAGGATGGATACCGCTGTCCAACGAACTTATAGCCTGAGCATTAGTAAAAGGAACATGTATACCAAATTTTAACTAAATCGGTCTACTTTTACTTAAGTTATCGTCGGTCACGTAAACGTTACTGACAGACAGACAGAAAGACAGAGATGAATGTAAGAAGCTCGCTTCAATTACTTTCCGAACATACCTTTTAAAAATTGTTTGGTCAAAGAAATTAAATTTTTTGTACAGCGAGAAAAATACTAAGTTCTATCTGCTAATTCTTCACTATGAAAATAACGAATCCTCAACTCTCAAAATGTAAATTTACACTGTATGTTACATTGATTTCAATATTGCTCTTAATTTATGCATCACCTCACTACATTCCGTTTCAAGAAGGATAAACCCAATCCTCCTTAGTGTTCAGTCATTATCTACCAGACTAAGCAACCTAACTGAACGATCAAGAGGCGTTTGTTAGACCTTTACATGCGATCAAAGGAAACCCTTACCTAGTTTACTATTGAAGTATAACGCGGGTCACTAACTCAATGAACTAGTAGTTACATCCCGTATATTATAGAAGTTCTAACGTAGGTTTGAATCGAGTCAGGTGGAGATCCTTTTGCTTTAGGTCCTAGGTCCTTCATGAGAGATTGAAGGAAATACATAAAGTAAGTCAGTGTCAGTTCAAATAGCTTTTCGCATTCCCAAGAGATGCGCAAAACCTAATTACCCCGTTATATCTAACAGCATTTTAAGAGTTTGCAAAAGAATAATGTGTATATATTTTTGTATAAAAAGTATATTTTTTATGGACAGAATAATTTTACATTCATTATTGTAAAAAATAAATAAGTTTAGACGGAAAAAGAATTATTGATATTACTTAGCTGATAAAATTACAGTTTTGCAAAGACGAAAAACACACAAAATAGTAATTTTCTGGGAAAAACGTTGATTATTAATAATTACAGAGGATTAAATCAGATTTTAAATCTCTTAATTCCTATAATGATTAATTTAAATTTCCACCTCATTCTCTTATATTTTACCTTTAGAATAGCCGCTACTTAAGAAAGATAGTTTACTAATTTAGGGTGTTTTTTTCAAGGAATATTGAATAGATTATAATAATCCTGCTCAATGAATTTTCTCACTCAGTTCAAATCATTATTAGAAATTTTAATAATTATGTAATTTAATTTAAATGTATATGGGAGGTTGCCTAGATAGTTAAGTACCTTCCCGCCTTCATCAACTCAGTGTTATCATTGATGATGGATTTTTGCGTGATGATGAAGTGTTCAAAGTAAAGGTAATTCCCCCACATTGCAATATTCAAATCATTCAAGAAAAATCAATATTACGTGTTAATGGAATAACACAAACTGTCTCTCCAAGTAATTAAAATTACTTTCAGACTTCAAAAGGCCATCATCACCTAAAAACAAACAAGAAATTCCGAACAAAGCAAAAATCAAAACTTACAAAAAAAAGGACAAGTAGGTTAACAATTAAAATAAGCAATTAACAAGGCAAAATATTATATATAAATTATAAGATCAAATAACTAAAATGAATAAACCTATGAAAAAAAAAAAAAAAAAATGGTTGTGTGTGAAGTCTCATGTAAAATGGGCTTCGTTGGTATTGTGAACTTAATTTTGGAATAAAGGGGGGGGGGGGGGGGGGACGCCAAATATTGATGTTTTAACAAAATGGCATGAAAAATTAAACACTTTCCACAAGTGTTACATATTTTTGTAATCTTCTCTTCAATACCTTTCATATGATATCCCACTCAAAATTGAAAATAAAAAAATTTTCCCCGTATACAATAATTTATCATAATAATAAGTTCTCCTCGGCGGGGAATCGAACCCAGCCTCCCTCTGTCCGCGTTTTTCTAGGAAAGCTATTTTCTCAGGAACAAGATTTTTTTTTCGGGAAAACGGCTTATATTATCGTTAGATACGTATTTAAATGGACAACCAATTACTATCAAAATTATCGGAACCGTTTTCGAGAAATAATTTGAAAAGATCTTTTGGGGGGGTAGCACCACCAAATTAATTTATTTTCTTTTAAATATTTTTGGAGCTAAAATTAATTTTTCGATTATGCCTCGGGGTATGATTTTTTTTTAAGATTTATGCCTAAATTCGTCAAATCTCCACGTGTCTGAACGGACAATAGACGACAGACAGACATTTTTTAAAAACCACTTTTTTGGATTCAGAGGAACACCAAAACGTGTAAATCCATCAAAATCTCAAAATTGGATTTTCGCGCCATCACAATACTTTCTTTTTGGTATGAGAAAGTAAAAAAATGAAGCTGGGAAAGGAGTTTGTAAAGAAAAATTTAAAATGATAGTAGAGTTTGTTGTGCATCATCCAGGAAGTAAAGGTTCATGACCTCTTAATATCAAAATACCTTACATGATTCTCATCTTGAATGTACAGGAATGTTTAATTCCCTATCTCAGTTCAAGCTACGTTCTTTATGCAACTAAAACTAGCATAAAGAAGGAATTTATTTGGACAGGATGAGTTCCGCTCTACTCGCTCCTAGCAGGACTAATTGACTCGCTCAAAGTCCGTCCGCTCGTCGGCTACACTGTCTCCTTTTACCTACCGAGTTGAAGAAACCTTTATCTCAGTGAATCATCGGAACAAAATAATTAAACCAGGTTTTTTTTGGATGATCTCAAGGGTGAAGCGGTAGATAATTCTCCTTGCCATAATTCAACTCCATGTTGACACTCAGCCAACCATATTCAAATCTTCAAAACTATCCCACTTTTGATCACAGACCAGTTTAGGAACATATATACAAATTCGTCACACTATCATTATAATATAATAACAGTCAATTTTCTAAAATATTAACAAATTTTCACGGTCATTTATAAATATATTTTACATTAAAGAAATAGATCGTTTGCTATTGCAATAGAATATCTTTCTACATACCGGATTTCAATAGAACACCGGTTGAGAGGCTAAAAGGAAATGAACCGGTTCTAGATAATTTCACTGAAACTGGAATTATTCTCCGAGTGATACTAAATCGGACCTTTAATAGCCAGTTAAAATCCATTAGAAATTAGAACAGAACCCTACTTCCTAACGGTCAGTTACCTCAACTATAAAAATTGATTTAGTATGCCACTGTCCTGTTTTGCATCTTTTCAACCTGAAACAATTCTGTTCTTCATGAAGAAATTGCTCACAAATCTCAACCTACCAATACTAGTTTAACAGAGTTATTTGTTTAAATCTGTTACACCGAGAATACATGGACCCAGCTCAGTCGGTTATGGGCGTGGGGGTTGTCATAGAAAGGTAGGCGACAAGGTACATTACTGGTTCTAAATCCCAAAGAGGGGTAATATATTTAACTAACAAATAGATAACCTAATACTATTAATAACTATTATTTACAATAAGATGGCTTAGCAAACTAAACGGGGAACTGCTGCGAAGAGAGCCGTCCGTTGGTGGGGTCCCTCCACTCAGATCCGGCGAATTGGCCCCAATAGGGACGAGGGGTCAACCCGATACTCGCTGACCAATCAGACTCAGTCTGCAGCTGCGACTTGTATTACTAGCCTCCTACAAACTTAGTACAAAACCACTTAGCTGAACTCCTGAGAAGTCCCGTGACAAGCTCTACCGCAAACGGGGACTCAATCCCAGCGGCGCCTGCGTCTGCGTCCGTTTCTGGGTCTCTTACACAAACACTCACAGCCAGTGGTCAAGGTCAGGTCTAGGGACCAACTGTCGAAAGCTCCCAGTGGCACATCCCTCGGTTTCGCTACCTTGACGAACGTTGGACCAAAACAGAGAACGCTTATCTTTACACAACAAAGACAGAACCGTTCCCTGCTTTAAACCAACGATCGTCACCTTATCTCGGGCGACTGGTATACAGTATACATAATAAAATAAACAAAGACCCTAATAACTACTACATTATGAGCCCTACGGGTTTAATATAAACTTAAAACCGTAACAAATCGACCAAATCAAGTTTCAAATTTATTCACAGTTTACTGTTCGATTCTTTTTAATATTTACATTAAATCATCTCAATATGATTTAGCTTCCAAGCTAACCGGGAACAAAAGCATTATAACCGTTCTGAAGAACTGATTTTTTTTTTGCTCCGATATCAAAAATTGCTAGTCTAATTTAAATAAAATTTTGCTAGTTGGCCATAATTGGCCCAATTTTGGTTCCATATAAGCTTCAACCTTGCACCCATTTGTTTCTCTTCCACATGCACGCAGACCTACATTTATTTACAACTATATTTTTAAAAGTACCCATCTGAATTGTGGATGGTATATCGAAATACCCCCATATTAAATTTTAACCGTTTCCGTTTATTAAATTGCGTTAAATTGATACTTTTATTGGTATAAAATATCAAATATCTGTCAACACTTTTAATAGATTTTTAAAAAGGGGGGAAAAAGAAATAAATTAGACAATAATGGATTTTAAAAGCATAACATCATTAAAGAATACGCAATAGGACGCGAGATAGCTATGTGCAACACTGATTGGCAAAGTATTATATTTGTGAGTGTATCATTATTAAACACACAGAGAAAAATCTCGCCTAGGATTAGGCGAGTGCATATTGGCAAACGCAAATTCTGCTGTAACCAGGGATTTCAATGAAACGAACTTTTAAACCATAGCAGAATTTACACTAATGCCTTGCTTGAACATGAACTCATGACCAGAAAGCACTTCAATCCAAACCCATTTTGCGTTCCAATACACCGAGCAAGAGGGCGTAACTCAAGCGAAAAATCAAGGTCTATTTATGGCACGGAAGTTCCTTCTTTTTAAAATACTCAGAGTAAATTTTGAAGTTTATTATTTATTATTTCAATATTAAATGGCAATAATTATAATAACCATCGTCTTCGGTATTGAAAAATATCTTTAAAATAGTTTGTTTCATGTGTATTAGGTTTATTAAAGTAGAATCAAATGAAAAGCAAAGTTCTTAGAGTATTGTAAACAATTTTAGCTTAAAAGGTCAAGACAATGGGCATATCTTATGATATATAAATATACGATATGATAATTTATAAAAAGTTAACAGAGAGGCAAAACTAGAAAGCAACATCTTTCAATAAAAGTTGATGAATATGAGTGGAATCGAGTGAACTTAGTTTACACCACATCCTAAGAATAAACTTTGATGTAGAACAACTAATGTGGACCTAAAGAATGCAAAAATTCACAAGGATTCACAAAGATGAAGGGAAAACTGAACTTAATTTAATTTAGGAAATAACTGCAGGAGGAAACTTTAAAGAAAGTGAGTCACCAAGTTACCAAGCTAACTTCACAGTGATAATATTATCTGTGGGTGATATTAATATACAATTTCTCAATTTGCATTGTAATGAAAAGCCAGACAGCGAGGGTGATCATGTGTAGGGAGTATTTGTATTTGTCTTAAGAAGTAAGAGAGTTAGGGAAACATAATGAACTCTGAACTTGATGGTAGCTAATTTGAACATAGGAATTTCCCTACCCATCAATAATAAATTCCTTCACGTTGAAGATGGGTGTGATCCAAATTAAACATAGGGATCCTGAATTAACTGGAGAACAGTAGGTTAGCAAGGAAAACAATAAACCGAGGTCTCAACCCTCATCCTCCTACCTACTCGTCCTTAATTGGAAACTAAAGAGCCCAAACCTCCGAGAAACGCTACCAACTGAGAAACGGGTTAGAAGGAGTGCTTTTAGATTGATTTCTGAAATTCAGCACCCGGGGATTTTCGAACCGATTGAAGCGGCATCGGGAACCGCAGGAACCTCAAAACCTCAAGGTAACAAAGCTCGCATTAATTGAATACAGGTTAGAATGTCGGCTCACTGAATGTCGAGGTTTCTAGGCGTTGAAAATGCCGCCAATCCACCCTTCTATTTTAATAAACCAATTCCTATGAAAAGAGGAGGGGAAGGGAGCGAGCCGCTGAACAAATTGCTTCACGAATTTCATTTCTCCCCCCCCCCCCTTCCTCTTTGGACTTTCCTACTAAAGCAACGCTATTTCGACTAATAATACTGCCGCCTTTAAGTGGTATTTCCATCAACAAACATGATAATACACTTTAGAAATTGCATAATTCTGCAAACTGAAAAAAATCTTGTCCTATTAAACAATCGTGATTAAAGTGTTTGTTTTGTATATCATTTGAGTCAACTGAATGAAAATTAAATTGTCGAATTTACGTTAGAAAATTTGTAATTATTGTTTTTTGTGATATTCTAAAATAGACTGCCAATTGGTATCACGTACTTTTTGATTTTATGCTTTTACAAGCCATTATTTTCTAATTTGTTTAATTGTTCCCCTGTTTTTTTAATCTGTCAAAATTGTTTTTATTTTTTACTTGAATTAAAGTATCAATTAAGAAAAAGTTAAAGAGCGCAGCCGGTTCAAAGTAATCTGGGGCTATCTGCAGGCTACTTTCTATAAACTAAAAAGTTTCATACAAATCAGATAAGTACTTTTGAAGCTATAGGTGTAAATTAATGTATGTTTGTGCGCATGTGGAAGAGAAACAAATGAGCGTAGAAAGTTAAACTTATATGGGACCAACAATGGGTTAATTATGACCTACCACTCAAATTTCATTAAAATTGGACGTGTAGTTTTTAAGATATGTTCACAAAAATTGAACGACAGACTGACCGACAGAGCGACAGACAGACACGGAATCAAAAATGATCCCTGATGTCTGAAACGGATTTCTGTCTTGGAATTTTTGAAATCGGAGGCCTAAAAATTGTTCGTTCTTCAGAACGATCACAAAGCATCCGTTACCTTCGGTAAGCTCGGAAGCAAAAGAATTAACTTACAACTTCCATAAAGGGAATTTTAAAATGATAAATAATCATGAAGTCATAAAATTACCATATTCATGACATTGAAGAAACATAATTATGAAATCGAATTAAAATCATCATTATAATTACCATAATCAAGAAGTGGAAGTAATAAAAACTTTGATTATGCTACTTTAATAATTAAATATTTTATATAAATATTCTCTTTTAAAGTCAAACTCAAGATAGCCATCTCGAATATGAATTAGAAGATATTCAATCTAAACATACAGCTTGATAACCACAGCAAAAAGCATATTCAGCTTGATAAACACAGAATAAGCGGGCTCAAGGTCATCGAGAAAACAATCCACCAAGATTAGACTTAACAATCACGCGAATGTACGGTACGTAGACTATAAGATCGATATTCTTTCAGCAGAATAACGTCAATTAGCCCATCTAAACACCTTAACTAGATCAAGTTTTAACACACAGCACACGTAACAAAGAGAGGCAAAGAGGATTTCGAATCTTACTAATTGGTAGTCAGACTTTCATGCTAGAGGCAATTTTGTACCCAATCTAAAAAGAAGTGTTTCTCTTAGTGTAACAAAAAGTAAGTTTTTGGACCTCGGTTCTAAAGGCCTTCAGGAGCTTCTCTAGATTGTTGCTCCCGTATGCTTTTTTTTTTTAGAATATAAATGACTTTGACTAAATAACTATGAAGACAAAGGACTGTTGAGTCCAATATACTTTGGGACAATGGAATATCACTCTTCTGTTTTTAAAAGGGGAGTAACAGTCTAAAGAAGAACATTCCGTACACTTCTCCTGATTGTTATTCCTCTCTGTTTGTTTTATAAGGGGAGTAACAATCTAAAGAAGAACATTTCGTACACTTCTCCTGATTGTTATTCCTCTCTGTTTGTTTTATAAGGGGAGTAACAATCTAAAGAAGAACATTTCGTACACTTCTCCTGATTGTTATTCCTCTCTGTTTGTTTTATAAGGGGAGTAACAATATAAAGAAGAACATTTCGTACACTTCTCCTGATTGTTATTCCTCTCTGTTTGTTTTATAAGGGGAATAACAATCAAAAGAAGTGCCGGCCTTCTTTGGTATCCGATTATACTGGAGATGCAGTGATTTTTGTTTTCTATTCATATCCACCTTTATTTGCACACAGAATTCTTCAACTACTACACAGTTCAATGATTTTTTTTGAAGCTATAATTTTGCACAAGGTATACAACATCTATATTCAAATCGTAAGCTATAAACTTCCTTTAATTATTGTTTTAATCATGAAGTAAAGCAGAAAAAAAGCTTTAAACTCGCATAAAGCAAACTCATTAAATGGCTTTACAATTAGGCCAGAACTGGTTAATTACCAATGTAAAATCTCTTTAATTACTCTTTAGAATCTTTTCATGAGTATAATATTATAATAACTACAGAGAAAAAGTTTTTCAAAAGAGTAGAACTTTGGATGCAATTCGGGAAAGAAAAGTACTTATGAAAAACTTGTAAGAATGAGAAAGTACAAAGCGAGAGGAGAAATTTTACCAAAAAAAGAACCACCTATGAAACACAAGTTAGGCTAAACGGAAAGGAATAAAACTTTTTCTTTTGGAAACTTAGTAACCGTGAAAATTTCTTTTTTGTTGGATTTAAAACCCTCTTTACATTACATAGTTTATAAGTTGTTAAAACTTTTTCTTTCTTTCTATATGTGTTTTTTAAAACTATGCAGGATATTCTCTAGATCACTTTTACGCGAGAGTAGGTTACATTGTACTTTATGAGGTTATTCCTGTATCTCAACTTATATTTAACGTTTTAACTCTTTTCTCCAAAGTTTCAATACAATTTTAGTTATACGATCGTTTAGTCCTTTGAAAATGAAATATATTTCCGAAAGGTTTATTGTCAAAGTACCATATTATATGATAAAAGCGAATTCTTAAGCAAAACACGGAGTTTCCTCTTTCGGAATTTCGAGTAAATCGTTTATTTCCACTGGATTGCGGAAATATTTATCGAATTGTTTCAGTAATTGTAGTTGTAGATTAGGAAAAGTTCTGCAACAAAAGGAATATCATATATTCATTGGGATATTGCAGCCCCAAAACTTTCTGTATATAATATTCAATTTGCCGTAATAAACTTATGCAAAATTAAACTTTCATCTAGTACAACCAAATAAAACCGACTTCAAATATTCCTAGGAATTGTTACAATAAACCTTTTAAGTTTTCATGAATACCTACAAAATGAAATAAGTTTAAAAAAGACAACTCTTGTATTGGTTGTTTTAAAATCAGTACAATATAATATAATCGGGGTGTGATTTTACTGAACACATATACCAAATTTAATCAAAATCGGTTCAGTGGTTTAGGTTCAACGCGTCTGCACAGATTTCTGACAAAATACAATAGACACAGACATTTTTAAAAACAATTTGATTTAGACTCAGGGGACCTGCAAACGTTTAAATCCATAAGTTTCTAAAAATCAAGTTTTCGCGACAGCACAATACTTTCTCATTTTATACATAATATGTATATAAGAAAGATAAAACTGTATGCTACGTATATAATTTATGCGTGATTAAAGAGAAAGCAGCGTTTCTTTAGATTGTTACTCCCCTTATAAAAAAACAGAGGGGCGTAATAATCTAAAGAAGGTGTGCGGGATGTTCTTGTTTAAACTGTTACTCCCCTTATAAAAGCAGAAGTGTGATATTCCTTTGTCCCTAAGTAAATATGACTAAACATTCCTTTGTCTTAATAGTTATTTAGTCAAAGCCATTTATATTCTCAAACAACAGGGGAGTAACAATC
This sequence comes from Gerris lacustris, assembly GCA_951217055.1. Taxonomy (NCBI): domain Eukaryota; kingdom Metazoa; phylum Arthropoda; class Insecta; order Hemiptera; family Gerridae; genus Gerris; species Gerris lacustris. Next base: position 19,830,107 of record OX578278.1, read on the forward strand.
TAAAGAAGTACTAAGAAAGCATTAAAGAGCACAAGATTGAAATTAATACGGGACCAACAATGAGCTAATTTTGATTTTCCATCCAACTTTCATCAAAATTGGATTAGCGGAAGTAGGGGCCCTGAGAGAGCATCAATGAGGCCCGGGAAAAACAACATTGGGGGGGGGGGGGCCTCTACTCTTTTCTTTCGATGTCAAACATAAATTTTTTTTGGCCCGATACATCAATGTTTTCGATCCATCCACATCGATGTCCCAACCTTATTCTGCTCCATACTACAAGAATCTCGAGTCAAAGCCTTATCAATATGCTATAGCCCAATTTTATCAATATCAATATACTATAAGTTTATAAATATATAAAGTTCGTAAAGGCTTCCACGGTTACAATTATAATGAAGTTCTAGGTATGTTAGGGGTTACAAGGACTCGAAGTGTGTTCGTCCAGATGTTTCGCTCCTAATGCTAGAAGCATCTAATTCAGTAGGTAGTTTAAGAGAGGTGTGAAGTCTCTCACATTAATTCCAACTATTGTAATTGGACAATAGTTCGATTTTTATTAATGTGGTCATTGTTTGATATATTGATAATTTTTTTTTTTATTCAGATAAAAAAACATAAATACAAAAACTTGATACATGAAATTAATATATATAAATATTTGGCCTGAAATTACCTATAATCGTATAGTCACTATAGCTAACATAACATATGTATTTTCTTTTAATTGTTTCAAGTGCTCAGTGTAAATTTTCAAAATAAAGATAATTATGTTCACCTGTAGCGTATACATTTGTAACAGGGCGATATTATTTTTCGCTTGTGGTATGTGGATCTCCGGTTTTTGCAATTAAAAACGAAATATTGTAAAAGGTCCCGCATTATTTATTATAGAAGTTGACGGCATAAGAAATTATACGCAAATTTTTCTTTTAGATTCTTGAAATAATCAATATTAAAACCTTTTAAAATGATCAAATGACCCATGGATCATTTGATCAGGACCCTCAAGGGGTCCACCTGGACTGTTGAGAACCCCTGAGCTAGAGGAAGACAAATAAAGAAATAAAAACACTGGGCAAGAAAGACAAATAAAGAATTAAAAACACTGGACAAGAGAGACGAGTGCGGCACTCGCCTCTCTTACTCCACACGCGGCGTGTGGCACGAGAAACTGTGGCTCTGCTGCTGCGCCTCGCGGGGCTCGTGGTACGTGCCTCGTGGGACGTTCACGCATGTCCCAACTTGCGTTGCCTTACCTTTACCTACTTACATTAGTTACAAAAACACTCGTCGCGTCACACAGGTAATGTCGCTATGTTGAATTTGTTGGGTCTGTGAGGGGTGAAAAAATAATAAAAGTGAAGAACTACTTCATGAAAATGTGGCTATATTTCGTTCCTTTAGGAACATCTTCAGGCCTGTGGACAAAGGTACTTTTTTATATATAATATAATAAATTAAGAACAATTTGTCAGTTACAATTATTAAACTATCTTCCAATAATGTGAGTTGGGAGGAATACTAAATTCCCTCCCTAATGTATGAAAATTTTTTAACAATCTCTATGTTATCAAAAATAAAACGTAATTTAGCTGAAAATTTTTATAATTACCTTTTTAACATCTAGTGTAGTTAATACATAAAATAGGGTTTAAAGCATTTTTAAGAAAAATTTTGTCAACAATTAATAAAATAAACAACTAAAACTACTCTTCCACACAGAGGAAGCAAAATTATTACTATAATTTTTTTATTTTTTTTTTTTTTATTTAACAATTAAAACACACACAATAACGGTAATATAAAAAGCAACATTAATTAAAAAGAGTGAGATTTGGTAACTGAACTATTAAAGCAATTAATTAAATATATGTAGTCCAGATTCATTAAACAGAATTACCTAAATTGTATTGATGGTTTCAATCAGGTGAATCTGAAATGCTTGTATGTCGTATGTTGTATCTGAAATGGTAATGTCGCGCCACATGAGCCTCAATTTGAGCCAGGCCTAAACTACGGACACCATGAATACCAATACCCCTAAAGATGCTTCTAGCATTAGGAGCGAAACGACGGGATGTATAGAATGTACACCCATCTAGACGCGGTCACCCCCGGAATACCCAGAACTTCTTTATCAATCAATTCTTTAACAGCCCATTTTAGTTTGTTTTTCTTTATCAACCATGGTTATTCTTCCTACCCATACAGCCAATGTAATTCATTACATAAATAAATAAATAGAAGGAAAGCTAATCAAATAGGACAACAATAAAACCAACCATATATGAAACATAATTCAACATTGTATATAAAAGATTAAAAATAAAAAGGACGTAGGAAAAGAAAAATTTGTTTGCAATATTAAAATATTGTAAACTGAAGGAGAGAATGGGTTAGAGAAGATTTTTACACGGTTGACTAAACTATATGCCACCTCTGGGTTTTTTCTGGGGGTTGATACCAATTTTTTCCATTATTTGATAATACCCTGAGGGTTTGCCCTAAGGTAACCGGAGCTGGGTGGAAGAGATTAAGGAAGCGACCCCTGAAAGTAAATACCGTGAAATATACAGCGGTAGCAAAGAGAGGTGGGGGTCATCCGCTGCTTCAATTCCGAACCCCTTCCCCTCTAGGACCCCTATCCAAATGTGATTTGCCTTGAGGGGATAGCTTTCGGGAAACGATTCCTCTACAATTTTTTTACTTGGAATTTTCCCCTTCTTTTTCCATAAACGTATCTACAATTTTCTCTATACTTTTCCACCGACTTAACTCTTCTCACTGTTTTTTTTTTTTTTTGTAGTAAAGATATAGTTTATGTTGTATCTTGTATCTAATCATTTATTTTTTTAAAAAAATATGTGTGAGACTCTCACGCATTAGAAGTGAAACTTAAAACAGAATAAACATATGAAATAGCACAATAAACCTTATTTAAGTAATGCTTATTGTATAAATCATTTAAAATACGCAACATACATATTTATAAACAAGAGTTTACAATGCCGCCACAGTCAGATAACTTCTCAAAGAAACATAATTTCAATTAATAAAATATTTGCATATAATGTTAGCGAATAATAATTATAATAAAGCGAAAAAACATGAAAACAACATTAATACATATATTAATCGTTAAAATGTATATAGTAATACCCTTATATACACCAATTCTGTGTACAGAATAAATCAACTACTACCGTGGTATAGTGGTTAGCGCGTGAGATTTTTAATTCAGAGGTCGGGGGTTCGAGACTCGTCCAGAGGGGGAGATTTTTTACAGGTAAATCAACTGCCGGCCTAAGTCGGCAGTCGTTTAAAATATCTATCACAGGTGAGCCCTAAAACAAAAACTTGCAATTTAGTTAATTTTACTTGGACAAGTCTCGAAACGCTATCTTTGTTTCTCGATGTTGCTTGGATAAAACCCAAGCAAATTTACTCTACCACGGCTAAAGAAGTTTAACTTCAAAAAAGATAGAGAAGCAGGGTAGAAGGGAAATTTAAGGAACTAAAATGGCTGCATCAACATTTTATCCCATGAGTGAAGGGGTAAGCTCTAAAATTGAACCTGGTGGAGAGATTGTCTCCTATGAAAACTGAATTAGGTCCTGTAATGAAGTAATTCTATTATCACAAAAAAGTCTGCCAATTAGTGTCACTTATAGCTTCCTCGTATTCTATGGCCTGTACTTTAATGATTTTATGCTTTTACAACCCATTATGTCTAATTTAATTAATTCTGCTTCCGAGCTTACCGAAGGTAAAGAACGCCATAATCGTTCTGAAGAACGAAAATTTGTTTCCCCACGCCCACAAACATACATTTATGTACACCTATATATCTTTAAAAGTACTCATCTAATATTTAAGATTATGTGGATAGTATGTCGAACGTAGCCCACAGATGTTCCAATAATAATTTCAAAAGTCGCACTCTTTAAATTTTTGCTATATTGATACTTTTATTTATGTAATAAATCATAACAATGTTGACAGATATATAAAATAAAAGAAGGGAAATATTACATTACGTACTAGCCGTCTAGTGCGGAAAGCAGCATTTTGCACGCGAGTGTGGAGTTGGCACCTGAGCGATAGCGCGGGGGTAGTAAAACCACACGCGCAAAGCAAAATGTTGTTTTCGCACGAGTTGCGTACCCTACTTTATCTACGATTGTTGGATCTTAATAATAAATACAGAAAAACCAGTTACTTTAATAAAACAAACATCAAATTAGTTTGGTTAAATGAAAACAAACATGCTAATCGTGCGATAAGGTGAATAATTCTGATACGCGCATGCGCAATGAATACAACTAACAAAAGAATCACTTTCTACGCATCGAAATAGAGATAAAATTTTTATATTTCGTATCAATCGTAGATAAAAGAATAAAAATTGGACATCAATGGTTTGGAATAGCATAATATCATTTAAGTATGTTAAAGAACGCAAGGAAGCTATGCTCAACAAAAAAAAGTTATTTCTTCAGAACGATCATAAGTATCCACCATTTAAAATGGTGAAAAGAGATATATGATCACAATGTTTTATAAATTAACGAGCTGTTTAGCCTGTGGCAACGGGCTTAATTTTATATTTAGGAAAAAAGTAAAATTAGGTAAAGTAAAGTAATATATATAATAATATAGATAAGTTATTATGTATATCTATTTGAAGACTAACAAATCTAAACTAACATTTATTTTTATTGGAATAAATGTGGTTGCCTTAGCTTAGCAATAACAAATCATTTCGAGGTGAGTCGTCAGGACACTACTAGATTATATAAATGATTATCAATGCGTATACAAATCAATGCTTTAATAATTAATTCGAACTGATTCCTAGGAATGACAAAGTGTACAAAGGAATTTGATGTTTAAAAATACCTTTAATTATTTTCTAGTTTAATATTTAGTTATCTCCAGTAAATTTCCTGACATCTTTCGCATCATGTATTTTAGCAATAAATTCAGATAAATATATCGGTCTTTCTTATAGATAGAATGTAAGCGCTATCTTATTATTTTTTTTTTTTTTCTTTTACACCTTTAATATATTCTATCGACCTTCAGGGACAATTTGAATATTTGAACTCGTTAAATAAAAAAGTCGACATTCGAGTTGTAATTTTTTTTTTATCAATAGCAATGTGACAGAACACTTTAAAATTAGATTAAGTTATATCTGGAAAATCTAGATGGAATTCAAAATATTCAGTCGAAGGAAATTTGTGTAAAAGGGGATAAGGAATAGGGAAAAGAGAGAACGGTTCAATTGCTAAAATTGAAAATGACGAGGATTGATTGGAAATGAAAGGGACTGGAAGAATTCACAGGCGACTGATTCCGTAATCAAATCCTCGCTTGCAGGGACCAAGAGATCTCCGAAAAGACGGGCAAGACTCTGATGTCATTACCCCTGAAGAGAAAATTATACCTTAACTGTCAATGCAAACCCACCGACCAATTCCTCCCATCTCTTAATACGTCCTAAGCCTCTATCCTCTGAATCAAGTTATAAACATTTAACACAATATACATCTAAATACATTCAAGTATTGCTATAAATTTCAAATTGTTCCACTTTTTACTAAGCCCCACAAACAGTTAATGTGTTTGCTATCTTTAGTAGTTCTATCTCTATGTATTTGTAACCAATCAATTAACTGTAACATTTGACTAACACAATTGTTGTGATCAATGTTTATGTTCACCCGCACTTAAGTAATTGGAGCATGCACTTACTCCTTACACAAGGATAAAAACTTAATTATAATTATTGAAATCCTTTCAGAAAAAGGAAAGTAGTGGAAAGACATGTAAAAATTAAATAAAAAATAATCAGGTCAAGTGTGTGCTAGTCAGCACACAGCGAGGGTCCGTAGGCCACAGTGTATAACTGTAAAGTGTATTAACAGTGTTTTTTTTTTAAATGCTAAAAAGCTTACTTTGAACTATCCTAAGGGTCTGATATTCTCAAAACACACTCTGATAAAGTATTTGTTTGCCACTGAACCGGACTACAACCATATAAATACATCAAAAAGACCATAATTATATAAAAAAAAACGTATTTTGTCAATAAAAATTAAAATATTTTTTTTTCGAAATTTCCAAAAAGTGGTATCTTCAGTTTTGGTCAAAGAATGTTCAAGAGTTTTTTCAGATTTTTTGCACTTCACATAAGCGAGATAGAAGGGGGGACACGTTTCACACCCACTTCAAACTTGCCTACGCTCGCTCTATCAAAGAATTATATATTTTTGTAATCAGCTCGACTGACCCTTTCATATGATACCCCTCACGGTGTCGAAAAAAAAAAATGAACCCTTAACTTTTTTTACCTTAATTTATTTTAAAAATATTTTTTTAAAATCGCTATATTTTTAAAATTTGTGGGTAGGTACAAGACACATACATGCCAAATTTCAAAGTGATCGGACGAAAGTTGTAGCCGTGAGAGCAGGCGACAGGACGGACGGACAGACACACGCAGGAAAATATAAGGGTCCTTGGTTTTGCCTACGGACCCTAAAAACAAGTCCAAGATAACTCAGACTAACTTTCTCATATAATCTCGTTCCCAGATCCTAGAAACTTTTTGTTTTCAATTTTTAACCAAATAAGAGTTATTTTCATCAACATTTCGGAAACTAGAAACTTTCCTGGGAAAACGCCTTATATAATTAAATTCGTATTTAAATGGACTATAAATTATCAAATTTTTTAATCAAAATAGTTTGAACCGTTCACTTATAATAATTAATTTTTCTATTTCACCTCGGTATATGATTTTTCTTAACATGTATACCAAATTTCGTCAAAACAAATTTTTGGATTCAGAGGACCTCAAAACGTGTAAATCCATAAAAATCTCAAAATCGAATTTTCGCTATAATCCATAAAAATAATTATAATATGTTACTGCAGTAGATCTCCCTTTATAACTAAAGCAAAAACATTACTGAATAGCTCATTATAAAATGTTTGTAATAACCTAGTTAAGACTATATTTATATAACAGCCATGTATATTCTTAATTTATACATTTAACATTCGTGTGTATAAATGTTTGCATATGCATCAGTAGATTAAACAATCTAGAATTAATAAGTATCTTAATTACGGTTGAGAAGGATTCTCGGGGGCGTCAACATTGAGATATCAAAGTATTAAGTCATTTGAAAAGTTCACTTCTACCTCTGCTGTACATCACCCATGCCTTCAAATCAGGTTAATTTATTTACACAATATTATTGGAGGATGGTAAATATGAAAATAAACAACAGCGAGTATGAAGGAAGCCGATTGGTAACAAACTGTATTGCAATATAGAACTACATGTCCTCCTTGAGAGCTTGTTAGTCATTAAGATTACTCTCCGATATCTAAAAGATAATTATTAACAAGAGAATAGGTAAGGATTTTAAAATTCTGAGTTCTCATTGGCTCCCCACTCTATTTTGTTACTTTCCCGCGCTGTCATCGCACTAAAACTTATTTGGCACAGACTGTATTGCAATATTGAACGAAATGAGATCCAAGCAAGTTGCATTGAGTCCTCCTTGAGAGCTTGTTAGTCATTAAGATTATTCTCCGACATCTAGAAGATAATTATTAACAAGAGAATAGGTTAGGATTTTAAAATCCTGAGTTCTCATTGGCTCCCCACTCTATTTTATTACTTTCCCGCGCTGTCAACGCACTAAAACTCAATTGGCACAGACTGTCTAGCAATATTGAACGAAATGAGATCCAAGCAAGTTGCATTGAGTCCTCCTTGAGAGCTTGTTTGTCATTAACCCTAGAATGACACCGGGGGTCTGTATGACCCCAAGTAAAAGAGCTTAAGCGCAGATCTTATTTCTGTGAATCACAGATGTTTTTTTTCCTTGTCTAAATACTCTTTACCTTCCTGCCCTCCTATTTCACCAATCAAAGGTATCAGTTTCTGTATAATCTTTGAACAGTGAGCAAGTCAAGTGCTTCTGGGGTCTAGCTGACCCCACGGTGTAGTTACCCACCAACTTTTTTCAGCTAACACTAATTTATAGTTGCTCTAATCAACCCTCCAACCAGATGATTCTATCGATCTTGATACAGGCAACCCTGAAATCATCATAAGCTATAATAAATCAAAATGTGTGACAGATTCGTTTGACCCGCAGGTGGCCTCAGCGGTTTTTCTTTGGTATATGCTTGATCTGGCAGGTGTCAACGCTGCTATTCTTCATTGTATGGCCAACTGGCAAAAAGAACTACCGCGGAAGGATTTGATTTTTGAATTAGGCTTCTCTCCCTAGTCAAACCACGAAGGAAAGGATTAAAAGACAAGAATGCTATGCAGTGATTGCCATGGTGCTATTTGTGATGAGCATCGGTCCTACAAATTGTTAGACTGCAAAAAGCTTCACTGAGGACATTTTGTATAATTTTGTGATTTTTGCTTCCGAGCTTACCGAAGGTAACGGAAGCATTGTGTTCACTTTTGAGAACGAAAAACTTTTATGCCTCCGATTTCAAAAATTCCAAGACAGAAATCCGTTTCAGACATCCGGGAACATTTTTGGTCTCGTGTCTGTCTGTCTGTCTGTCTGTCGGTCTGTGTGTCCGCGAATTATGAAACGTTCGACGATAACTTAAGTAAATGTCGACCGATTTTGATGAAATTTGGTAGACATGTTCATTTTAGCTATGCTCAGGACGAGTTCGTTGGACAACGTTATCCGTCCAAGCGTTCACGAGCAATGCTCGCGTAAACGTGAACTTTAAATTTAAAATTGGAATTTTAGGTCGGGGAAAAAATCTAACTTCATCTATTCAATGAGACAAACATTTTTTTCAAATACAATTTTTTTAGTAAAACCAACAGCGACACCGCTATGAAGTGTTAAAGATCGTTAAAACTATTAATAGTTTTTACAAAATAAACAATATTACAATAAAGTAATATAACAATAATTGTTATAGTATATGATAGGATGCGAGGAAGCTGTGTGCCACACTAATTGGCAGTCTATTTTGTCTTTTATTAGTTTCTTTTTATAAAAAAAATAGTAGGAAATTTGTTAGCTTGCCATTTTTATGCTAGATTTTAATTTTTAAAACCAGCTTTGTTAAAACAAAATGTTACTTTTTTTCGTACCTTGCTTCATTATTAGCATTAATTTATAAGTCAATACAATTTTTTAAATTTTATTTTTCTTTCTTCTGTTCATTGCAATGGTCCTGTAGATTGAAATTAATATTTTTATATTACAATAATATTTCACGCGTTTCAGGATAGAGCGGAAAACCTAGGTGGGGTCATATAGACCCCACGGTGTCTGATTAGAATGTGGAAATAACGGTGTCATTCTAGGGTTAAGATTATTCTCCGATATCTAAAAGATAATTACCAACAAGAAAATATGGGATCAATAAAGTTGGCAAAAAGTTTGGTATCCGAGTTTAAAAAAAAAAAAAAATAGTAAAAATAGATTTTATGATTTTAAAAATACATGACTGACCATTTTTTTTAAAGGGTTTTAATATACGATGACAATCTATGATAAATTTAAAGTATTTTAGAATGCATAACAAAAGTCAAATTCAGCAATGATAAAGAGGTGGAAGACAATCAAAAAGTTATAGTCATGCTGGTCTTTTTAAGGGTTGTTATTTTCCATTTATATAATATTTTTCCATTTCCTTTTTCATTTATTTACTGAGAAATTGCTTTTTCCCCAATAAAACATTTTGTCACATTATTTTTGCTCGTGTTAAATTCCTTTAAAAAAAAAATATCCAACTATATCGACAGATGCATTGATTTCCAGCAAATAAACCAGTTAGGAAAATTGAAAAACCACAATTCTCTTATTTTAAATCACTTCGAGCACAGATAATGGCTAGTGTTGTGATTTGATAATAAACTAAGTTATTTAGTTTTTTGAGTTATACATCGGGAATGTATAATACACAATCATACACGATCAGGAAAAATCCATCCGGATTTCCAGATCGTGTTTGGTCGAAGAGGTATATATATTTAGATCAAATCCGGTGTCAGGACAGATTTTCCTGATAATGTATGGTGCCTTTAAGCCAATGATGGCTAATGTATAAATATTGCAGTTATAGAGATTGTTTATTTAAAATACTAAAATATCCTAAAAACTACAGTCAATGTTAAAATATTATTATGACTAGAGAGGTTGGTAGAAAGTAACACAACAATATTGTCACCACAATTTTTACTTTTCCTGACTACTAATAGTAGGAAAAGTATTGTTTTCACCAAACATTTTTTTTTTTCGAGATTTCAACGGAATTATCCGTTTTAGGTGTTTTTAAGACCTCCTGAGTGGTTTTCAGCATGACGTATGTATGTGTGTATGTGTGTGTGTATATGTGTGTTATCATCGTAGCGCCCAAGGTATTTAACCTAGAAAGTTGAAACTTGGCAGAAAAATCAGTCCTAACCTGTAGTTGTGCCGCCCGGAAAATCAACTTTTTCCGCCATCTTGAACCCAGTTTTCTGAGTCAGCAAAAATTTAAAAAAAATCGTAATAAATCGAAAATGGTCCTGATCGAGTTGAAATTTGGCTCGAATGTACCTCTCTGTATGACAAACAAGCCCACTAAATTTCATTTTGATATTGGCCGCCATTTTGAAGTTATAAATTTTTGAATTTTTAAACTTTAACGGTTAATAATACCGTAAGTATAAATAGGTTTTTGACATATAGCATATCGTTGGAACCGGAAAAAATTAAGCAACAAATATAAAAAAACCGATGAAATTCCATTAATTAGTTTAAAAGTTATAAGCGAATATAATTATTTATTAGTGCGATAATTTTGATGAAGTCAAAGTTTGTTTACATCTGTCAAAATACCGCCAAACTTCAAATAATTAAATAAAATATAAGTGTTAAAAATAAGGTTTTTTTTTAAGAAAGATAATAAATCAGTTTGTTCAGAACGGTCACCCATCCAAGTACTGACCACGTCCAATGCTGCTTCCTCCTGCTGCTTCGCAGCAGGAGAGGCCACTTTAGTGGCCTCTGAAGTGAGGAAAAGTTCCGAGTTACCCCGTACCCGATTTTTAGCGAATTTTCAAAGAAAATTACGCTATTGCAATGGCTTCAAAATTTTTGTAATGCGAATTTTTGAAAAATTTTTTTCATGGAAATCCGTTTTAGACCATTCTGAATCGATTCCTAAAATTTAACACTTTTTTTTATGTATGTATGTATATATGTATGTATATATGTATGTATATATGTATGTATATATGTATGTATATATGTATGTATATATGTATGTATATATGTATATATGTGTCACTCCAGACGATATCTCCCCTTAGGATGTACTTCAAAATTTCAAACAAATTTTAAAATGTCAATAATATCAAAAGAAAGGATGAGTTCGTTGGCCAGAATTTTTGGAGTCCATTTAGGGGTCAAATTTTGACCATATAGGGTCAAAAAACGTGTTTTTTCCATTTTACCCCCCTTTTATGTGAAAATTTTTTTTTTTTTTTTTTAAACAAATTCTTTATTGGCATAAGTAACAAAAAAAAATATTTGTGTTTACCGGAGCCATAATGTTATTTTGAGAGGGGTTATTTTGTGCCTTTTTATAATTTTGATATTTTGTAAGGGATTGGAGCTTTTTAATCAAATTTGGGGAAGGGTATAATGGATAATTTCGGAGTATATATTTATATTTTTTTATTTTTCTAAACGGAAGTTTTTGAATGGATTTTTGTTAGGGTTGTTTGCAGGTATTTAAACGGGTATCATAGGCAGTCTGTGGACTGACTTAAGAGTGGACCAACCTGGCATTTGCCTAGTAAATTGAGGGAAACCACAGAAAACCTCAATTAGGTTGGGTGGACCCGAGTCCTTCCAAAATTCTTCCTATGTTTTCCCTAAGTAATTTTTATTTATTTTTTAAATTTTATTTCGTTTGTGGATTTCTGTTGGTGAGTGGACTCCAGATTTTTTCAATTTTAGGCTAAGGGGAGTAATTTATTTCTTTTACGAATTTTAGTGTAAGTTTAATATTTTTTAAATTTGAGAATAGGATGGTCTTGATTTTTTCATTTTTGTCTTGAATTTCTTGTATTTTAATTTCTTGGTATAATTTATTTCTTTCTGATTTATATTTCGGACATTCCAATAGGATGTGAGCTACATTTTCTTCTTTTTCAGGACAAGTATAACATATTGGTGAATCACTTAGTCCTATTATATAGTTGTACTGAATGCATCGTGCATGGTAACTTCTTAATCTATTAATTTTCATTATATCTGTACGTGGTAGTTTTGTTTTCCAAAACCATGGTTTAAGTGGAATTTTTTTGACTATTAATTTGAAATTTTTTGCTTTTTCTGGTTCTTCTTGTAGTTTTATATTAAATTTTTCAAACATATTCTTTTTGGATAGTGTTATGAGGTCTCTTGTTGGTATTTGTTTTTCAGATTGTTGTGTAGGGGTTTTGGCAAGTTTGTCTGCTTCCTCGTTTCCTTGAATTCCTTTATGTGATTTGACCCATATAAAGTCTATTTCTTTATTGTTTCTTCTTATTTCTGCTATATTGTTTAAAATATTCATGAAGATGTGATCCAAGTGTGTAGTGTATGAAATGTTGTCAAGTTTTTTAAGAACGCCCTGGTTGTCACATGCTATCGTGTATTTGTTATAGTTATTTTGTAATGTGTTAATGTATTCTAGTGCATGTAAAATTGCTAAACTTTCTAATGTATATATACTAGTATGTTGAGGGCATGAGTAGCCGATGCCTTGTTTTAATTGGGCAGGGCCGCAGCTACATATTTTGCCAGGAGGGGCAAGCCCAAATTTTGCCGCCCCCTTCCACCACCCCCACCCCATTGCTATCCTAGCAATTCGCCAATAACTATTACTCCTACTCCTAAGTCAGCTTGTGAAAAATCTTGAAATATTTATTAATATTTGAGATAAAATATAAAATCATGTTTTAAGTTGATAACTAAGGTTTATTTGAAAATGAGAAACGAAACAATTCAAGTAAAATCTTTTTAATATACCAGAAAATATTATACATACACGCAGAAAATATTATACATCATACATAAAACAATTCTTCCAAAAACTAAAAGTGTATTTATGTAAATTTGACTTTTCGGCTGCAAATGTTTTGATTATTTTTTATCGATGCTCTTTGATATTTAATGGAAAAGAGACTTAAATCATCAGAGACATCGAAAAGAAACAACTAAACTCTAGTAAATTAAAATCTATTTATAAATAATAAACTCCTGTTCAGTTTAGTTAAAATAGATGCCAGTCCTACTAATCTCTCTTCTGTCATACATGAACCTAACCCAAAGGGGGCCCGGGGGGCCTCCCCCGGAAAATTTTAGAAAATTAGGTTCAAAATGTTGAATTTTGGGCCTTTTTTAGAGCTTTTTCAGCTAAAAAAAAAGCATCACCTAAAAGTTTGTTTAAAATTATTTCTGCAGAATTCTTAAAACATTTATTAACTAAATCGGTTTTTAGACTAAAAAAAAAAAAGTTTTACCTTTAACGCTATACTATGCTATTAATTCTTTCTGATTCATTATGAAATACCTTCACAACGTCCTATACAGCAACTGAACTAGGGGATACACACTCAACTGAGTATATAAACAAACAACCATTAAAGTATGCAAATAAACAAACACAAAATAGTTTAATGTTTGTATCCCACATAAACATGTAAAGTGGGAATCCCAGTTTTAAATGTTAATATTAACTTGACTCTTGATCCATAAACAATAATCATTTATTTGCAAAATAATTATATTATTAGTTTTAAATGAGGTCTCTCCTAATTTAAGTTATTCATCTATCTTTCTATGTAAAAACATTAACTTCTTGGGGGGCAAATATCTTGCGGCGCCCCTCAGGCCCTAGTGGCCTAGGGTCGCGCCGGCCTGTGTCTAGTTCGTAGGGATAGGGCGCGCATCGTCGAGACGGACTACGCGAAAACTACACTGTGACCCGAGCATGAAATAGGGAATTAAGAAGGCATCTACTCACTGACAGTACTGCGTTCATATCGCTCACTCTCATCTGCCTAGCTCGCATGCCGCCCTCTACACCTGCATCACTGTGTCATATTACAGGTCTTAAATTAGTTAAATAAATTTAAAGTCTGTTAATCATTTTGCCGCCCCCTACATTTTGCCGCCCGGGGCAGAAGACCCCCCCTGCCCCCCCCTAGCTGCGGCCCTGTAATTGGGGGTCATAATAAGAATATCCTGTTAAATTTTGTTGTTTTGATCCGTCTGTAAATATAGTGTAAGTGTTGTGTGGATGTAATTTATTTAGTTGATCTTCGAATGTAATGTTATTGTAAGGATAAGTAAATTTGGGTATATATATATTTGGTTTTTGATATAGGTTTTCATAATTAATTTGATGAATTGGTAATAATTCGTGTTGGTATATACTTTGATTTAAGTAAGGTAATAGATTATTGTAGCTATTGTTTAGTAAGGGTGTAGGTTTATGTCGCCAGTATCTGTGTACTCTGTTTATTTTGTTAGATAGTTCTGATATAGATTTGTATATGGTAGAGTATTGAGTGTATAATTTTAATAGTAGTTTGTCAGCTAAATGTTGTCGGCGAAGGTTAAGTGGTTGTTCGCAGCATTCAGTTAATATAATGATTATTGGTGTTGATTTTAAATATCCCATAGATAATCGTAAGGCCCTGTATTGAATGCGGTCGAGTTTTGTAAGTAAGTATTGTTTTGCGTTACCGTAGAAAGGTGATGCAAAGTCTAAGCATGATCTTATTGTTGCCCTATAAAATGTAATCATGGTTTTTGGATCACTTCCCCATGATTTGTTGCAGGTCATTTTCATTATGTTCAGGTATTTTTCACATTTTAAGGAAATATTCTTGATGTGTTCTTTCCATGTAAGTTTTTGATCGAGGAAGAGACCAAGAAATCTGATTACTGTTTTTCGTTTTATTTGTATATTTCCAAAATTGATATAATTTTCTAGGTGGGGATTATTTCTTCTTGTGAAAACACAACATTCTGATTTTTCATGGGATAGTTCTAGTCCAGTAATTCTAGTCCAGTTTTGAATTGCTTGTAATGCTTGACTAAGATCATTTACCATGTCATCAATTTTTTTACTGATTGAGTATATTAATACATCATCGGCAAACTGGAGTATTTTTACAGGATGGGGTATTGTTATTTCAAGGTCTGAAGTGTGAATTATGTATAATAGGGGGCTTAAAATAGCCCCCTGTGGGATACCTTTTCTAGTTATTCTACTTCCTACTATTTCTCCGTTGACTCGAAAAAGTAGTGTTCTATTAGTTATTAATTTTATAATAAAATTTGCAGTTTGTTGTGGTATGTTCATTTGTATTAATTTATGATGTAATATATTAAGGTCAACATTGTCATAAGCTTGTGTAATGTCTAGAAGTAGTGTTAATACTGACTTTTTTTGTGTGAATGCGCTGTGTATGTCTGTTACAAGCTGACTTTGGCTTTCTAAAACTGATTTATTTTTTCTAAATCCTTTTTGCGATTTTGCAAGTTTTTCATTCGACTCTATCCACCATTCCAATCTATTTTTAATTAATCTTTCAAAAGTTTTTAACATACATGATGATAATGAAATTGGACGATAATTTGAGGCTAAATCGGCTGTTTTTCCTGGTTTTTTAATGGGGATTATTATAAATGTTTGCCATGATTCAGGAATTTTTTGTGTTTCCCAAATGTTATTAAATATTTCTAAAAGTGTGTTTTTTGAAATTGGGGGTAGGTGGTGTATCATGTCATAGTGAATATTATCGTGTCCAGGGGAAGTATTGCTGTGTTTAATAGCCGTTTTAAATTCGGAAAATGTAAAAGGTTTGGTTAGTACATGAGTGTTGTTACTATTTAAAGATTTTGGGATTATATTTGTTACTGATGGGGGGGCTAATTTATCCATAAATTCCTCTAGCCAGGTTCCTGGATTTGTTTGTATTTCATTTGATGGATTTTTATTTAATTTTTTAAACGATTTCCAAACACTGGATGGTGTATTTTTTGAAAAGTTTAGGTTATCACAATATTGTTTCCAACTATTTCTTTTTTTAAGTTTAATTAATCGTCTAAATTTTGTGTGTTTACGTTTGAAATTAATAAAATTTGTTAAATTTGGATTGGCGTTAAAGTTTTGATAAGCGTTGTATCTTTCATATTTTGATTGTTCGCAGGTTGTATCCCACCAATGAATAAGGTTGGGATAAGGAGTTGAAGTAATTTTTCTTTTTTTTATTTCCGGAATTGAATCTTTAGATGCTGTGTTTATATCATCTATAAAGTCATTGTATGTTAATAGTGTATGTTTTATTAGTCTGTTTTGTGTTAGTATTTCCATATTATCCTCATATTTTGTCCAATCTGCTTTATCAACATTCCAACGTCTTGTTGGGTATCGATATATTTTTTCTATGTGGGAGGAATTTGTTTCTAATATTATCGGATAGTGGTTCGAACTATGTGGATCTTTTAAAATTTTCCATTCAAAGTCAGTTGCAATGTTATTAGAAGCTATTGCAAGGTCTATTACTGATTGTGTTTTTTGGTTTATTTTAGGAATAAGGGTTGGTATATTTTTATTTAAGATTATTGCATTATTTTGATCAATTGCTTTTAATAAATTTTGACCTTTGGAATCAGTATTACTACTACCCCAGGCTTCGTGATGACTATTAAAATCTCCTATTAGAAGGTATGTTGGTTTAATTGCTTTTATTAGATCATGCCATTTGTTAGAGAGAATTTGAGTCATTGGAGGGTTATATATTGATATAATATTTAATTTTGTGTTCTTATATTTTATTTGAATGCCAATATGATCCGTTCCTATCTTTGGAAGGTTGTTAAGTATTGTGTAGTGTATGTTGGATTTAATTATTATTGCGACTCCCCCACCTCTTCTGTCATCTTGCCTGTCTAATCTTATTATATTATAACCTTTAAATGTAATATTTGTTTCATGTTTAAACCAAGTCTCAGAGAGGCAGGCTATGTCAATTTTAGATGAATATAAGAGGTGTTCGAGTTCATCTTTTTTATTATTTATTGATCTTATATTCCATTGTAATATTTTAAATGTTCGTAAGTTAAACTCACGAGCACTCAGTACACTATAGTCTGGTTTTGGAATGTCACGAAGTTGATCCATATTATGGGAAATTTATTTTTGAAAGTATATTTTTTATGACTGTATCGTCGATTTGAATATTTTTTTCCGCGTTTAGTTCTTTTATTATTATTTTAGTTATTTCTGTGATAAGGTTGATGAGATTTTTATCTAGATCATGATGTAATGTTTCATTATTGTTTGGGGTTTGTTGTGTCGGTTTATGAGGGTTAGACTGTATCAGTCCCCCAGGTGTTTGTTTTGGAGTGATTAGTTTTTGAAAATAGAATTCTTTATTTGGTTGAACATGATTTAATCGTTGTCGCTTTGGTGCTACTGAAGGGGTTGATATTACAGTTTGATTTTGAAATTTGCGAGATTCAGTTTTATTAGATGTAGGAATAGGTTGTGATACCGTTTGTTGCACCGTTGTTGAATAGGTGTTAGTATTAGTTATTTTTGATTTTGCTTCACCGTAAGATATATTATTTTTGACCATAATTTCTTTTATTGATTGTTGAGATTTGAATTCAGGACATTGGTTTATATTAGTTGTTTTATGCCCTTGTTTACAATAAAGGCATATTGGGTTTTCTTTAATTGGGCATGATTTGATTATATTGTGTTCATTAAGACCGTGTGTGTTAGGGTTTAACCCGCATGTTTCACAGCGGGCTGATCCTTTACAATTATTTTCGTTATGTCCGTATCGTAAGCACTTTCTACATTGAATTACTCGCGGTATAAATGTTTCGATAGGACATCGTACAAAGTGTAAGTAAGCGTGAGTCGGTAAAATTTGGCCTCGGATTGTAATTATGACGGATTGAGTGGGCAGATATTTTGGTTCGTTATTTTCAAAAATTTTTCGATTTATTCGTTTAACATGAGTTAATTTAATGTTTGGCATATTATGAAATTCCATATTTTGTAAAATTTCGTTTTCTGTAAGAGAATGTTCTATTCCACGTACAACACCTTTTTTAAATAATATTGATCTTGGTATATAAATTTTATATTCTTTGTTTAGTTCTATGTTATTTAATAATTTATTTGCAGTATTGTATGTATTGAATGTTATTTTTAATTTATCGATTCCTATTTTTGTAATTTTATTTATATCCTTTGAAATATATCCAAGTTTGCCT
This sequence comes from Gerris lacustris, assembly GCA_951217055.1. Classification (NCBI taxonomy): domain Eukaryota; kingdom Metazoa; phylum Arthropoda; class Insecta; order Hemiptera; family Gerridae; genus Gerris; species Gerris lacustris. Next base: position 19,848,457 of record OX578278.1, read on the forward strand.
TGTATTAACTTACCCATCGTCATTGGGTGTAAGCGTGACAAGCCTTTTTTTCCTGGGATTAAATTTTTGTTTTCAATAATTACATGGTATGGACCGATGTCAGTGTTCTTGAACAAGCAGCATTCTTCATTTGGTAGCGGTATTGGTTGTAATTTTTCACTTGGTATCACTTGTACGTCCCGATGTGTTTCTATTCCGCCACTGTTTTCTTGCATTTTATAATATTAATTTTTCTTTTAAGTTTCTCTTATAAAGTTTGGATTGGTAGTTGTATAAAAGTGGTTTTCTTGAGTGTTTAAAGCTGGACTTCCTTTTTTCTGACTCTTTTAATCAAGAATTTTTATTTAATTTAATTTTTTTTATTTTTGCTGTCAATCTTGTCACGCAATGTGAAAATATGATAAAAGTGTAAATAACAACAATTACTGTACTCTTAAAGAGCTTTCCAGTGACATTCATCTTGAAGGGTAAATACTATTTTGACTTTTGTACCCCGTACCCCTGTGTACCAATTTTTTTTTTTCACCCGAGCAAATTCTAAACCAAAATTTTCCTACATTGTCATAAGCCAATAAAACGCAGATTTCTTTGAAAATTCGCTCATTAAGTCATGGTGCATGACTGGACTTTTTTTATTTAAACTCACAAACGCGTTTCGACATATAATATCATCTTTAGTGTGCGTGTTAACTTAGTAAAGGTTAATTCTGTACTAAGCTAACTATTTTACAAATATTTATGACAAACTAACAGTACAAGGTGAGGGTAGACTAGGGCTGTGTGGGTAGAATGGTTACAGAAGGAACAAGGTAAGGGATATGGATATGGAGTTAACATCCAAGGCGGAAACCCAGTAAAGGTAAGGTTCAGGTAAACATTTTGCTTTTTAACTGCTAATAGCTAAACAATAATTCCTTATATTACTATAAAATACCTTACAACTACCAGAAATTATTTAAAAAGGCTGTGTTACTAGGCTGTGAAGTGAGTTTTTTCTTTACCGCGGCAGTTATGCTAAGGGAAAAAAAAAACACTTCACAGTAGTGCACAGCATATACTATTTTTTCTGAGGTAGCAGACAATGAAAAAAACATTAAATATTAATCAATATAATTATATCAAGGCATCGTGCTACTCTATCATTGAAGCGAGCGTATTGCAATAATATACTGAATATTGAAATGTATTAATCATGATGAATGTCATAGTTGAAGATAAGTGGAAGAGGGCAGTGGGGGTACTCGGTACAAAGCTTTACTTCCAAAACAAACCTATACACTACACAACAATAAGAATCTTAACCACCCGCAGTAGATTTTAAACAATTATTATAAATGTATCACTTCATTACTCAAATAGGTACGACAGCTTCTATCAAGTTGAAATTTCACATACTTGTTTCAATTGTACTTTTGACGATGTATATAAAGTTTTATTAAAATCGTTACGTTAGAACGTAAGATAACGGTAAAAAGGTTGTTTTACCTATTTTAAACGTTTTAGCGATAAAAATGAAGTTAGCAACCGTTTTTGCGATCTTTATTAATTCATAGCGGTGTCGTTGTTGGTTTTACTAAAAATATTTATTTAAAAAAATATTTGTCTCATCGAATAGGTGATAATAGAATTTGGTAAATTTGCACTTGAGCACCCACTTATTTATAATTGTCCGATTGACTTCGGGTTTTTTTTAAACTGTTCCTTTTTACATTTTAACAACTATTTACCATGTACCGTGTCGATAAAATCAATAGTTTATTTTTAAAAAAATATATAAAATATCCACTCACGTACATACGGGAAATGTTGGGAAAATGGGGGTTTTTAAGGGTGGGGGATTCACTCAGGATAGCTAAAAACCTTGGAATTGGATGCCAATTATAAAGAAAGACAGTATTCTTCGTAAATAAATGTTTTATAATGAAAAAAAATACATCGTTAAAACACTCAAAAAATCTTCGTCGGCCATTATATACAATATTATTAGTAGATAAGATAACAGTGACTATCGATATAATAGGAGAATATATATCGATATCGAACGTGTGTTCAAAGAGTCATCTGGTTTGTAGCGGTACATTTAAGACTCGTCACATCAAGAATTCTCCTTCTGTTTCTCTTTATGCTCTGTCACAGTCCTTATGCTCAAATCTTCAGCACTTTCTTATACAAAAGTGTGATGCTCCTTAGTCCTAAAGCACATATAAATAGATATCCCTTAGTCCTAATATATTGTTAGATTAAGGGTAATAAACTTTCCTATTTAAATTCCTTTGTCTTAATGCCTATTAAGACAAAGGGATATTCAGTCTAATGTACATTGGGACAAAGGAACATCACACTTTTGTATACAAAAGTGTGATGTTCCTTTGTCCCAAAACACATAGAACTGGATATCCCTTAGTCTAAAAGATTGTTTGATGATTAAGGGCAATAAACTCTACTCTTTATATTCCTTTGTCTTAATGACTATTAAGACAAAGGGATATTCAGCCTAATGTACATTGGGACTAAGGAACATCACACTTTTGTATACAAAAGTGTGATGTTCCTTAGTCCCAAAACACATAGAACTGGATATCCCTTAGTCTAAAAGATTGTTTGATGATTAAGGGCAATAAACTCTCCTCTTTATATTCCTTTGTCTTAATGACTATTAAGACAAAGGGATATTTAGTCTACTGTACATTGAGACTAAGGAACATCACACTTTTGTATATAAAAGTGTGCTCTTTATTGATATGTAAATATCGATCTACAAGTAATAATCGATTAATCATATCAATTGTACAATGTCTGGGAATAGCGTATGTATGCGAGTGTTCTTGTCTGCTGGATTTAAAAAAACGCAAATTATTCTTCTTTTTAATGAAGAATCCGAAGAATTGTTTTGTTTACATGATGAGTTATAACATCGCGCCATCACATTTGTACAATATGCATTGAATTATTTATATTATTCTATAATTTTATGTTGCTATTATTTTGTTTTACGTGTTTATACCACCAGTTTTGATGTTTTAAGCTATCTTGAGTGAATCCCCCACCCTTAAAAACCCCTATTTTCCCAACATTTCCCGTATGTACGTGAGTGGATATTTTATATATTTTTTTAAAAATAAACTATTGATTTTATCGACACGGTACATGGTAAATAGTTGTTAAAATGTAAAAAGGAACAGTTTAAAAAAAAACCGAAGTCAATCGGACAATTATAAATAAGTGGGTGCTCAAGTGCAAATTTACCTAGAATTTTTTCCCGTCCTGAAATTCCAATTTTAAATTTTACACGAACTCTTGGACGTATCATGCTGTCCAACGAACATAGCCTGAGTATTAGTAAAAGAAACATGTATACCAAATTTCAACTAAATCAGTCAACTTTTACTCAAGTTATCGTCGGACACGTAAACGTTACTGACAGATGCATATTTCGTAGAATGTAAGAAGCTCGCTTACGCTCGCTTCAATTAGTACATACTTAAGATTTTGAGAAGAAGAAGAAAATGTTCAATACAGTTCAGGAGTAATGAAAAGATTTTTTAAGTCCACGTAATGAAAAAAATGGATTTTAGCTATTTTTTTTTTAGGCTCTAAAGTTACAATATTGTTGTGTAACTTTCTACCAACCACTCTAGTCATAATTATGAAGTGGTACCACAAAATCTCAGTCAAAACAACTAATTATTTAAAAATATATATTATTCTGGTTTGTGTATAAAATAATATGTTATAAGTCATCAATTTTTATCTTATGTATGTTGTATAAAATGAAGACCCCCACAAACAACTAAATAAGCTATATATTTATGGCAATTAATTACAAGTTTAATTAATAAAAGTTGCCACAATTATTGGAAGTTGTTAATAATTTGGAACAAGGCACTAAGTTTTAATTGGGAAACATACTTTGTATAGATTGTAACAAAAACTTGAATTCGGGCCTTATTAAGGAAGAAAAGATTGGTAAAGAAAACATCCTGCGTTTTTCTTCTGATTTTCCCTCGAGTACTAAGATTTTTTACATTGACCTACTCTCCCGGTTCCTTTTTCTCTTCGACTTCATCTCGTATCTGATAATTAGATCAAAAAAACCGGGACGCTGTTTTCTGCGTGTTTCTATCTCCCTCTCTCTCGTCGGATTCAATTTTACTTCGGCTTGTTCCATTTCCTTTTTTTTCGGAAGAATGAGAAACGGAAAATGAGATTCTTATCATTTTAAATTTATATAAAAAATAACAACAACTTGAAAGAATACAGGAACAGAATTCAGACATAATGTAAAAAAAAAAAAATGTCACGATGTTTATTAATTGGATATAAATGAGGGAGGAAAATATAAAAACGCCAATTAGGAAGTAGACAATTTTAAATAAACTCGGTGAAACTTAATAACCAATAATTTCAAGATAAAAAAAACTTTTTATATACTTCGTTTATAAATGTTCTGTTGAACATTATGTAATGTTGATAATATAATTGTTATTGTTATATAATATATTATAATGTTAGTGAAAAAAAAAAAAAAAATAGTTCCGAATTTATTTACTTCACATAAATGACAACCATCTAGAGAGCTGATCTTAAACCTATAAAAGGACAAATCTTTGTACAACAGATCTCCACAACACCAAATCTAAAGCGTGCTATCGATATATTTGAAATAATATAATCGATATTTCCTGTTTTGCTGTCATTCAATGTTTATCTATCACAAATTTGAGGTCCGTCAAAATGAAGATTGCGTAAATATGGAATATGGCAAAACAAATAAAATAACTTGCGGATTTTTTCCGAACTAACTTTCCGTACAGCAAAATTTGCTGAAAGATGGCTAAAAGTATTAAAATAATGCATTGTCATCGTGTTCTGAGCTATGCTAAAAGTTTCAAATGTCTAGCTATTCGGGAAGTTAGTTAGAAATCGATTGCCAGATTTGTACCGGACAAACAAACAAACAAACAAACAAGAAAACAAGCTAATAAAAACGTAGTAATAGTAAAAAATGTTGCCTGGTTTATTCTTCTTTCGAGTAGTTACCCCACTTCAATGTATTTACACAGTTAAATCTGAGTTTACTAGCAAGCTACAAGAATATATAAATAAATTAACAATATAAAATATTTGTGGAACTTACATAGTGAATGAAAATCAATGAATAAACATGATTAGTTTATTGTCTCAACACAATTGAAATTGCTTTTTTAAAAAATAAACTACTTAAAAATACTAATTTTAAAATAAATATTTAAAAAATAACTATTTAAAAAAAAATGGACTGCCAATTAGTGTGGCATAGCTTCCTCGCATCCTATCATGTACTTTATTGTGCATTAATATTAACGTTGTATTACTTTATTGTTATATTGTTTATTGTGTTAAAATTATTAATAGTTTTTAGCGTTCTTTAACACTCTTTACCGGGGACGTTGTTGGTTTTACTAAAAAATTGTATTTGAAAATAATGCTTGTCTCATTGAATAGATGAAGTTAGATTTTCTCCCCGACCTAAAATTCCAATTTTAAATTTGAAGTTCACGTTTACGCGAGCGTTGCTCGTGAACGTTTGGACGGATAACGTTGTCCAACGAACTCGTCCTGGGCATTGGTAAAATGAATATGTCTACCAAAGTTCATTAAAATCTGTCGACATTTACTCAAGTTATCGTCACACGTTTCATAATTCGCGGACACACAGACCGACAGACAGACAGACACGAGACCAAAAATGTTCCCTGATGTCTGAAACGGATTTCTGTCTTGGAATTTTTAAAATCGGAGGCATAAAAGTTTTTCGTTCTCAAAAGTGAACACAATGTTTCCGTTACCTTTGGTAAGCTCGGAAGCAAAAATTAAAAATAAATATTTATGGATCTAGTTCATAGTGAATAAAACTCAAAGAGTAAACATTATCAGTATATTTTCAAAAATCCACAATAGCCTACTATGTAAATTACGAACGGTTTTGATATTATATTAGTTACTATACAGCATCTAATAATAACGAACACATATTGTCTTTTTTAAAAACAATAAACCAATCAATTGATCAGTAAAGAATTAATTGATTAGATCTTCTGGTGAAAACCGCGTCAGAGACTTAGTGATCCGACGTTTCGAGCCCAATTCAGGGATCACTCTCAAGGTAGTTGCTCATGATGAGTTTCAACTCCCTGAGTTGCTAATGATAAGAGTATTTGCAAATGACTCATCATGAGTAACTCCCTTAGTTGCTAATGATAAGATTCATTTGCAAATGACTCATCATGGGCAACTCCCTTAGTTGCTAATGATAAGAGTAATTTGCAAATCAATCTTATTTACTTTTTTTTTTTCTAGGGTCTTAAGAGATGACATAATAAACAAATAATGTTATTTTTTTTTTTTCTAAGGGTACCCATTCATTTCATAAGTATGTGTAGGTAGATCCTTTTCGGGTAAAATAAATTAGGTTTCGGCAACGTTTCAACCATTTACCGGTCATTTTCAAGCCTAAAACAATATATTTCTTTTTATAAAAAAAACAACATAGGACAATTCATGTAAAATGAAAATATCGAGGTAAATTCTTACATATGTGATATAATGTGACAAATGAAAAGAGATATATATATTTGTGAATTACTAATGTTGGAAAGACAGAATACGTCTTTAGTGTATGTAACCTATGTTAAGTTTTTTTTATAAAAAGAAATATATTGTTTTAGGCTTGAAAATGACCGGTAAATGGTTGAAACGTTGCCGAAACCTAATTAAAGTGTTTTAAACAAATTTATTTTACCCGAAAAGGATCCACCTACACATACTTATACAAATAATGTTAATAATGTTGTATTAATTTATTAATAATATTTCACCCTAAAGACCCTAGAAATAAATATATTAAAGGGATTAACTGAATATTGACAAAATTACGAAAATAACGATTATAATTAGCAACCAAGAGAGTTGCTCATGATATGAGACATTTGCGAATGACTCATCATGAATTACTTCCTTGAGAATGATGATGAACCAGCCATATTTCAAGACGTCGGGATTGGCTAAATCTCTGACACGATCACTTTCTAAGGATCTAGATTTAAGAGACCCTGAACGCGGAAACCTACGGTAGAGAACAAATTATTTAATTTGCTTCTATTCAGTTTCATTCTCTAATAAATGTTTTCCAAAATCATGGTTAAAATAATTTAAATTTATATAATTAGCTATATATTTTTACAAATTGAATTGATCTGTTAAAGACTTTACTTAAATAAAGAAAAACTATATTTAAAAATGTTATTTACAAACTGAATTATAGTTTACAAATTTAAGGGAAACAGAAAATTAGTAAACCAACCATGATATTTATATGTTTCTCTATTTTCCATTTCTTTACTCGCTAAAGCTGTCACAACTACTTTAAAACTATTTTAGAGGTAAAGTCACGCCCTGCATTCATAAACACAAAAGTGTGAGAGAGAGAAAAAAACTTTAAACAACTAAGGGCGAAAAAAATCGGGAAATTTGTATCGCATTTTCACCCCCTTGGTAATATAAAAAGAGGGAAAAAGACCACGTTTGCACTTAAAATAAAGGGTGTGGGTAGGTAAAAAAAAATCCATATTTATGGAATCTTTGCTAAGGAGAAAACCGAGGTACTGTAACTTGTTTTTCTTTTTCTTAAAAAATAATAATAATTTGTATTCGTCTCACGTTCAAGAATATTTTCTTGGTTCTTTTTCTGTTACTTCTCTCTTGCCCCAAAGATATCTTGGTCTGTATTAAAAAAAAAATACAATGATAAGAATAAAAAAAAAATCAGTACGACAAACTTGAACAAAATTTCCCAATGTAGATAGTAAGACTGCATTTAAATTTAATAATATCTAATTTAATCAATTTTTTTAAGGTGTTCAACAGGTGGTTGTTTAGTTCTTTTGTTGTTTCGATTGTTAAGCTGAATCAGATTTATTTTCATAATTATCTATGGAACTAGATTTGTATTGAAATGGACATGATTTTAGAATTTCTTTAATCAAAATCGTCGGAACCGTATTTGAGAAACATTTTCTTTCAGATTACTATCCTTTCTCATATTTTTTAGGTTCACTCAGTACAAAAACCAAAAAAGTGGTTTTTAAAAAATGTCTGGCTGTTATCTGCTGTCTGTGTAGATACGAGGAACCAGGAGCCTAAACTATAACTGGCCCGATTTTGACGAAATTTTGCATATATGTATATGTAAATTTGCATATATCATAAAAATCATACCCCGAGACGAAATCGAGAAATTATTTTTACCTCCAATTTTGGGGCGCTACCCCCAAAAACTCTGAAAAAATGAAAAATAAAATTCTCGAAATGGTTCCAAGAATTTTAATTAAAAAATTCTAAAATGTAGTCCATTTAAATGCGAATCTAACGATATGAATAGTTTTCCCGCGAAAAATCTAGCTCCTGAGAAAATAGCTTTAATCGCTGACGAAGAGAGGCCTTCTTCGATTCCCCACCGAGGAGAAGTTACTTTAACGATAAATTGTTATTTTATTAATAAGTTTTTATAAAATGTTCAATAATATGTAATTAAATGTAACTGCGAAAACCCGAAAACTAATAAATGGAAAACACTGGGCTAAGTAGTTATGAACTCGTATACGAGAAAGTTTGTCTGAGTTGTCTCGGACAGATTTTTGTTCTTTTATGAGCGGAAGTGAAGGGGAAGGAGGCAGCACCTTTCTATAATTTCTTCAATTTCTCTAATTCAATATAGGGTAATTATGATTTTATTTTGCTCCTAAATGCAAAATTGTACCAAAATCAACCCAGTAGTTTAGGCCACAGAGCGTGTCATAAACTACTGGATCTAACATTAATTATTATGATAAATAAATAATAATCAATATTTCATCTTGGTATTATTATTCATTCCATAATTGTAAAGCTAAAATTGGGATGGAACCGACTCCTCGTTTGTGACAGGAGTGCTCGATGTCAAACCTTAAGAGTCATTCTGAGGAAATGAGTGGTAATGGGGAGAAGAGATGGTCCTGCACCTGACAGTAAATAGAATGATTGACAGCAACGATTGACAGTATTGTCACCGACCCGATTTCATTTCAATTTCTTATCTAGAGCTAAACATGTCTGAGGAACTCAAGGCACTAAAGTACCTGTCGGAAAAATAGAGCAATAAAGATTATGAGACATCTTGCACTATTCATTTATAGGTTCAAGAATTAAATATAAGCAATAATTCTTTAGGAAATAAATCCTAAGCCTGGGATCGAAAAGCGAAAACTTTTGGTATTCATTGATTACCCACCAAAAATAACTTTGATGTAAAGTGATATTACCACCTTTGTGAACAGAAATATGATGTTCCTTTGTCCCAAAGTTTCTTTGGACTACACATCCCTTTATCTAATTTGTTATTTCGATAAAAAATTATTTATAAGTGGTAATAAATATAGGGTGGGTAACCAAGTAAATTAGTATCCAACTTTTTACAACGAATGTTGTTTTTCCGAGCTTTTGTAATACGTAATTATAGTGCACTATTTTGTACTCGTAACTACAGAACAGAGAGCAAAAGTTGAGTTTTTTATTATAAACCAAAAATAACCTGCTTTTTGCAGTGGTTGGGTCCATTAAGGAAATAAAAACTCACTTTTGCAATATTTCGACCCCTCCTTGGGTCATTCTCAAGCTGATTGACTAGAAGTTATCCTACATTATATTAGTTATTTTTAGAATAATATTAATTGAATCTTTTTTTTTCTTTGGGAGTATAATGAATTGTTGTAATGATAGCAGAAGGAAGGCAATTTTAAGTGTTTTTTAAAATATATTTTAGAAGTTAAGCTCATTAAAAAGTGCACATATATCATAAGTGAAATGACTATTACCTGACTTCAGAAGAAGTGACGAGAATCGCAAAGATTCAATTAATATTATTCTGAAAATAACTAATATAATGTAGGATAACTTCTAGTCAATCAGCTTGAGAATGACCAAAGGAGGGGTCGAAGTATTGCAAAAGTGAGTTTTTATTTCCTTAATAAACCCAACCACTGCAGAATTAAATGCTACAAGGAACAATTTCTAATTTACAAAAATAATCTTTACCGATGCTCATCATAAGTGAACTTATAAGTGGCTCATTGGGGTCATTATTTATGAACTTATTTTAAATTATTTTATTAATAGCAAGAAGAAAACGAACAAAACTTCATTTTAACTCAATTTTTACAAATTATTGATAGTATTCATACTAAGGAACGTTTAAATTTTAATTTAAATCAAATTATAATTACTATTTATAAAGGGAGACAGACAGAGAAATATAGACTTCAGCGCCGGGACTCGAACCACGGATCTCCCCCTCATATCCAGTGTGCGGGAGGTCTAATAACTTTTTTTTAACTGTATTTCTCAACAGTAATCCATATTTACGATAGTAGAAATATAAATAATTAATATGAAAATACCATTTTAAAAAGCTAGTCTTATTTTTAACATTTTTTTTTTGTTTCTGTATTCTTCATCTAAATTGTTTTCATGTGCAAAATTTGGGGAAGATTGGAAGACGGGAAGTGGTTCAAAATTGGGGTAATAGGTGTGCGATGAAACTTACAAAGCAAAGTAATATAAGACCATTTTGTTTTTTTTGGTTTCTGTATTGTTCAGGCCACTGAACAAGTTTTATGTTACTATAATGTATATAATCAGATAGGCTATCTAGAGCTTCGTCGAACCCGCAACGCTTCCACCAGTTTCATCTGGTTCTGCCACCTACAGCCCTAAAATGTGGGGGCTATTCTCGAGTAAGTCATTTAGAACAGTGTCATACTGCCAAACCTGTCGACGCCGTTAAATGAACAGGCTAAGAAGAACACTTTTGCACATGATTATTAGACGCTACAAGTGAAAGTTTTCACACTACAATTATTTCAATTATACAATAACTTTGGATATCCAAAACTTTATTATATTAATCTCATCAGTTATTATCACATTATCATTAATTATTACGCAGTGCTAGTGAACGAGACAGTTCACTAGCATCACACTTCACCTCTCTCTTACACACACAAACACCTGACTACATTCATCACATTTCACCCGTTCATCATAGTTAGGAATTATTATTATTATATCTCATCCATTTATCTATGTAAGTTGTTATTTATCTCTATTCATTATATATTATATCTTCATCGTATATCACCACCTTGTATACTTATTTATTTTACTATGTTTTTAATACCCTATCTAACCACCCTAATACAGTCTGCTGTATATCAATACAGTCCACTTAATAACTCTATAGACGTGGCAACGGAATCAGGCGCAAGTCCTCCCGTACCGAACATGTATTCTTCATCTTAATTGTTTCCATGTGCACAATTTGGGGAAGATTGAAAGACGGGAAGTTGTTCAAAATTGGGGTAACGGAAATGTGCGATGAAACTTACAAAGCAAAGTAATATAAGACCAGTAAAAAAAACAACAACAATGTCTGAGTTTTTGTTGATAAACCGAAAATAACCTTTACAAATGCTCATCATAAGTGAACTGGGCACATTATGGTCATTATTTATGAACTAATTTTAAATTATTTTATTAATAGCAGGAAAAAACGAACAAACATGTTTGTTTCAACTGTATTTCCCAACAGTAATCCATAATAACGATTATTGAAATATAAAAAAACAACGAAACGTTAAGGAAATCTAGCTCGTGAAACGTGATTTTTACCAGTAAACCCCGGCATTCCAGTTTTAGAAAATACCCGAAGGAAGGAAAATCTCGAATAAAAGCATTAAATTTTATATCGATAGAATTCTGACTCGTCTTATTTTATTACTTATTTTTATGTTATCTAACCAGGATAATGTTTTTAAAATCCCCAGGACAGAACAAGAAAATCGTTTTTGTTTTATTTTATTAAAGTGTGTTCACGACAAGCGAAGTAATATTATATTTAGGAATTTCATTTTATTTTTTTTTATCTCAAAGATATCTTATATTTTATACAAAAAAATGAGATATCAGTAAGACATAATTCATTGGTAGACATTACGTTTTCAAAGAATGTATAATATGTAATCTTCAAAATACATATATATCCTTCAAAATACAAATGTATCCTTCAAAATACATACGTATCCTTCAAAATGCAAATGTATCCTTTAAATACATATGTATCCTTCAAAATACAAATGTACCCTTCAAAGTACATATGTATCCTTCAAATATATATGTATCCTACAAAATACAAATGAATCCTTCAAAATGCAAATGTACCCTTCAAAGTACCTATGTATCCTTCAAATACATTTGTATCCTTCAAAATACAAATGAATCCTTAAAAAATACATGTGTAATTAACACGTAGTGCTCTATCAATACGTAATGTCTATGAAGGAAAATTTTAGTTCTAAAATTGCATGTTGACTTATTAATATTTAAATTTGACGATTTAAGTAAGAATTTGGGAAATTCATTTGAATTTTTGAATCAGCAATTCTCAATAATAATTGTAGCTGTAATATTTTACCAACTTACCAATTACACTAATTTTCAAAACAGCGCTATATTACAAAGCAAACTAAAATATGTATTACGATGGTTGTTTATAGTTGTAAACTTTAGTAACTAGAACAAAGACAAAACTAGCATATTAAAAGCTCTTCAGTAGAGATTACGAATGAAAGAAAGATTCATTATTTACGATGCTCTCTACCAAATTACTTTATATCAAAGAGGATCTAAAGACACGAATTACCGCATTCTAAAGTTAAACGGTAATACCTACTTTAAATTTTTGAAATTTTGAAGTTATCCTCTCATTTCCTGTTTGTTTTTTCAGGGTTTCGTTGGTGAAACCAAAAAATAAAACTTTATAGTTTCATTTCTGTGTCAGTCTTTCATTCTATACGGTCCCAAGAACTTTTTTGAATCAAAAGAAATAAAAACATGAAACTTTGCATTATTAATGATCTTTTTCATGTGTGCGCTTCAAACATGAAAAAAATAAAGCGGACTCAAACTTATCGGCTGTTCAAATCCAAAATGGTTGATGATTCATGTCAAAAAAAAAAAAAAATGTTGAGTAGATATCAAATAAAATTAATGAGTAGATTAAAAGATATAATATTTAGATTAGCAATTTGATTTGCAACGCTATTTTGTTAAAAAACATCAAAATGTTGTGTCCCCTCCCCTTAAACTACATTTCTGGTTTTACTAAAAAAAAAAATAAAAAAATATTCAGCCAATTAGTTTGGCACACAGCTTCTTCACGTCCTATTTCGTAAAATTTAATGTTATGCTTTTAAAATGTATTATTATTCAATTTAGTTAATTTTTCCCCGTTTTCTTAAATCTGTCAAAATTGTTTTGATTTTTTACTTGAATTAAAGTATCAATTTAGCAAAATGTAATGAGCGCAGATAGTTGAAATTAATCTGGGACTATCTGCGGGCTACTTTCGACGAATCAATAAAATTTCATAAAAATCAGATAAGTAATTTTAAAGATATAGGTGTAAATAAATATATGTTTGTGCACATGTGTAAGATAAGGAAATGGGCGTAGAAAGTTTAAACTTATATGGGACCAACAATGGGCTAATTGTGACGTAACATCTAAGTTTTATTAAAATCGGACGACAATTTCACTAAAAAAGTCAGACCGACAGCCAGATACGGAAGCAAAAAAGTTCCCTGATGTCTGAAACGGATTTCTGTCTTGGAATTTTTGAAATCGGAGGCATAAAATATTTTCGCTGTTCAGAACGATCACATAGCTTCCGTTACCTTCGGTAAGCTCGGAAGCAAAATTAAGTTTGTGCGAGCATGAAGGAGGGGAAGGCAATATGCGTTGAAGGTTAAAATTAATATGGGACCAAAAGTGGAATAATGACGACACCCTCAAAATATAAAATCAGAAGAAAGAAGCTCAATAGATAAAGCAGAATATCTCAAGTAATGTACGGTGATAATTCAAGGAAGTAAAAATAAAAAACAGTGAACGTACATACGGTTAAATCTATCATATTCTAAAAAAGCATTTTGTCTTCACTTTTCTTTTGAACGTAAACACTGGTTGAAAGAATGTGAGTAGGAAGAAGTAACTCAGGATTCAGGATAATTTTATCTTGACCCTTGGATGGTTGGTAGGAAACCAAGGACCATTAGAGACCAACTGTATCGAATCCCGACCTCCTCTGTCTTTCCTTTACCGCTTCTTCGACTCTTGAAAAGAATCTTCTTCCTTATTCCTATTCTTACTTCAAAGATAGTTTTTCGAAAATGTACAAGGACATATGTCATATGATAAAGCTGAGAGAGAGAAAATCCCGCTACCTTATGCGGTAAGTACGTGATCAAATGGTCTTCGTATCTTGTATATATTCACAGAGAAGGGATATAGATCCTTCACCTCTTCTATACACTCATAGATTCCATTATTTTCCTTGCATCTATCTATGTATAACCATCCGTTACATCGTCTCCCAGTATCCATACTTTTTCGCTCAACCATTATTATCCTACAAGAAAACCTTTTATTAAACTAAAGAACCCGAATTCAACTTCTTTACAAGAATAAAAAGAGATCCGTTTTTATTTTCTCTTCAATGCAACAAATATAAAATATATTAACAATTGCATTTTACAATAATAATAACGACGGATGCAATTGTAAAAAAATAAAAATAAATTTGAAGACGCTACAGATATGAACTAAAGGATGCAATTTAGAATCAACAGTTCAACTATTAAACTATTGTATTTTTCAACAATCAGAATCCAACAATGTATTGCACTGAATAATAAACTGGTTTTGCAAAAATAATCTTGCTTATTGTATAAATTTACTTGTAATTTATTTAACTTCCCGACATATTATAAGTTCTGTTTCTTCAGTTGCACCCTTGCAAAATAAACAATGGTTTCATCAAAAAAATATCTCTCGGTATCTTTAACATACTACCTGCGGATCCGAACCAAACACTAGTTTAATGTTTCATATCTCGACACTAAAATAAAATAGTATGCCAATTTGTGCTGTACAAACCTCCTTCTCGTCTTATAATGGGACAAATCGTTACAATTTGGATCTATTTTCTATTCCCAGTGGGGGTCACAATTCACAATTCACTCAGCAATACTACATTTTCGAAGAGAATCAAAAACCCTTCGAAAAAAATCGGGTGAGTACTTAAAGATATAATTGATGTCAGTTAATAATATTTTTTATGTTAAATATAACTCATTGGAATATCCGAATATTAGGCCCTTTCAATTGTCAATCAGTTTATTACGTCAGTCCAAATACTAACAATTTTGCTTCCGAGTTCACCGAAGGTAACGGAAGCTATGTGATCGTTCTGAAGAACGAAATCTCCGATTTTAAAAATTCCAAGACAGAAATCCGTTTCAGACATCAGGGAACATTTTTTGATTCCGTGTCTGTTTGTCAGTCTGTCGCTCAATTTTTACGAACCAACATTATATTAAAAACTACACGTCCGATATTAATGAAATTTGGATGGAAGGTCATAATTAGCTCATTGTTGGTCCCATATAAGTTTCAACTTTCTGCGCTTATTTGTTTCTCTTCCACATGTGCACAAACATACATTTATTTACACCTATAGCTTCAAAAGTACTTATCTGATTTGTATGAAACTTTTATAGTTTATCGAAAATATTCCGCTGAAAGCCACAGAATAATTTGACCTTTGCTAAATTGGTACTTTAATTTATGTAAAAAATCCAAACAATTTTGACAGATTAAAAAAAGAGGGGACACAATTAAATTTTTGGGACACAATTAAAAAATTTGACAATATGGCTTTTAAAATTGTAAAATCAATAAAGTACGTGATAGGATGCGAGGAAACTATGTGCCACTCCAATTGGCAGTCTATTTTCATACGCAACATTAAAAAAAAAACTCAGTTCTAATTTATTTACAAATCACGTCATATAGGAAAAATCTATTTTGAAAGAGAATTCTGAATAGACTATATTTAAATTCGGTATAAGAGAAATAAGGCAGACATGCCTACCTTATAAAGCATGTATAGGTTTACATATTTGCCTTATACCCAATCCATACATATTATGATGTCAACTTAATAGAATCCATAATCTTTATTCCTTACACACGAAATATAAATGATAATGCCAACATTCTCTTATTATTAAATTACATCCGACATGCCAGCCTTATAAATCATACAGGTCTACATGCTTACCTTACATAATCCATACATATATCATATCTACTCTATAAGATCTATAATCACTATTTTTTACACACGAAATATACATGTTAATACCAACGTTAACTTGTTATTAAATTATATCCGACATGCCAGCCTTATAAAGCATGCAGGTCTACATGTTTACCTTACCTAATCCATACATATTATATCATATCAACTCTATAAGATCTATAATCACTATTCTGTACACACGAAATATAAATGTTAATACCAACATTCACTTGTTATTAAATAACATCCGACATGCCAGCCTTATAAAGCATGGAGGTCTACATGTTTACCTTACCAAATCCATATATATCATATCAACTCTATAAGATCTGTAATCACTATTCTTTACACACGAAATATACATGTTAATACCAACATTAACTTATTATTAAATTACATCCGACATGCCAGCCTTATAAAGCGTGCAGTTTACCTTACCTAATCCATACACTACACATGTGATGTCAACTTTATAGAATCTATAACAATTCTTTACACACGAAATATATATGTTAATACCAACATTTTTAAGAAAAAATATCTTCTTTTTGTGTTAATGTCTAATTAGGAAGGATAATGATTATATAATTTTAATACGTAGTTCAACACATCGTTCGATTATTATAGGATGGGGGTCGCGACCACTTTTCTCATCTAATCTATGTGATCATCAGTGTCAAATATGTCTCACCTACCTGGCATTCGAACTCACTCTATTTGTCGGTGTTTAGATCGATATTACATGCACTTGGATGCTACTTGATTTGTGTTGTAAGAAAAAAAAATCCCTTTTAATATTTGATAATAAAGCAATAAAATGACTAGTAATGAACAGACAATATAGCTATATTTACGTTAATATTGTTCAGCATTATGAGTTTAAAAGTAATTTTAACTTTAGATTGTAAATTTTAAATATATTAGGGTTAATTTAACAACGACTACCATTTAAGCTGACATTAAAGTAAATTCGTAATGGTTTCAACTATTATTGGTGTAGATATAGATTAAGTTAAAACACATTTAAGAGGAGGGAGGTGCGGTTTCACTAATTTCCAGGGTAATGTCTCAGCAATTAGCACAGTATCAAAGTTATATCAGAACAAGTAAATTTCATTTAGAAGTGTTAAACTTAATAACCATATCATCATCAAGGGAAGGCAAGAGTCTAAACTAGAAGGGTTCTATTCCGTTCTGTTCCGTCAGATAACACATTTAATGCATATTAGTCTACATTTTCGAAAGCTTAATAATAGCTAAACGTTAAACTTTGAAGTAATAAACTTAGTAAATTTATTTATTGTGTGATATTTTCACTCCAAATTAAGTTTTATTCGATAAGATATATTGTTAGAGTATATTCCACAAAAACTAACTTGGTAGAAACCATGTACTTAATGGCCAAGTTCCTGGTGTTCCAGTGGTGACATTATCTCAAAAGTTCCCAAACTTTCGTACCCAGTGTTATGAGCATATTCAGGGAACTCGTGCTGTTCTAAGAAACTGAGTTAAAAATTCAGTAACGTGTTAGCTAAGTTAAATGTAAGTATCTTAGGGTAGTGACACACTTCGCCTCCCGGGTAGCGCCACCCGGGTGGCGCTACCCGGTCAGCAATGAGAATAGAATGCAACCTGCCACACGAGGTGGCGCCACCCGCCGGGTGGCACTACCCGGTCGACCGTCCCAGGGTCTAGCCGCCACCTTCAGGTGGCGCCACCCGGTCAGCCCGTTGTTTTCAATTGAGCATGTCAGACGGTGCCACCCAAGTCCCTGCCACTCAGCCCCCATTCCTTCAATTAAATATAGGGGAAATCAAACCAGGGGTTGACTGCATCCCTCATATAAGTGTCTTTAATGGTTAAACTGTTGTTTAATATTCTAAGCAATTCGTTGCAAGTTCCATGCGACATTCGGCAAAAGATTTAAAATTTGAAAAATTGTTACTGTCCTCTTTGATACGGGGGTACACTGTATGAAACAAACTAGTATGTTTTTGTCTGAGATTATTGGATGAACCCAAAAAAGCGTTTTTCCCCCTTCTTCTTTCACGAAAATAATGATAAGCAAGCACAGCTATCTCCTCTGGGTCCATTTCTCGAGTGGTCGAAAAAAGTAAAAACTCGGGTGGAGCAAGACAGGTGGTGGAAGCAAGTGGCATCAACCAGGTGGTGCCACCCGGGTGGCGCTACCCGGGTGGCGAAGTGTGTCACTAGCCTTACACACAACGAATGGTGGTAAGTGGTCACCACCGGAACATTTAGAACTTGGTCATTGAGTTGGTTCCATATAGGTTAGTTTTTGTAGACCATACACTAAGTAAATAAAAATCAAAGAAAAATGTTAACGTTAGTTACTTCCGGTAAATAAAACTTAAAAAAAAACAATGTTGATTAGTTTATAAAAATAGACTGTGACTATTAGTGTGGCACATAGCTTCGTCACATCTTATCACGTACTTTATTGATTTTATGCTTTTACAAGCCATTATTGTCTAATTTATTTAATTGTTTTCCCCGTTTTTTTTAATATGTCAAAATTGATAAATTTTTTCACTTGAAATAAAGTATCAATTAAGTAAAAGTTAAAGAGCGCAGACGATTGAAATTAATTTGGTGCTACTTGCGGTCTACTCAAAGGGAATTAATTATATATTAAAACAAATAAATAAGTACCTAAAATAAAAGAAACGTGAATGGCATAAAAACGTAAAATCATAATTATTTGAAAACCTAGTAATTTAATAACTTGTGAACTGAGATACACGGTGCGGTCGAGAATCGCTTGGCAGCAAGAGATTATATCCCTTTGTCAAACAGTACATTTGTATGATTTATATATTTGAGTGATTATATATGCATGATTTGTACATAGGAGAGTTGATATCCCTTTGTCAGAATAATACATTCCAGTAATAATACATTCTAACCTCTTCCTCTCACAGAACCGTATTCCTCAGTTTTATCAATTTAATAAGTAAGTTAAACATTTTTGAAAAACTCATATTATTATACTTTAACAATTTGACAAAATTGAAGGTTTTTATGGTATCTTATGAGTTTGTCTAAAACATCAAACAAAAGTTGTTGTTTCTTTTTTTGAGGAAAGTATCTAAAACTCTCAACAAAATAAGTGCCTTTGGAATTCATTCTTAGTGAACGTATTTTAAATTCTTAACAGTGGGAAAATCCTCGCCAACAGGTTTATTAAAATTGATTCACCGCCGATACGCGTAAAACAAATATAACAAACCTGGTTAAAAAAGGTTAAACAATTACATTTATTTTGACGATTGGTGTAATGAAAACATATTGAATACGTAGATTATAGGTTTGTCCCTTTTAGTATCTAGATCACTACGGTGTGGGTCGGTAAGGATAAAAGATTTTTTTTAAAAAACATTCATCTTAATCGGCTATATTTTTGCCTCCACCGAGGCATATTTGTGCCCTCGCACCCGCACTTGAATACGTATTCAATACCTCATGGAAACACCTAACTTGTAAAATCCCAAAACAGGATTAAATCTGTTTTTAAACACAATGGAAACGTGGTAAATGTTCCCTAATGTGTAAATCGGACTTCTATCTAAGAAATTTTGAATTTGAAGAAATATGAAAAGAAAATAAAAAAATAATAATTTGTATGATCACCTTTCCGTTACCACCGGTAAGCTTAGAATAAATAATAATTAGGTAATTTATATAATACATTCAATTACCTGCAAGTTTAGCAGCAGCCGCTGTAGTAATTAAAAGCAATAACCAAGGATTCACGTAGAACCCCATCTGTAACAAAACAACAAATTAAAATTAATAATTAACTTCAAACTATAATTGAATATTTTATAAATAAAATTAATATTAATAAATAAGATGTCTTAGAGGTTAAAGCGAGTCTAGAGGCAACCCGGAAGCCAACATAGAAACGATCTATGTACCCAGAGAAGGAATAAAATGATTCTCAATTATTATTGTGATGGCGTACATAAATTATTTAATTACATAATCTCCCTGCCTGCAATTACCGCTCTCACTATTCCTAATACATACAAAAATAGAAGGTATACAAGTATATCTTAAGACTTTACATGGTTTTAAGTTTTATAAAAAAGTTTGATTGACAAGAATGAATAGAACAATAGATAGGAGAGAGAAAGAGAGAAAAAAAAATCAAATAGTTTGATTGACAAGACTATGTACAGAGGTATGATGTGTGAAGTGGCTGGAATTCTCTACCGCGGGGCGTAAAAAGGGCCTAAGTGATGGCCTAATTGCAAGGTTCGAACAAGTGGTTCGTCCTACCCGTTCTAGTATAAAGTACTAGACTACTACTACTACTACTACTACTTGATTGACAAGAATAAATTGAACAATACATAGAAGAGAGAGAGAGAGAGGAAAAAAATTAAAAAGAGTTTGATTGACAATAATGAATAGAACAATACATAGGAGAGAGAAAGAGAAAAAAAATAATAGTTTGATTGACAAGAATAAATTGAACAATACATAGAAGAGAGAGAGAGAGGAAAAAAATTAAAAAGAGTTTGATTGACAAGAATGAATAGAACAATACATAGAAGAGAGAGAGAGAGAGAGAGGAAAAAAATTAAAAAGAGTTTGATTGACAAGAATGAATAGAACAATACATAGAAGAGAGAGAGAGAGGAAAAAAATTAAAAAGAGTTTGATTGACAAGAATGAATAGAACAATACATAGGAGAGAGAAAGAGAAAAAAAAATCAAATAGTTTGATTGACAAGAATGAATAGAACAATACAAGGAGAGAGAGAGAGAGGGAGAGAGAGAAAAATTAAAAACAGTTTGATTGACAAGAATAAATAGAACAATAGGTAAGAGAGAAGTAGCTGTTTTATTTTTCAGCTGGGACATATTAATTTTTATTCAATATTAAATTAGCGCAAAAGGTTGAAATTAAAATAAATAATTAATATAAAAATGCAATTTTTCAAAACTGGTCTTATTTTCAATTTTCAATTTTTTTTTTTTTTTTTTTTTTTATTTGGTTTCTGTATTCTTAACTTTAGTTGTATCTATGTGCAAAATTTGGGGAAGATTGAATGACGGGAAGTGGTTCAAAATTGGGGTAATAGGTGTGCGATGAAACTTAAAAAGCAAATAAATTTGACGCCATTTTTTTCTTTTTTTTTTTTTGGTTTCTGTATTCTTCACCTTAGTTGTATCTATGTGCAAAATTTGGGGAAGATTGAATGACGGTAAGTGGTTCAAACTTTGGGTAATAGGTGTGCGATGAAACTTAAAAAGCCAATAAATTTGACGCCATTTTGTTTTTTGTTTTTGGTTTCTGTATTCTTCACCTTAGTTATATCTATGTGCAAAATTTGGGGAAGATTGAATCACGGGAAGTGGTTCAAAATTGGGGAAACGGAAATGTGCGATGAAACTTACAAAGCAAAGTAATATAAGACCAGTAAAAAACAACACTTTTTGGACTCTCAAAACGTGTAAATCTATAAAAATCTCAAAATCGAATTTTAGCGTCAACACGATTCTGTCTCATTAAATGAGAAAATAACAAGATAATTTTCACAAAATATGATTCTAAATTTTTGAAACTTAAACGTGAATTACCCAGAGTTATGAAGGAGTAAAATGAATCAATGTCTTGAATAATTTCCAGAGAAAAAGTGAGAGAAACGCCCCTGTGTTAATTCTAGAGTAACTAAATTGCTGGCTCTCTGTTATTCTTCCACTCAGAGCAATATACTGTATCAGTTGAAATAGCTGGTGAAGCTAAACAACTAAAGGGTAGAAAGAGGAGCAAAGCAATAAACCAGACAGCCTGAGTTATACTAAGCCAGTATATTAATAAACACAATGAGTACATTTCTACACCGTGTTAGTCAACTTGAATAATGCATGCTTTATTCCAACCCACACACATATATACATAGGTAGGAATGTTAGAGCACTGGATTGGAAACACAGAGGTCAGTGGTTCAAATGCCAGTCAGAGTTTTTTTTTCTTTGTCTCACTTTATTTAATCTAATTATATACATATATATCCTCAACAAAAACCTAACAGTAAAAAAAGGGCCAAGTTCCAGACTCCCACCAAAAAAAAGTCAGCCTATCAAAGTAGTGATATCTACAATAAATGGTGGCCAAGTCTGCCTTTTCTTTAGTCCACAACTCCTACTTTTATGAGCAAAACTACTCTTTTATTTCGATAAATTTACCCGTCACTGAATGCTGATAGGCTGACTTTTTTGGGGTCTGGAATTTGTGACTACTCACAATACTGAAATTTTATGTCTTATTCAGAAACTGGCAAAGTTTTGAGCAAGGCAAGAGTTTTGAGGCAAAGAGTAGTCTTGCTCATGAAATTAGGAGTAAAGTGTGGTTGTAGAGTAAAGATAGAACAGAATTGGCCACAATGTAGATATCACTACTTTAATAGGCTGTCTTTTTTGGGTAGGGGTCTGGAACTTTTCCTTTTTGCTGGCTTCTGAATCGTTGGTGTCGATTTTTAAGAGGCGCTGTACAATTAATTGTCTGAACTCCATTTTTCGAGGTTGTTGAATCCGAATCTGAACTCTAGATTTATCCTACGCGTACAGTTTAGCCGGAAAATGCGCCTAAATACTACATAGAATTATGATGTCCTATTTTTTTAGTATTTAAAAATGAACTTTTTAAATATTTTTGGTTTTTTTCAGTTACTCAGCTTCAAGTGTGCAAAATTTCAAATTTCTAGCTATCCTGGAAGTCACAGGACAAGTTTGATGATAAGTGAGTGATAATAACAAAAATGTCAACTTTGAAACTCTCCCTAGCTGAATACTAATGCCTCAATTTTTAACAGTTTTCTAAGCTACGCAGGCTTAATCTATGTTTTAAATGTCAAAAACCCATTGTAAGAGGAAGCAGAGATATGAGGGTGAGAAAAACCGGGAGAATTGGTTTAAGTAAAAATACACACTGCATGCTTACTGGAACTTGGCCTTGCGCACTATATATACTAGACTAGACTATATATATATATTCTTTTGTTTAGAAAGAAAAAAGTCAAACAATATTATTATTATTGAATAACTCTAATGGCCCTTTTTTTTTACTTTAACCTAAGTTTTGGAAGTCAAAACTAAGTTTTGACTTACTTTTCTACAGTTTCATTTCTTAAAGAAGGGAACTTATACATGGTCTGTCCCATAAATACGTATAAAATAATTTTAGAGACTTATGTAGGAAGTGAGGAGAATAGACAGAGATCTCCCCTCCCCCCAACAACCAAAGCAAGCATGAGCTAGGTGGAGGGCATCGCAGGTGTCGTCACTCATTCTCTACAGACTGTTAATCCAACCCCTTTCTAAGTGTCACGTCGGCATGGAAAACAAAAAACACAACAAAAAAAGAACAATGAAAATCACACAGCGTTGGTTGTGCGCAAGTTTTTGGCGCTTAGTTCCATTATCGTCACTGTCCACCCCCCATATTCACCCGATTTGGCACCAAGTGACTTTTTTTTGTTTTCAAAGTTCAAAATTTTGCTTTGGGCGCCATTTTGGGGGGCTTGGATGGCATAAAAGCAGCAACGACGAGGTAGCTAAAGAGCCCTAAGGTAGAAGACTTTTAAAGATGTTTCCAATAATGGAAATGGCGTTGGGCCAAGTGCGTTTTATCAGGGGGGGGGAGTACTTTAAGGGAGACAAAATTGTTTTAAATGATAAAATGTAAAATAAAAAATTTATGAATTTTTCATACGTATTTTTGGGACAGAGTAGTATTAACATTAAATACATATATATATATATATATATATATATATATATATATATATATATATATATATATATATATATATATATATATATATATATGTAAATATTATAACTATGTTATAATAACATGTTTTTATCAAAATTAGAAAATAATCTAAAATACTGTCTACACAAATGTTTATTAAAACAGAAAATTTACAATTTTATTCTAATTGCTTTTTAATTAAGACTCATATTTGATTATTATTATTACATTATTTAAAATTATATTCTCTTTAAAAGGCCGTATTTCTTTAAAAAAAATAAGTTACTTTTTGTTTATTTGTATAATTTTGTTTTAAAATTTGGAAAAAGGTTTTTTTAAGTTGAATTTCAGAAGAGAATGTATATTATGAAAGAAGTCTTTTATTTTTAATAAAAATGATAATACAGTGAATATATATTGTCTAGAAGTTTATTTTTTCAAAATATTTTATCAAGCATTTTATTTTCTTAGAAAACACTCACAAGAAATCACATTAGAGAGCTTAAAGAGGTCTTTGCAATTGTTTTTTAAGTATAGAATATTTTATCCTTTTCTTTCTTTGTAAGCTTTAGGTTGAATACTATACACTATATAAACCCACATTTAAGCATATGTAACTTTATTATCTCAAATACATTGTTATACGGATACCTACATATAAAAAGTATAGGAAGAAAATAAAATTAAATAATAAAAAAATAGGTGCGAGACAACTCAGACAATCTTTCCATATTGTAGAAACTGTATTTAAATTTCATAATATCTCATATAATTGAAAAAAAAATTGGGGGGTAGCGTCCCCAAATTTGGAGCTAAAATTTATTTCTCGATTTCGCCTCTGGGTATGATTTTGCTGAACGTGTTTGCCAAATTTCGTTAAAATCGGCCCAGTAGTTTAGGCTCAACGCGTCTACACAGACGAAAGGCAGAAGATAGGCGGACAACGACAGGCGGCAGACAGACGCAGGCAGACATTTTTTAAAAACCACTTCTTTTTGGACTCAGGGGACCTCACAACGTGTACATCCATTAAAATATCAAAATTGACTTTCCGCACCATTACAATTCCTTTCTCTTTATGTTAGAAAGTATAAAATGAGACAATACATCAAACTTAAGAGTGAAATTATGAATCTAAAATAAATTCAAAGATATTTAGATACATTACTAAATACAAACTTTTAAAATGAAATGATTAATTTTAAAAATCGATTCGTCTTAGGATTGCCCATAGAACCATGGTCCTTGTTTGTGTTTAACACAGATGGGTCAGTAATAGATAGGGATCAAAGAAGTTTTTTAACCTTTACTTAAATTGCAATTCAATTTTAAGTTTTTGGTAGTTTTCATACTACGGAAAGTTTAAATAATTTAAATCAAATTATAATTATTATTTACTAGGTACGGGAAACAGACAGTGAAAAATACTCTCCCGCGCCGGGATTCAAATCCCGGCGCGGGAGTGTATTTTTCACTGTCTGTTTCCCGTAGTAAATAATAATTATAATTTGATTTAAATTGTAATTAGATAAATAAAAAAAAGAATGTATAGAATAGGATATTACATTAGGATTGGTTGGCTTATATGTTAGAGATGGCTATGCATGATCCTATTTTGAAAGGTCATAGCCATTTTCACTTTTGAAAGCAGAGACCACACTGTAACTTTCTTCGTTTTGAAAGCAGGCTAATGTTTGCTTTTTGTATTTTTCTAAAACAGCGAAAAACTTTTTCACATAAATTTCTTTATGTACGAATTTATAAAATTCAATGAAATTTTAGGCTACTATAAACGGATCCTCGACTGTGTTCTTCTCCTATGTGTGATTGCGACTCATCATGAAAGAGGTGTAGTTTTATAACCAAACAATGTCTTTACAAAAAATAATTGTAATTATAACAATTAAATAACAAATAGCTTGGTTTTCCGGTGAAATCCACGTCACGAAGAAGATTTTTGGAACGAAGTTCCTTATGGCACGTTCTGGAGCCCGGGAGTGAATCCGAAAAAAACGACCAAAATCAACGTCACGCAAAATCCGTCACGAAATCCACAGATGACGATAACTTAAGTAAAAGATCACCGAGTTAGATGAAATTAGGTACACAGGTTCATTTTACCAATGCCCAGGCTGAGTTCGTCGGAAAACGTTATCCGCCCAAGGGTTCAGGCGCAATGCTCGCGTAAACGTAAGCTTTAAAAGACGGGAAAAAGAGTTATTAAGGAAGCCTGTTACTTGACTTGTTTTGATTATTTTTGTTATACGTCAAAAATGTCACTTTGTTTTGTAAATAAATAAAATATAATCATGTAATCTTGTATCATTTCACCCTGATACAAGCAGAAGCTGTAGAGAAGGGAAGAGATATATTTTATAATATTTTAAATTAATTTAATTGGCCGGGTAGGTAGAAAACATATTCAATATATATTTATAGTAACACGTTTGCTTTAATTATTCAAATAATGATTTTCTTTTAATTTTGCCTTAACTCTGCTAGGTACAAACAGTTCGTTACTTTTAATTTTGTCTCTTTTCTAACTCCGCCATGTATAAGTAGTTGTATGCGTACTTAGCACTGTGATTTTATAATTTATATTTAATGAAAAATGTAAGGAACTTCGTTCCTACCGGGTGTCCCACGACACCACACGTATTTTTTTTCTTTTCAACTTCTGGAAGCCTCTTCAGGGATGTGGTGCATTATGATGTTTACTTGAAGCAACAACAAGAAATGCAGTCTGTATACTCAGTATATCTGGTTGTTGCTTCAAGTAAACATCATGATGCACCACATCCCCGAAGAGGCTTCTTGAAGTTCAAAAGAAACGTCGGACTTCAACAACTTCGTGACGTGGATTTCACCGGAAAACCAAGCTATTTATTTAGAGCAACCAGAAGCCTACGCATCAAAATGTATAACAGTTTTATAAACATTTTCTATAACAATTTTATGAACAGATAACCGCAGTGTCAATAAAATTGGTGGATGAGTGGATTTAACATTAAGAACTTCTTCGTCGATGCAGACCTATCGAAATATGGGTTAATAATATGGATTAGGGACATTTTGAATAAGGAAGCTAATACGCAGGCTAGCCCCTGACTGGAATTCTCAAGGATTCCACAGAAGAGAAAGACCTAGGCACCTGGTGACATAGACTTCACAATGAATTTGACTGAATCGTTAAGAAAGTAAAGGAACTCACCATGGTACAATGCGCACAAGACTCGTCTTAAATAGCATCTTCAAGTAAAACATAAGTATGAAACATTTAGAGACGATGGCCAGCCTGCCGCTTGGAAAAACTAAGCCTCGGTATTTATATTTCATTTCTCTAACCAAAATATTTAAAATTAAAAAACAAACCAAACCTCATCACAAAAGAAAAACTGATTGTATAAACAAGTGATATACAGGCAAATATTAAGTAGACTATTTTAAAAGCGTCGTGTGTGACTTCCGTATACAAACAAAAATGTTCTTTTCTCTAGCACAGAGCAAAGTGGAAGAAGTAAAACACACAAGACAGCATAAGTATAAGAACAAGGATGTAGGTGGGAGGCGAGAGAAGGAAAAACACTTGTTGTGTCATGTTTAAAAGCAAACATAATACAAGAAGCTCTTTTCGTTTTACTCCCTAACATAGCGAAACATGTTGTCGAGTGGAATCGATAAAGACTTAAGATATCTGAAGCAGCGTCTTGTCACAGCTACAAAACACAATAACATCTTACATGTTGAAACACTTGTACAAACCATCTATGTGTACATCCATGTCACAAATAAACATTTACTCTCATGTATGTATAAAAATATATGTGCTTTTTTCACTTAGCTCTTCATCAATGGGTGGGAAAATGTTTGTTAAACATTGCGGAGTTACTAAAGGGCACATAGTGACGGCAATGTTATTCTTATTTTATATACTGTATAAATCTTTACCAGACTAAATCTCTTAGATAATTCTATGGATGAATACTTCTTTTAGAAACCCAGTTAATCCGGGTAAAACACGTTTCTTCTTTTAAAAAGGAGAAAAAACCCATTTTTACATGAGGAGAGAGAAAATTACTCTTTGCATTTGTATGTGCGGCTGGGAAAAAAGAACTCAGAAAGGCGAGCTTAAGCATGAACATAAAAAGAATACAACGAGACATAAAAATAAAGATAGTCTCTCTAGACAGCCATTTTAATTTCACAACGCTCTTTCAATCTATTGATAGCTTATCATCAGTGTCTAAATGGAATCAGCAAGAAGACAGGCTATTGCATTAAATTCACAAGCTCTGTAGAACAACTTGGGTTCAGACGATATTTTACTCATTGCTTTAAAGTTTGATTATAAGGGTCCTTTTCGATAAATGTAATAAGATTTTCAGTAATATATAACAGGATTTAAATAAAAAGATCAATCTTCTATTAATCTTTAAGATATATTTTGATAACAGAAAAAAGGAATTCAATAAATTTCAGATTATTCCTTCAATCTTCTACTATTTCAAATGCCAAACCATTTTATTTAAATTCTTCCTAAAATGAAGCGGAATTTATAGAAACAGAGGGATTCTTTGACTAAAAGACATTCTTAACATTCCTGACTTTTATTATTTAGAAAATAACTCAATGAACCAAATTCAATAAAATAAGCTATCTTGATAGAAAACAAAAGAAAAAGGACAATAAATAGTTAAGAGAAAGAAATTTATTTTTGACATTACAGATAAATAATTATTATCTGTAATTAATTAATTAATTATTACAAGAAATTACTATAAAATAATAGATAAAGAAATATTTAATTTAAAGAAGCATCAACCAGAAGAAGGTGGTTTTTAAAAATCTGGAATAATTAGAGGTATAAACTATAAACTAGGAGTATTTAAATAAAAATGAGCAAAAGTGATACCACACTCTTCTTTCATCATTTTGATTAAAATAATGTAGACTCCAAAGAATACTGGGATATATTAGTTAGTGTTGTGATAGAAAAATGATAATACCTATATCACTTGGTGCCTATCTCAAATATCAGAGAGAATTATATGACAAAATGGGCCACAAAATCCAATTTCAACTAACTAGTCAAGAAATTTTAGATATTCTAATGTTTATAAACCGTATTGATAGCTTATATTACGGTTTATAAACCGCTTTGATAGCCCTAAAGTTTTAACAAAGCTCTTGTGCAAACTAAGTTGATTGCAATGAAGCATCTATTAAGATAACCCAGATGATTCGCAGTATTTGTGTGGGCGGTGTTTCCGAGTTGCGCCCTAATACCAGAAGATATCCAAATTGCGTCCCCACTTTTTTAATCCCATTTCCGAATTGCGTCCGCACTCTGGGCCTGAGATAAACGGATTGCGTCCAGGATATTTTAACCTGTTTTTTCCAGGTAAACAAATATATGTTAATATATTTAATATATATATATATATATTTTAAAGATTAAATAAATAACACTAAATATAGAAGAAAACAACTTTTTATTAAGTAGTATAATATCAAATTATATTTTTGAGGTAAAACTTTTAGAGATACACATATTACGTAGCACTATTTATTTTTAAGTATTTATTGCTTTGTACTTCTATTAATTAATCAATATTTAGGTGTGAATGGTAGAACAAGCTATTTAATTTAGAGTGACAAATTTCACATGCGTTTGTAGTTTCAGAGATGGAAAATTTTGCCCATAAAAAAGGGGATATTGAGCATCTTCTTGTATGTAATAATAAAAAATGTAATCGGTGAAATTACGGATTCATTCTCACAAGGCTGGAGATCCATGATTTCTTCCGTGAAAAAATCAATTACTTGATCAACTACTCTTGCTAGAAAAGTAAAAATATATTATGTTGTTTTAATATTTGGATTCTGTACAACCCTTTTGACCTTTTTGGATTATATTGAACCCGGACGCAATTGAGATATAGGATTAAAAATGTCATATTAAATCAAATGTCATATTATGGTAACTTGAAGTTGCTCTCACACTGGATCCGACTACATGCGAATTTTGGTTGTGCGTAGTCGTACGTAGTCGGACGAACTATCCCAACCTTTGCAATGTTATCAGCGCTCTCACACTGCATCCGACCTACTCGTCCGACTACGTGCGTATACCTCCGACCTGCGGCTCGATCCCAGCTGGCTCGGATTTTCATCCGACTACATGCGACAAAAACTACATACCCTACAGTTAATAAAGTCTTTAGGTTGTTTCACAAAGTTTTTCATACCTTTTTGCACAGTTTTTTTTACATTTTTTACACAGTTTTTTATAGTTTTTATTTAGTTATATATTGTCTGCCTGCCTAAAACTCCATGTATGTATATATATATATATATATATATATATATATATATATATATATATATATATATATATATATATATATATTATATAAATATATATATTACCTAAATAAAAGTTAGATTTTTATCAAACGTTGGTAAATGGTTCATTAAATGGTGAAATTCACCATGCTCTTGTCTTTTCAAAAATATTTGATTAACCCATTCCGTTCTTCTTTTTAAACGTCGATTTCTTCTTCTTAACACTAAACTATTACATTCTACTAGTTAAAAAAACCCATTCATATTGTCAAAATGTTCGTATACGATAAAAAAAAACGAAAATTTAAAGTAAAAAGGCAACCGCACTCGACGTCGACGACGTCTCCAACAAGTCTGAGTGTAGAGGGTAGAGCTAAGTCGTACTACCGAGTCGTGCGTAGTCGGGTCCAGTGTGAGAGCTCCAAGTCGTACTACCAGGTCGTGCGTAGTCGTTCGTAGTCGGAAGTCGCATGTAGTCGGATCCAGTGTGAGAGCACCCTAATATGACATTTGATTTTATTTTTAATCGGTGATATAATTATTATTTTATTATTCATAACTTGTTATAGTCCAGGAGATAGCGTGCAAAAAAGTGTTTGACTAATATCAAGCTAGAATTTTGTATATAAGTAAATCTTTTGGTGCCTAAGAATATGTGGTCGGCTAAGTTCGTCTGCGGGACATGGCTTGGCAATAGGCATTTGAAAAAAACAAACCGGAGGAGAGCGGCCATGTCCCGCCTCTGACAAAATTAGTTAATAGACCAATAATCAAGTTGATGGTAGTTTGTCCCTTGATAGGTGACCTCTTTGATTTGGAGTAATATTTGACTAACTAACCTAATGACCGAATTTCCTAATGACCTAATGTCCTAATGACCAAATGTCTTAATGACCTAATGTCCTAATGACCAGAGCAACTAGTTTTATTTTAGAGATTAACAGTGATTAAAAGAACAGGTGATAATAAGAAATGCTGGTAGATTTAGAAGTAAATGGGTTTTACTGTTCTGAAAAAAATAGCTTCAGAATGAAAATGACCTTTCCTGAAGTATTTTGGAGAGCTGAGTCTGAATCTGAAGTCAAAATTTCTCCTAAATACTAAAAAAAAGCATTAGTTATAAAATATTGTATTTTAGCATATCATACTGAATTGAAAAAAGCTCAAACAAGTTATGGCTTTACCCAATCTTTTTATTATTCCCCTCCCTTCTCCGGTCACATATATTGTAGTTCTGTAGAATAATGACAGAAAAAAGTCACAAACCATTTGTTATATAACTAAAAAAGTAATAGAAATACAAAAACACATTTCTTTGTTTCTTATTTTTCAATTTTCTTATAAAAGTAAGGTCGACCGTTTTTTTTATTTTAGATTCGTGTTCTTCCTGGTTTGAAGATATTCTAACACCCAATTTTTTTATTTATTTTTTTCTTTACAAAATTGTTTTGGGCGAAAAATTCCTAAATACACAATTTTTCCGAACTTCAGACGTATTTTCCGAGAAAACTGTACGTATAAGAGAAATTTTGACTTCAGATTCCATAATGGTCGGATAAAATTTTCGCCCGAAAGTACGTTAAATTTAACAGAACAAAGTTTTCACTCAGCTCATCCACAAAAAATGTTAAGGGGCAAGAAAATGTTTTAGAATTTATTACACCCAATTTTTTAGAAACATAAAATCGATGCCTGACCGTCAGAGGTTATAATTTAAGGAAATAGTTGAGCCAATTAATCTACCATGTTTCAAAATTTAATAATTTTCCCAGTTAATATAATTTATTTTTAATTTCTCATATTTCAAAACAAATTTTTCTTCAAAAACAATTTTAATTTTCTTTTAACACCTTTAACAGACATAAATAGTAACAAAAAAGTGATTTTCAAAAGGTTAAGAATTTTTAATAAATTGAACTTTGTATAAAATATATTAAAACTTGATAACCCTTTAAGAAAAGGGTTTCTTTTTATAATCTAGTATAAAGTTAAAAAATGTATACTTTAAATTCATTCTTTTAAAAACATGTTATTAAAAACTATTCACTTTTTCTTTCTATACTGAGCGTACATACTAGAACATTTTTTCCTTAACTGAGTTAAGGAACAGATTATATTTTCTTTTCTTCTTGAGAACATTGTATTTGATGAAATAAAAAGTGGAAGTAATTTAAGTTTAATTTTGTTCAGAGACTAAAGTAATGTGAAAGTGTTTTCAAAAACACACACAAATTAGAAGCAAAAAACTTAACTTTTGGTTCTCAGTGATGACCAACACACAATGTTTGGCGCATCTTCATAACCAAACATTAACTATATATTATTTATTTAGTATTACCTGATATTATATATATATATATATATATATATATATATATATATATATATATATATATATATATATATATATATATATATATATATATACCACTCATTTATATACTTCATTTAGTATCTCTAAAACCATCTAAGATCGCATGGAATTTTGTAGTAGGTTTTCTTGGTGATCGCTAAGAAATATTTTCCCAGCTAGTATAAAAGTTTTGCTGAACAATATACGACCAATCTTCCTCGCTATTAAAGTATATTATACCTGTACCTAACAAGCAGGATTCCAGTGCGGCACTATTAAGTGTTATCGTGAATGCATTTTATTTTTAATTTGATAGGTTAACACACTGTCATCAAGGAACATAAAAGTTATTTTACTAAGCAAGAATATCTGAATGGCACAGAGATTTTATATAAACATTTTCAGACTTGGCAATTACACATCACGATGGTACAAAGTTGTATATACATATTTATATAAGTATCTTTAATAGGATAATAGAGGGGGTGCTTGAGTTGGTTACAGTAAAGGATGGTACGGTTGTACTCGACTTGTTGGGGGCACTGCCGTCTGCCGTGCCCCCATGTATATATTGTTGTCATTTTGAATCAAAATGGCCGATTGGAAAATACTTTAGTGGTTTATGTCATAAATTAGCGTTTCTGAGAGGTTTACGCAGCCTATACGAGGTTAAGGCAGCAATATTTATTTATTTTATTTTTGTTAGTGGGGACCAAAAATAGACCAATCACAATACTTCAAGGTTAAAATTTGCCCTTTTCAATTAACTAATTAATCTTATAAGTTGAAAGTGTGTATTTGCAAGTGGTCTAGAAGTACCCAATAATATTGATTAGTGAGAGAGTGTGATAACACCAGGAGTAAGAATATAATAACTAACATCACTTTATAAATATGAATTTAAATTATTATTTATTTAGAATTAGAATAAAATAGCAATTATCATTGTTAATATTTATTAATATAGTACTTACTATATTTATGTTTTTGTTGTGGGAGATTAGTTGTGGATGTTTATACGGACAGCTGAGATTGTATTAATTAATTTAGAGAATTCATTAATTTATTTATATGCATAGTTTATTTGTTATTTATTTATGAATTGTGTTTAAAATGTTTACCATAGCATGCCGATCACTATTTACTATAGTAATTGAAAATATAA
Organism: Gerris lacustris; assembly: GCA_951217055.1. NCBI lineage: Eukaryota > Metazoa > Arthropoda > Insecta > Hemiptera > Gerridae > Gerris > Gerris lacustris. The sequence continues at coordinate 19,882,379 of OX578278.1, forward strand.
ATAGTGCTTGTCGAACCCATAGCCTTAAAGGCTACCATAGCTCTGGCTGGTTTAAATGCTAAACCCGTTATATATGTTATGTAAAAATATTGTCTTATTATCAATCTGCATTTAATAAATGGTATTTATTTATTTATTTAGAGGGGGCCAAAAATAGATTAATCACAATAATTCTAGGTTAAAATTTGCTCTTTTTTTAATTGATTAAAAATAATCCATTTTAATTGATTGTTGCAACTACCATACATTATTGTTATAAGCAATACAGATGTATAAGTAGGAGTATGACTTGAAAACAGCAAGATGTAAGCAACTATCCAGTGATAGCACTTACTGAATTGATACAAAATTTATATTCTGAGAGATAATGGTAATTAAAATAAATTAAATTAAAATAAATATAATTTAGTTATCTAAGAGGTCACGTGACCACTGCCTTCTTTGGCGTCTAGGAGGGTTGTCAAGAATGGATAAGGAAAACAGGCTGTGGACAAGTGGATTGGAATGGTCGGAAAGGGAATTATGGAAGGATTTGTATCGGGAGATAGCTAATTCACGGACAAAGGGTACTTTGAGGTCATTATGAAGGACGAAGTTTAAAACATAGAAAGGGGCGACAGCTATTTTTCTTAGGATCTTGGATTGGAGAGATTGGATTCGATAGGAATTGGATAGTTTGGTGCAAATCCAGAGTTCTATGCAATATGTCCATGTTGGTTTTATTATTGTGTTGTATATGAGTACTTTGTTTTGCATGTTGAGTTTAGATGAGTTATACAAGAGTCAGTGTAAAAGTTTATAGCGTGTATTGCATGTTTTACGTTTATGTTTAGTGTGATGTGCCCATGTTAAACGACGATCTAAGTATAGCCGGACGGAACTGGAATGAGGAATAGATTTGGTTAAGGGTTACTGGTTCACACATACCGTTTCTTAAAGCGAAGGTCACGTGAGAGCTTTTTGTTTCATTTACCTTGATCCGCCAATTCATAAACCAGGTTTTTAAAAGTGTAAGGTGTTGTTAGACATGGTCGGAGGCTGTACTTGGTGACTTGTGTGAGGAAAGGATGCACTTATCGTCGGCAAAGGAAGCATGAACTGTTATTATAGGATGCTAGGGAACGTCGGAAGTGTAGATGGAGTAAAGAATAGGACCTAAAATGCTACCTTGGGGCACCCCTGCTTTTATTGGAAAGATGGAAGAAGTCGAAGAGTTGTAGGAGACTTGGAAGGAACGGTTTTCCAGGAAGGATTTTAGGATGAGGTAATGGGTGAAAGAAGGGTACTCTTAAGCTTCCAAAGTAAGCCGACATGCCATACCCTATCAAAAGCCTAGGGTTCGTCTAGGAAAACTGCAAAACAATACTTTTTCTAATAAATAATCTAATAATATAGAAGTACCCAATAATATTGATTAGAGAGTAATTGAGAGGGTATTGTGAGTTTATATGTATAATTAATCTTCTCCTTATAATATATATTATACATAACAAAGACCAAATAAATAATAAGTACGCACAATGTCCGAAAGTAATAGTATACTTTTATGATTTTTAACACATCAAAAATATTACAATCTTTTTTTTTTTCCTTTAGTAATTATAATACTTGCACGATTTTATAAGGAGATTCGGTTTACAGAAAGAAAAATGAAAGGAAATAGGTTTTTTATTTAAAGTTTTTATACTCTAGTGAAAAAAGAGGTTGAGGAGTTTTTGGTGAAAAGTTTTATCAGAAAGTTTTTCCAACGCTGTGGAAAGAAGGATAACCTCCAAAGAAAATTAAACTTGGGGAATATAATAAGGAAATTTTCCTGTATTTTTTTTTCGTTTTCGTTGAGAGGATAAAATGTAACGAACGTAGGGAAATTATACTCACTTAGGATTATTCCTGATTTTTACTCTTTTAAAAAAAACTCACCTTTAACAAGAAACTTGGGTGAAAAAAAAGTCAAGTTTATTTTCTTGTTATTTGTGCTAAGTTTGTGTAAGCAAAGAGTCCCCTTTCACCTTACTTTACTACCGGAACAAGATTAGACTTAAATAACTTACAGTTTTTTTCTAGATCAAATCTAAAACTTTGACAAAAAAAAAGGCTGACCTAAGAAAACTCAAAAAAACTTTCTTAACTCAGTTACAGATTAAATAAATAGACAAACAAAATAGTAAATATTTTATAATAATATAATATGAATATTCATACATGATTACATTATATTTTAAAAACAAATTACAAATAACTATATTATTAGATTTTTTAATATTCCTAATTACAGCTTGAAAGGAAATCTAATTTATAACCTTTTTTTTGTTAAGTATTGAAAAATAATACTTCTTGCATACGAGTCCGCAAGACAGTGAGACATTTTCATGTTTTCGCTCTGCATAAACTACCGACATAAAATGAAATATAGTCGGAAATTTATTCAAGTAATTGATAAAAGTAGATGGAAGATAATTTTAATTCTTATCTCCACACCGGCACTGCCGCGGCTTGATATCAAACAACTGAATTCAAAGGCACCGGCCTGCCTTCTACGAATTGTTAATATGCCTTCATACTAGGTAGGCCAAGAGGGCTGAGAGTTGATGGCAACCTTATGTACTTTCCTAACTCCCTGTCACTCGTATAAATCTAGTCGACTTTCTTCGGCCCTAAGAAGCGCGGTAGGGGAAGGCACTACAGCTGGAGACTGGATTACAGACCTCCTATAGCTGTCTAACTCCCTGTTATACTTTTCTGAGTTTTTAAGCTAAAAGTAACGTAACGTTTTTGACTTATGTTCCATAGCCTAAACATGAAAATGTCAAAAATGTATTAAATATACATAGTTTTATGGTTTAAACAACGTTATTTGAAAGGAAGGCCTTCATAAAACTAAATAAAAAAATATTATAAGAGTAAACATCTTCTTTAAAAAAAAAAAAAATAAATAAATAAAAGGAAAACTTAATCAGTTTTTTAAAAAAAAGTTAATAAGAAAAAAAGAAGATCTAGTTATAGAGAAAAGTTATTTTTATACTATTTACCAGTTCTTTTCTTTCAGATTAAACTAACTGGATTTCGGTGCTTCGTTATGGAGTGTGTTATTTTTAATGTATTATTTTTAAATTTCATTTAATAGATTAGTTGTCACAAAACATTACGATTCTTTTATTAAGCGAGGATATTTATTTGTAGATGTCCTTTAAGGATAAAAAATAATTTGCAAAACTCCCTAATTAATTGGAGAAGCCTTTTTAAATGATAACTTTTCAGGAAAAGCCCAGTTTTTATCCTGCTGTTATTATCATCCCCTCCCCTTTCAATGTCTCATCTATAAGTTAAATTGGAAATATATCTTATTGATAGGTGCTTAAATCCTATAAAAAAACCCTTAACCAAGTATTAACTTCCTTCTCAGTTTAGGGCTCAATTCCCCTTCTTTTTTATTCTGTCCCTATTTTCCTCCCTTAGGGATTGAATTTGATAAAAAACCCTTTTTAGCATACAACAATATTACTATACCAAACACAATAATTATATTTCAGCGATGACAATAGTCCAGGTGATAGCGTGATAAAAAGAGTCAGACTAACATCAAGCTATAATTTTGTGTACAAGTTAATCTTTTAGTGCCTTCTAAGAATATGCAGTCGGCTAAGCTCGTCTGTGGACATAGCTTGGCAACAGGCATTTGAAAAAAACACAAAAAAACCGGAGGAGCGGCTATGTCCCGCCAATTTTGGTGGACAATGTGATTTTCATGATCCTTTTTTCCTATTTTTTCGTTTATTATTTAGCCATAACTATAAAAATTAGTCATATCAAGCAGCTAATTTCACTTAAAGTTATTATTATTTTTATATCACAGTTCTAACTCAGATTCGGAGACCCTACCCAGTGGTGCTACTCCAATAGTTTTGATTACAAAGTATTAGTCTCTAACATGGTCACGGGGCCATTTTCTCTTTAGGCGTCACCATGGATTACCAGGAATATGAGGAGGGGATAAGTTCTGGACGAGAGAATTAAGATGGTTGATGAGCTTGGCGTGGAAGGGCTTGTAACGAGAGGATGCTAGGATATTGGGCATAGGGAACATTTAAGTCGTTATGTATTATACGGTTGGCCACGTAGGAGGGAGAATTACATATTTTTCGTAGGATTATGGATTGCATGGATTGGATCTTGTAAGAATTTGATGGTTTGGTCGATCCCCACAGTTCAAGTCCATATGTACAAATAGGTTTTATAATTAGATTATAGACAGTTAGTTTGTTCGTAAGCGATAAATTACATCTGTTGTCCAAAAGTCTGAGTAAAGTCTTGTATCGTCGCTTCATGTCTGTTCGTTTTAGTCTTGTATGTGAGTTCCAGGTTAGTCTTCGGTCTAAATGAGTACTACTAAATGAAGTACCGCACATGATTCGAAATTGGAAATTGGTGATGATACAAATAGACTTGTGGATAAGTAGCTCTTCGCAGAGTGAACGTAACATGAACACGTTTTTCTCTATTGAATTTAATTCGCCATTTTTTTGACCAGTTCTCAATAGATTGAAGATGATCTTGAAGAAAATCGGAAATGGTTAGGATTTGGATTTACAGAAGGGAATGCTTTGTCATCGGCAAAAGAGGAAATGGATGTGGAAGGATGTTCTGGAATGTCAGCTGTATAAATAGAATACAAGATGGGCCCTAGAATACTGCCTTGAGGTACACCTGCTAGAATATTCATGATCCTGAGTACAAAATTAGTTAGTAGACATAAAATTATGTTGATGTTAATTTGCTACTTGATAGGCAAGTTATTCAAATATTACTCCAAATCACAGTGGTCACCTTAGAACAATCTGTTTTCAGTCCATTACTTTAATTTTAAACTGACAATATCATCCTTCATTTCTCTTTTATTATAGTATTCATGATTAAAATGTTAAAACAAGAAACTAATTATAAAAATAAAGCTCAAACAATAACAAATAGACTGCCAATTGGTGTGGCACATAGCTTCCTCGCATCGTATCACGTACTTTATTGATTTTATTCTTTAATATGCCATTATTGTCTAATTTGTTTAATTGTTTCCCCCGTTTTTTTAATCTGTCAAAATTGTTTTGATTTTTTACTTAAATTAAAGTATCAAATAAGCAAAATTAAAGAGTGCAAAAGTTAAAGAGTGCAGAATAAATAAAGTAATCTGGTGCTATCTGCGGGTTACTTTCGATAAACAATAAAAGTTTCATACAAATCAGATAAGTACTTTTGAAGCTATAGGTGTAAATTAATGTGTGTTAGTGCGCATGTAGAAGAGAAACAAATGAGCGCAGAAGGTTGAAACTTATATGGGATCAACAATGGGCTACTCAAGACCTACTATCCAAATTTCATTAAAATTGAACGAATAGTTTTTAAGATATATTGGTTCGCAAAATTTGAACGACAGACCGAACGATAGACACAGAACCAAAAATGATCCCTGATGATGTCTGAAACGGATTTCTGTCTTGGGATTTTTGAAATCGGTGACCTAACATTTTTTCGTTCTTTAGAACGATCACATAGCTTCCGTTACCTTCGGTAAGCTCGGAAGCAAAAAACGTAAAAATTAATCATAACGAAAAAAATGAATCATCTACTTCCCTTTTAGAGATGTTTTTCATCGTGTTTTTATTACCTAGGTTAGTTAGTCAAATATTACTCCAAATCAAAGAGGTCACCTATTAAGTGATGAACTACCATTAACTTGATTTTTGGTCAACTAACTAATTTCTTACTCAGGATCATTAAAATCACATTTTCCACCAAAAAGAGCGGGACATGGCCGCTCTAAACCGGGTTTTTCAAATGCATATTGCCAAGCTGTGTCCCGCAGACGTACTTAGCCGACCACATATTATATTCTTAAAAGATTAACTTGTACACAAAATTCTAGCTTGATGTTAGTCAGACACTTTTTTAGGGTCCGTAGGCAAAACCAAGGACCCTTATATTTTCCTGCGTGTGTCTGTCCGTCCGTCCTGTCGCATGCTATCAAGGCTACACCTTTCGTCCGATCACTTTGAAATTTGGCATGTATGTGTCTTGTACCTGCCCATATATTTTAAAAATATAGCGACTTAAAAAAAAATATTTTTCAAAAAAATTAGGGTAAAAAAACTTAAGGGTTAAATTTTTTTTTTTTTTTCGACACCGTGAGGGGTATCATATGAAAAGGTACGTCGAGCTGATTACAAAAATATATAATTCTTTGGTAATAAATTTGATAGGGCGAGCGTAGGCAAGTTTGAAGTGGGTGTGAAACGTGTCCCCCCTTCTATCTCGCTTAAGTGAAGTGCAAAAAATCTGAAAAAATTTCTGAACATTCTTCGACCAAAAGTAAAGATACCACTTTTTGGAAATTTCGAAAAAAATATTATTTAATTTTTTATTGACAAAATACGTTTTTTTATAACTATGGTCTTTTCGATGTAATTATATGGTTGTAGTCCGGTTCAGTGGCAAAAAATACTTTATCAGAAGTTTGTTTATGTATTTTGAGAATATCAGACCCATAGGATAGTTCAAAGTAAGCTTTTTAGCATTTTAAAGAACACCATCAATAGGGTACTACTTAAACTACACAGTGTGGCCTACGGGCCCTCGCTGTGTGCTGACTAGCACACACTTGACCTGTTTATTTCTCTCTCTCTCTCTCCTAGACTCCTGGCCTATACGAGTTGTTTTCAGGTCAGGTTCGATTCCCCGCCAGGGAGAAATCATTATATGGGTACATTTTGATATAATGATCAATAATAATTAAATAGAATCACAAAAACCCGAAACAAATGACAAGTAAAACAACAGACAAAATAAGAAAACACTGTGCTAAGTAATTATGTGCTCTTATCTGAAAAAGTTTAGGACGAGTTGTATAAAAGAGTTACTTCTATAACTCAATTGAAGAGCTTCAACTTTAATAAATTTTATGAATCCCTCACTTAAGCGTCCACTTCAGAACATTTCCCTAATACATCTCCTAAATGGTATTAAGGTTCTGGCGTCATCAATTAGCTCTTATATTAAGTATATTTTAAGTTCTCTGATGTTTTTTATCCTTTTTTAGAGTGCCCTTCTCAATCCCCTTAAGATCTTGATGATATCTTAATAACTCTTAATTTAAGGCTTTGAAAAATCTCAAGTTAATTTTCATTTTAAATCCTGTCTTGTGTATAATGAACAATTTTTTTCATTTAGATCAGAGAACATTTTTTCTTGAGAAAATCTTCTTATTAAGAGAAAATGAATGACAATTCATACTTAAAGATTACAAACCAGTAATATTATTTTTATTACAGAGGAAAGAAAGATAACATCAATATTATATTAAAATCGGTTGAGTAGTTTTTAAGATATGTTGGTTCGTAAATGTTAGGTAGACCGACAGAACGATAGACAAATAAGCAGACTCGACAACAAAAAAGTTTTCGAATTGTTTGAGACGGATTTCCGTCCAGGAATGTTTGAAATCGGAGTCATTTAAAAAAAAAATAGTCTTCCTATTATAGTTATTACTAGATTCATCACGTTCAACTTCGTCTAGTAAATCAAATTCTAAAAAAAAAAAAAAAAATCTTGAAGAGAAAATATGTTACTTTTGTAATGTGTTATAAAATATTTAATTATAATTTAAATTTTAACGTGTATAGTACAATAATTGTGCGTCAATGTGTAGACCAATGCTAGTTGCATAAGTGTATAACACATAATTATGTTAAAAGTATTCTATGAAGGATTGCAATTAAAGGCCTGAAGATGCCTCAAGAGAGGGTGAAGTATCGTACATTTATTAGTACCCGTTTTTATTTAATTAATGCCCTATACACCAAAAAATAAGATAATAAAATGGTTAATGTAAGACTAATATTTCTTGATGTCTGAAAAATATTTCCGTCTACGGACTTTTAAAATCGAAGACATAAAAAAAAAATTCGTTCTTCAGTACGATCACATAGCTTCCGTTATCACCTTCGGTAAGTTTGGAATAAAAATATAGAGTTTAGCTAAACAAAGAAACAATCAACAACAGTTATTGAAATGAATATTAAACATTGACGATGCAAAGAAGATTAAGGAGAAACAACGCTAAAACTGTTTAATCGATATAACCGTTGGTTAAGAAACATCGTTTTCATAAAAACGATAAGGTTTGTTTTGCTGCTACATTCTAATTAAAACAAATATTTTTTGCAACGAAGGGTGATCTTCCTTGACTAAAGAACATTTAGAATAAGGAACATCATCTCTTCTAGGTAAAAAAAAATCTAGTTTATACTTTGAAAAAGGATATTAATTTGTCCGAAAAGGGCGGTAAATCTAAAATTTTGATTTACTATTGACTGCCCCTCAATTGTTTGGCACTTCTTCAGAATGTTACTTCCCTCATAAAAAACAGAAGGGAGTAACAATCTAAAGGAGGTTTACGGAATGTTCTTCTTTAGACTATTACTCTCCTTTATAAAAATATAAGTGTCATATTCCATTGCCCCAAAGTATATTGGAGCTTTTTTTGTCTCAATAGTTATAATCAATCCTAATAATCCACAAATTTAGGTCAATTTTAATTTTATCTATAGTAACTCCCTTTACACTGATGGCTTTCTAAGGCTTAAATTATTTTCTTTTATGTATCCTATTAAATTCCTTTAATTAAAGAATACAATTTATATTATATCACATTAAATCAGTTTAAAAATAGATAATACTTTTAAAAAATTAAGAAATTTATTGAATTAAAAGGGTAGATAATAATCATTGTTTAATTACTAATGAAGATCTTTAGTAAAGAATAGACACTTTAAGGAAGGAAAGGAACATCTTGACCGATACTCATTATTCATTGAATTTTATCAAAGAGGTATTTTCCGGTTATAACAAGAAATTCCCCTTTAACTTGGAATAACAAGGCTCAACTCGATCTAAATACAAGACTTATCTTAAGCCTTCTCTCAGATTACTCTATAAATATTTTATTAAAAAACTTAAGCCTCCTCTCTCCACTTCCCTCTCTTAACTTAAGGTTTTCCTTATCAAAGAGAATAATCGATTTGATAACGACGATATCGGGAATTTTCGGAGTAGATTGAAAGGAAAACTGGGAGAGAGAAAAAACTGAAATGCAAACTCTACGACCTGAAGCAAAGTCAATGTTTGTCTTCCATCAGCTATAAGGTAAAGCCCAAAAGGGAAAAAAAGGTTTTGAATCTTAAAAAATCAATTCTAATTCAAGATTCAAACGAAAAAAAACCCCAGATAGTTGGCTCAAAAGTAAGCTTTTTTTTCTTCATATTTTCCCGATTTTATTTTGTACGATCCTTATTTTAAAAATACACAAGACCTCGTTTGATGATCCTTTTAGGTGTTAATGGTTATAATAGCTTTACTTAAATAGAATAATTAAAAATTAAATTCAAAATAAATAAAAAAGGAAACTTAACTTTAACTTTTATGAATGCGTGCGTGAATAAAGCTTCACTTACATTAAAATCACTTTTTTATGATCCATGTGTCTGTATTTGGATTCGGAACAAATACAGACAATTTATCTGTAATTTAACGTCAATTTTAATTTTAATTTCTGTAAAACAACTGCTGGTAACCAATTTACTAATCGTGGCGTGTGCCACTTATAGTTTATTTTTTCATATTATAATGCTCGTTCGTTAAACCTATCTTTTGTTCGTATTAATTTATTTTCTTTTATAAGGTGGTCCTTTGGGTATATATATATATATATATATTTCCTTCAATTCAGACATAAAGTTTTTGGTAATCATTCTTCTTAGATCCTCATATAAGGTGTGAACCCTATGAGCCTAACAATATTTTTATACTTAAAAGATCGGGGAAAAGTGTGGTGACTTTTATATATTTATATAAGTATAGTTTTATTATTTTAATTCAGTTAGGGGAGATCTCCATTTTATGTTAAGCTAGGGAGCTTTCATTTTTTCTATCTTTAATTACAATTATTTTTTTATTTTAATTTAACCTTCTGGTTTAACTCCTTTCCTCTTATCATCTGCAGAGGCCGGGTTTGGTCATTTATAAACCCTGGTGACCATATACTTTATATTTATCTTGGTAAGTAAGACCTCTATAGAAAAATGACCTGGCGCTAAATTTTATTTATAACCCACTCCTAACCGTCTGTGTCGGAAAACCATCACAGGTTGCCATATTGCCATATGCCATAAATTTAGTTTGGAACCAACTTTCTCACGTTTGAATGAACCTTCCCGCCCTCTACTCTCTTGTTTATATTTTTGATTTAATTTTACGAGTTATCTATTTACAAAATAAATAATGAATGTACACATGTTTTTAATTTTCAAACTATCCTTTTATAAAGTTAGTGTTGTATTTTAATTAATATATTCGGCTTTGTTAATAACCTGAACGGGACAATGGAAAAGTCCACAAGGAAAGAAGGGTGGGGTAAAACACTGAGTAACGTCTCCACAACTTCAAGAATGTATTTGTATCTATATAGCCAAAATACGCGTAAAAACACATGCTATGAACCCACCTTAGCCCTTTTGGTAACATCGATACCTACATGTGATAAACGACAAAAACGAGAGAAGAAAATAACTATTCAATTTTATTTAAAAATAGTTTATATAATATCATCATTCATTTTTTAAAATAATTTTTTAAACATTAGAACATCTATAATTTTATAAGTTCACATACATTTTGTTTTAGTCTTTTGTACCAAAAAAACATTGTCCCAATGAAAAAAGAACTTATGAATATTTCTCGCGAAAAGTTGAAGTCACACAAAAAATAAACATGTTTACATGCTTTACCCTTTAAAAAACTCTACAATAAATCTTCATTTATCCCTATTTTTTTTCGTAAAAAAAAAGAAAAGAAGTGACAGAAGAAGACAAAAAGCCTACACATGTTTGAACATATTACATATCAGTGTGACGGAGTGGGGGAAAGTAGTAGATTTAACAAAGCGTTTTACCGCTAGAGCGCAGGAGCTATCAGACTACTATCCGCGACCCCCGTTACAGAACGACTATCTCTATATCCCCTCGGGCGCAGCCTCCTTATCACTACATACATATATTACATTGATAACAGGACCCTCTCTGCAACAAACAAAATACAACTTTTTTTGTTACCCCTTCAACATACAAAAACATTTTTATTTCTTTTGCTCTTTTTATATATACTTTCATCTCCACAAAAAGTTAGGATATGTGTGTGTGTGTAATATATAAAATATGGATAAAAAGTAAAATTATATTTAATATGAAAATACAAGTATTAATTAAATAAATTAACAAAAACATAAAAGAATATCATACTAAAATATAAGCCTTTAACGACATAATATAAATTACATTAAAATAGATTATATTGTTTAAAAGCTATTTAGAAAATCGATGCCAACAAGTAAAAGTAATTGATCGGTTGATAAACCATTGAATGTAACTTTCGGTACTCCTCAGGGTACTGTAATAGCTTGCTTGCTCTTCCTGATTTACTTAAACGACCTACTAAAAGCAAATGGTTCTTCTAAATCAATCATGGTTCTTCTCATGTACAGTTTCTTTCAAGTTAGACTGTCTGCCGACAAATCTGTAATGATTTTCTACCAAGCTCTAGTCTTGTCCATTTTGAACTGTGACTTATCTTGGGGTATGACAGCCTATTCACACATCCAACCAGTAACAATTGTTCAAAAAGCCATGATAAAGATAGCCATGGGAAAAAAAAGGAAATCCCTCAAACCTGACACTCTCGATTTGAAAGTACTGTCAGTTAAAACTTCGTATCAGAAAGCAGTTTTTATCAAAATACTAATTAATAGGTGACAGACTCATCTAAAGATGCTGGTACCACGGACTCAACAACTAAAAATCGGGGAATAAAACCCGGCCTCTCTCCGTCCGCGTTTAAAGCTATTTTCTCGGGAACTAAATTTTTCCCGGGAAAACGGCATATATCCTTAGATTGGTATTTAAATGGACTAAATTTTAGAATTGTTTTAATAAAAATGGTCGGAACCGTTCGAGAATCGATAAATAACAGTTTCTAAGAGTTTTGGGGGGTGGCACCTCCAAATTAAGAGCTAAAATTAATTTCTCAATTTCACCTCGAGGTATGATTTTTCTAAACATGTATGCCAAATTTCGTCATCGCCCAATAATTTAGGCTCCAGATGTCTGCACTGACAGACGACAGACGATAGACAGAAATTTTTTAAAAAAACAGAAACACTTTTTTGAATCAGGGGACCTCAAAACGTGTAAATCCATCAAAATCTCAAAATTGAATTTTAATGCCATCACGATATTTATATGAGAAAGTAAAAAACAACACGCTATATACCTTGGACCAATTAATTATAACAAACTACCAACAGAACTTAGGCGAATTACTAACATTAACACTTATATAATATACAAAATAATGAATAAACTATATTAATAAAAATATGTATGTAAATATATATATTAAAAAAAAATAAAATAAAAATAAAAATGCACTAAATTGAGAGACAGAGGTGCTGCGACACCTACTGAGGAATCTCACAAATAATATTGTTTATTTTTTAGATCCTTAAACAATTGTTATTATAGGAATAACACAAACAGTCTCTCCACGTAAGTTGAAGCTTCAGCAGCAGCTCTCATCCTTCAAAAGGCCATCATCAGTGCCTATTGCGGAAGAAAAAGTAATTAAAAGAAAATTAATAAAAAGAATTTAGTGAGTGACGAGTCTACTTCATGTCGGAGATCGACGAGAGAGTCTCTATTAATGTAACTTTTTTCTTCAGCAATAGGCACTGATGATGACCTTTTGAAGGCTGAAAGCTGCTTTGGCTATAATCAATTTTTTAAATTTACGTGGAGAGACTGTTTGTGTTATTCCTTTAAGATGACCTCCATAGACGCTCCCATATCTTGCATTTGTTACTATTATAGTTCTTTTTGTATAATTTTAATTGTACTTCTCTTTTTTTTAAGCGGAATAAAGAATATTTATAATTATTATTATTATAAATATATTATCATAAAGTCAATATGAGTTAAGAACGCATTTTTTAAAAAAAACATAAAACCTTGAACCATTTTATCAACTTTTAAAATGGTAGTTTTAAATCGTGATAATTACCAGTTTTCGGGCGATAAGTTAAATAATTTTAAAATAGTTAAACACACGAGAGCTATTACGCAGACTAAAAGTAATTCACTTTAGTTTTGCTTTAGAAGCTATTAATCAAGTAAACGGCTTTAGGGTAACATTAAACGGTCATTTGACTTCCTAAGTACGGAGCACATAACGCTAGTGTCATTTAAAACAAACTTTATGTATAAATTGTGGCTTTAAACATCTATAGAGAGTTTAACCAAGGATCAAAGAAAGATTATTGCAATGAGAAAAAAAAAATCATTTTTATATTATGTATTCATAACCTCATTTTAATAGCTTATAAAACATTTTAAACATGAATCCTCTTTCGCTAATTAAAAAACAAAAACAAAAAAAAACGGACCAAACAAAACTTTCTCATACATATATATATATATATATATATATATATATATATATATATATATATATATATATATATATATATATATATATATATATATATTGATAATGTTTATAATCCTATAACATCTCATTTAATTGATTAAATTTTAAAATTGTTCATCGTGTGGTTGTTTACTTATTGTTTTCGATTTTTGACAAACAATTTTTTTAATCAATATCTCGGGGTAGATATTTTCCCGGAAAACGACTTACATTGTTAGATTTGTATTTAAAAGGACTAAATTTTATCATTTACTCGTATATATTAATTTTATACGTTTATTCAGAGATTTTGAGGGGGCTGTTTATAAAATTTTATCAATTTTTCACTTAGGGGTATGATTTATCTGAACGTGCATACCAAAAATAATTAAATTCGGCTCAGTAGGTTAGGCTTCACTAAATGTTGATGTTTTTTAACAAAATGGCACGGAACATACTTTCATTTGATACCCCACTCAAAATTTAAAAAAAAATATTTTTTTCCCCATGATAGGAATTAACTGCCATCTTGGATTTCCAGTAAATCAGATCAAACTGCTAATCTTATTTTTTCTATGACCCAGCAAACCGCACATGTTGCATATTTTCCTATATTTTTAGTTACAGCGGAAATACGATTTTAGAGGGGGGGACACACAAAATGTTGAGGTTTTATGACAAAATGGCGCAAAAAACTAAACACTACCCACAAGTGGTATATATATTTGTAATCTACTCGTCAATACCTTTCATTTGAAACCCCACTCAAAATTTTAAAAAAATATTTTTTCCTCGTGATAGGAATTAGCCACCATCTTGGATTCCCAGTAAATCTGACCAAACTGCTAATCTTATTTTTTCTATGGCCCAGCAGACCGCACATTTTGCATATTTTTTTAATATTTTTAGTAACAGCGGAAATACGATTTTAGAGGGGGGGGGGGGGGGGGGGGGACACGCAAAATTTTGATGATTTTTGACAAAATGGCGCCGAAAATTAAGCACTTTCCCTAAGTGGTATATATATTTGTAATCTACTCTTCAATACCTTTCATTTGATACCCCAATCAAAATTTAAAAAAAAAAAAAATTTCGCGCGACGTGAATTATCCGCCATTTTGAATTTGAGCAGCTATAATTGTGAGTTCTCTATATTTTTCCTGTGTGTGCGTCAATACGATCTTTAATACTGGAAAGTTTCATGTTTTTATCTCTTTTTGTTCAAGAGTTATTGGAACCGTACAGTACAGGGTGACAGACAGACAGAGGAACGAAACTATAAGGGTTTCTTTTTTTTGGTTTTACCAACGAAACCCTAATAAAAAATCAATCAGATTTCTTAAAAACAACTATAAATAGTAATGTTCTATTAGTGAAACTTTTTACTTTTCCTCACCTATGATAGGAAAAGTATTGTTTTCACAAAACATTTTTATTTCTAGATTTCAACTGAATTATCCATTTTGGGTGATTTTAAGACCTCCTGAGTGGTTTTCAGCATGACGTCTGTCTGTGTGCATGTATGTGTGTATGTATGTATGTGTATGTAGCTCCCATGGTACTTCCCCCAAAGAGTTGAAACTTAGCTGTGCGACCCGAAAATCAACATTATCCGCAATCTTGAACCCAGTTTGCTGAGTCAGCAAAAAGTTTAAAAAATCGAAATGTGGTCCGATCGAGTAGAAATTTGGCACGAATGTACCTCTCTGTATGACTAACAAATCCACTAAATTTAATTTCGATATTGGCCGCCATTTTGAAACATTGACGGTTAATAATATAATGAAAGTATAAATACGTTTTTGACTTATAAAATATCGTTGGAACCGGTAAAAAAATAAATAGTAAAAAATAAAAGAATCTATGAAATTCCATTAATTAATTTAAAAGTTAAAAGTGAACATAATTATTAATTAGTGCGACACTTTTGTTAAACGTCAAAGTTTGTTTACATCTGTTAAAATTCCAGCAAAATTCAAATAATTAAATAAATTAAAATAATGTATAAGTACAATTTAAAAAAAAATTAAAAAAAAAAAAAAATGATAATAAAATAAAACCAGTTAGTTCAAAAGGTCACCCATCCAAGTACTGACTACGCCCAATAGTGATTCCTCCTGCAGCGAAGCAGCATGAGAGGCCACTTTAGTGGCCTCCAAAGTGAGGAAAAGTTCCAAGGAACCCCGAACCCGATTTTTTTTTTATATAAATTATTCATCTAATTGAGTAATAGAATAATAGAATAGTAAAGTAGTAGTAGTATTTGAATAATAGAATTACTAAACATTAGAATTGGGGAGTAGAGTGATTTTGGTGGGGATACACTTGCGCATTCGTCCCGATTGAGCATGCGTTCCCGTTCGGCATAAGAGGAGGGGTCGCATGACCACGCACCACATGAGCAATAAGCCATCGTGTTCGGACCTTAGAAGGTTACATTCAGTCAAACAATTACAATAAAAGTGGTGTACGTTTGCTGGGAATTCTTTTAGTTTAATCTAAAACTGTTCTTTACTGGTCACTGCAACTACAACATAAATGTGCAACTTAAACATTAATGTGCAACTAAAACATTAATATGCAAATAGATCATTCATGTGCAAAGAAAAGGGTTTGAGTAGAGGAAGTACATAAAATAGAAGAATTTAACCATGAAAAAGGAGGTCCCAGAAGTATGAAATACAATATAAATGTAACATGTAATGTAATAAAAGACCTGAGGAATGCTTCATTGCAGCGATACAAGATGTATTTTTATATAGTGCAGAAGTAAATTATGATACGGTAAGTTCGTGGATTGTGTTTTATCAAAGTAGTTGCAGTGTGTTTTTATGCAATAACCACATTATAAGCTAGCGAAATTTTATAAAGAGAAAAACTATACAGTTGTTGTATTACCGTTTCCTGAAATGGCAGTATTAATTCAACACAGCTGCAAGCTTGTATTTTTATAGGATTTTTTGTCTAAAGTACAATTTAAATCTAATGTCATGTAAAATTAAATTTTAGTTCCACCTTATTTTTCTAGCAGTGGAGTCACTTGATTAATATAAAGAAAGACTGCAAGCCATTACATTTGGGATTAGAACAGTTTACTCGTATATAACAAAATAAACCCTTTTTAAGGCGTGGGACTCGGAAAGATATACCCTGGAGATTACATATCAACAAAACTCAGACAATAGCGCAAGATCTAGTTTCCTTAATATGTCTCAAGACACTTTACTTTCTTAAAGTTGCTAACAGGCTGCGTTTAAAGCCACTCAGTGTCATAGAAAAGATTTTCCACTCTTTGCAGTTGCTGGCCAATTAAATTGTCCCTAAGCAAGTAGCTGATTCACGTTGCTGCCATTGGAGGCTGCGTTCACCAGGTGCCTTTAGGTTTTCCTCATCTCCGGCATCCTTGAGGATTCCAGTCGAGGGTTTGCCTACATAAACTTCAGCATCCTTATGCGCATGGTATGTCCAAGCCATCTCCATTTTCTCTCCCGGATCTCAATTTCAATGGGTCTTTGGTGGCTTCCACGAAGAAGTTCTATGTTCGTAATCCATCGGTCCAGCCATCATCATATTTTGTGAATTCAGCAGAAGGAATTGTTTATAAATACCTGTAACTTTGCTTTGCGTTCAACTGATACAAGCCATGTCTTGCATCCATAAAGCAATACAGATTTTAAATTTGTGTTAAAGAAACGTAATTTGGTGTTATTGCCAAAGCAGAAGGAGTGCCAAAATGACACCTATAGTGCTGCGAAGGTCGCTTTTGCTTTTCGAATCCTCGATGCAATGTTCAAGTCAAGCACCATCTTGGGTGATCTGAAAGCTAAGGTATATAAATGATTCCACATTCTCGATAACATGACCCTCGGATCTAAATCTCCTTTTATGATCCATATTAACTTTAAGACATTTTGTCTTATTAAGATTAACATTTTGGGCACGGCCTTTGAAGATCTGTCTTAAGACAAGGGGCACTAAAAAATGTTATCTTCCCAATAAATCTTTTTAAGACAAGATTATCACAAAAAATTAGGAACTTATAAATAAATATTCTTAAAACGCGATTACCTCCCAAAGTTATAATCTCCAGAAATCTCTACAAGACACGATTAGTACCAAAAGTTTCACCCTCTAGAATACTCTTTCACATCCTCAAAAATGATTACCATAAAAATTTAGAACCTCTAGACTCTAGAATATAACTTTTCAAGATCTACACACAGATCTTAAAGTGGAGCTGAAGTAAATTACAATTACTTAAATTTAATCTTCACTTTTATAAATTGTGGTAATTAAACTGGACAAATTAAATATTAATTACTATTATTATTAAATAAAAATATTAAAAGTAATTACTTAAAGATAAAAAGATAATACCTTTAGAGTACAATAGTTAATAAAAAAAGAGAATAAAATGATGAAATATTAGGTTTAAGTAGTCTTTGGTGAAAAGTATTAAAAAAATATTTTATTGCTTGTTAAAATGACATATATCTTGGCCAAAGAGAAAAAAAATTGATTGATTACATTTTTCCTCAGCTTTCCTTTATTTTTTCCAGAAAAGCGGGTTATTAAAAAAGTTGTGTAATAGCCAAGTTGGTGGTGAGGATAACATTATAATGGATGACAATACCTGAGCCTTCCAGCCCTCCAGTCAAACTCTAATTAAAAACTTTTATACTCATTAAGATTTATCGCTTTAAAATATTATTAATTAATAGAGAGGATGAGGCTCAGGCCCGGTTAAATTATTAAACAATTCTTGCCATTAATACAATAAGTTAAAACTGTAACTCAGATAAAATAACAGGTCTCGTTAAGTTATAAAATATAAACTAATTTTATATCTAAAAACAAACAACTCCTACTACAAAATATCCAGGTTCAACAATAAAAGTTTTGAAATCGCAGATCTGTTGTCGTTGAATTGAAACAGAGAAATAAGTCTCTTCATCAAAAGTTATTTTTATTTTATAAGCTTAATTAAAAGCCATCATTAAAACCTAACGTAACCTTAACTTAATATATTTATATAACCTAAATGAAAAAATTTCATTTTAAGTCCTGATGAGTAGAAATATAACAGGAAGATATCCTCGTAATATTTTTTATAGTAAAATATCTATTTACTCCCACGCTTTATCAGCGTTTAAGTTCTTCAAAGTGTGTTAAAATATTACGTGCTACATGCGTAGTTGTATTTGTTGCTTTATTTACATCTAAGTACTTAATTTAGGACCCTGCCAAATTTAGGACACAGAATGTAAATATAAAGGGTCAAATGCTAAAGGGCTGTTTTCCTAGTAGGCGTCTTAGTGGCTGACGAAGTCTGACGCGAGCGTCAGACGCGAATGGGGTGTTTTCCTACAACGCGGCTGGCGCCGCGATCTATGTCTCTTTAGTCCGATTCCATCATTCGTTATGGCTACTTCGTTGCCATTAAAGAAAAAAAAAATATGTGTATTTGCTTCAGGAAGAAGCCGCAGGCGAAGAGCTACTCAGATCAGTTTTCCATAAAAGAACCTGACCCTATTTTTAATATAAAAATTATTAAAAAAATGTAACAATACAATTTTTTATTACGGTAGATTTCATGTCATCCTCTTCAACAATTAAAATTAGTTTTTTCCAGCCATTGAGAAAAAAAAAAACGAAGTAGAAACAGGTTTGAAAGGCTAAATAAAAGCTAAAGTAGGTGCGAGCCGCGCGAGGGTTGGCGGCTATACTGCTCTCCGAGGAGTAGTCCGCGTCTGACGCCTTGACGGCTCTGAGCCTTCAGCGTCAGACGCGCTCTAGGAAAACACTCCCATAGATTTGTACTAGACCAGTACCTAGCGTCAGACGCCCGCACTAGGAAAACAGCCTTTTAGTGCTTAAAATACTTAAATAAAAAATATAACGATAGTTATCATAAATGGCAGTCATGTTTGCGAAAGGAAATAGTCTGCCAATGAGCACAAAGTGAGACACATAGCTTCCTGGCAACCTGTGACGGGTTCTATTCCTTATACTTTAATGATTTTATGCATTAACAACCTATTATTGTCAAATTTATTTAATTTTCCCACCGTTTTTAAAATCTGCCTAATTTGTTTTTATTTTTTACATGAATTATATATTTAGCAATATTTTAAGAGGGCAGACGATTGGCATGAAATAAAATATTAAAAAAACGATCTTTAAAAAGATCACATAACTTTCATTACCTTCGGTAAACTCGGAAGCAATAAATAAACTGATAAATAAATTTGGCTGCTTGATTTTTATTCAGCAATTTGGATGGTATTTTCTTATTCATGCCTTTTCTCAAGTTTGAAAAACACTTATTTTTTACTAGCTTGTTCTTTTTTAACACGACTTGACATTCCCTTGTTTAATCTATCAACTTTTCAAACAGTTAAACCTTTCTTCATTTTATATTTGCTCACAAAAAGAAAATAAAAGTGGTATATCGAGGTTAAAGAATTGTAAAAAAAATAAATAAATACAAAGTTCATACCCACTGAAACTGTTGCAAGAAAAAATAAATTGTAGAACAGCATTGTATTACACCCTCTTTAAAGTTCAAGTTTATAGTTTTCTTAAAGCAACTTCTTCTTCGGTTTATAAGTAAAAATAAAATAAATTCACTATATACCGGAATCTTAAAGACATTCTGGAACCACAGGAATCTTTGTCTTTTTACATAAACATGTGGTTAGATATTTATTTTTTGCTTCCGAGCTTACCGAAGGTAACGAAAGCATAGTGAATCTGAAGACCGGAATTTATTTATGTCTCTGGATTAAGAAATTCCATCCAAAGACATCAGGGAGCTTTTTTGCACTGTTCAACATTTTTTCGAACTACCGTATCTTAAAAACTATTTAATTTGGAAAACCTACGAAATTTGGATGGTAGCTCTTAACCATCCAATTGTTGATATCATATAAATTTCAACCTGCGTACATAGGTTTTAGAATTTATTTTTAGAAAATGTAGGAAGAAATATTACAGATATGGAGATTGATAAAAACCCCTCAGATCTTTATTGCGGTATAAAGGAGGCACTATTAAAAGCAGTGGAAAAAGATACCAAGTGTGAAACTCCTAAACATGAAAAGTTTAAGCTATCCACACTACAATTAATAGAGAAAAGAGAAAGGCTAAAAAGACAATCGAATAAGACAAAAGAAGAAAATACTCTGCCAATTAATGTGGCACATAGCTTCCTCGCAAAGAAAAGACCAAATTAAGAAAAATACCTCGATTAAAATAATCAAAAAGTTGGAACGGCGCGGCACTGTTCCAGTAACATACAGAAACATTTGTTGGAGAAACAAAGCCTCCAACAAGCACCAAAAGTTAGAACACATAAAATTAATTTAATAAACAAATATAAAACTGCAACCAAATCGTAGAAACCGCTGTATAAACAGTTTTTGTTTTTTTTATTTTACCCCCCTCAAAACTAAAAATAACACAAAATAGAATATAACGAAAATTAATCTACTATGCAAGAGCTTTTCAACGATATACATAATATTATAAAAGATTAACTGAGGTACCAAAATTTTATTTTTAAAATACAAACAATTCAAAAGGGCATTCATTTAACTAATAAATACCTACATATAAATAAAAAACCTAATATCAAAAAAGTATTTAAACCCTTTAACCTACAACAAAATTATAAATCGGTACAGAAGTACATATTCAAAATTTTCAAAAAATCAACAAATAAAATAGCTTTAATGTACATATCAAGGCCTTTAAAATGATATACGACACAATATTAAAAACCAAAAAAAGTGGTCACTTGACACGGCGCACGGGAAAAAGTTTACTCGCATGTTCTCAGCAAGTAGGATGATCTAATGAAATACAATATACTCAATTTAAAGAGCATTAGTGTGAGATTCAATCGCAGCAATCAGAAATAAAATCGGCCAACTATTATAGAAACTATGGCCATTCAAAGACAAAAATGGAAAAAAATAAAACCAAAAAATACCACAACTATCACCATCTAAGGTACAACCGATGATGATACGACAAAAACTCTTGGACTAAAGTTGTAGATCTTTTAAAATTAGTTGCCACTTGTGCTATCCATTTTCTAATACGACTTATCGTTTAGCCGCAATAAGTCCCCAAACCAGCTTAAAAATCAAGTCACCCATTTTTATTTTTTTAAGGGGGAGAAGGGGGAAAAGTGAACTTTGTATATTTATTTTTGTTCACAATATGGACGTTGCGCGTCGAATGGCGCAAACCACCAGTCTCTAGCTCTTCTGGAAGTGGGTAAACATTAATGTCAGTCAGTGAGTCAGTTAGCCATGCGGCTTTATAGTATAAGACATATTAATTTAGCACGTTTTAAAGTGCGCAGAAGGTTGAAATTAAGCACGTGTTATCTGCAGGCTACTTTCGACAAACCATAAAAATTTCATAAAAATTAGATGATTACTTTTAAAGATATGGCTGTAAATAAATGTATGTTTGTGAGCATGTGGATGACAAACAAATATGAGCAGAAGGTTGAAACTTATATGGGACCAACAATGGGCTACTTATGACCTACCACCCAAATTTCATTAAAATTGGACGTGTAGTTTTTAAGATATGGTGGTTCGCAAAAATTGAACGACAGACCGACAGACCGACAGACCGACAGACAGACCGACAGACAGACACGGAACCAAAAATGATCCCTGATGTCTGAAACGGATTTCTGTCTTGGAATTTTTGAAATCGGAGACCTAAAATTTTTTCGTTCTTCAGAACGATCACATAGCTTCCGTTACCTTCGGTAAGCTCGGAAGCAAAATTTTAAAATAACATGCAAACTGGTTAAAAGCAAATAAAAATTGATATACATGAATATAATGGTAAATTGGTCCAAAATTTTACTGACGGTAGTAACTCTGTTAAAAAAGCGAAATCAGCACTGAGTGCAGGAAAAACTTGGATTCCTAGTCTCAAGTTACCAAGTGGGATGATTACTAGAGACCGAGATGAAATTATCAAAGCAGCGACAGATTTCTTCAAAGAGCTTTATTCCAGCCGAGAAAACGGATACTCAATAAACATACAAGGACACTCGAGTGGTATAGATAGCACCCCTCCAATTTTAGAAGAAGAAGTTCGACAAGTAGTGAAAAAATTGAAAAACAATAAGGCACCTGGTGAAGACCAAATTACTAATGAGATGGTTAAACTTTCGGCTCCTGTTATAATACCGGTTTTGACTGTGATGTTCATTAAAATTCTAGAGAACAATTCGATACCTTCAGCATGGTCACATTCTAACGTTATCCTATTACATAAAATAGGGAACAAGGCAGACCTAAATAACTACCGACCAGTGAGTCTCCTGTCAGTCTTCGGGAAGATATACTCCAAAATTATGCAAGCCAGAATAAAACGTACCCTGGAGGAGTTTCAACCGAGAGAACAAGCCGGCTTCCGGAAGGGTTTCTCGACAATAGATCATCTCCATGTAATAAACCAGATTATAGAGAAAAGTCGAGAATACCAGATGAAAGTATATTTTGCTTTTCTCGATTATGAAAAAGCGTTTGACTCACTGAACCATTCGTTTATGTACCGCAGTCTAAAAGAAGCAAACGTAGAACCGGAATATATCAGGCAAATAAGGCAGTTCTACGAACAGAGTGAAGTTTCGGTTAAACTTGAAAGATCTGGCAAAAGGTTTAAACAGGAGAGGGGTGTAAAACAAGGAGAACCTTTATCCTCGGATATATTTATCACAGCGAGTGAAGCAATATTTAAGCGGATCGATTGGGGTAACGCAGGCTTGGACATTAATGGAGAGAAGCTGACGCATTTGAGGTTCGCAGATGATGTGGTCGTAGTTTGTAAATCGATTGAGGAGCTGAGATATGTCTTAGAGAGCTTGAATAAAGCAGGGAAACAACCTGGCTTTAAAATAAATGCAGCGAAAACGAAAGTAATGTCTAATGCAAGGGAAGAAGAAATAACAATCGATGGAAATAAACTGGAATGGGTCGATGAGGCGACGTACCTTGGTCAGCTTTTATCTTTTAGACAGGGGACCAAAAAAGAGATCGACCGCCGTATTTCAATTACCTGGAACAAATATTGGGCCCTGAAATTCATTTTTAAAAGTAATTTGGAAATCGGGCTTAAGAAGAAAGTGTTAGAATCCTGCATTATTCCTTGCTTGACATACGGGTGTCAGACTTGGGCAATGACGAAAAAGGATGCCGAGAAGATAAGGGTTGCACAAAGGGCTATGGAGAGAAGCATGCTTGGAGTAAAAAAAAGGGATAGGATCAGAAATGAAGAGCTTAGAAGAATGAAGGAAATAAATGATGCTGTTATTGAAGCGAAAAGTATTAAGTGGAAGTGGGCCGGACACTTGGCAAGGCAGGACGACGGAAGATGGACTAAAGCAGTGACAGAGTGGTACCCTAGAGCAAGAAAAAGGAGACGAGGACGACCCGCGTCAAGATGGTCAGAAGATTTAAAGCAGGAAGCAGGGGTAAATTGGTCAAGGAGAGCACAGGATAGGGAAGAATGGAAGAGTATGATGGAGGCCTATGTCCAGAAATTGACATAGTACTTGTGAAATAGGACTTTTATTAATAATTTTAATGAGTGTAATAAAGTAGTATATTTTATAAAATATTTTATATTTAAATATTAATAATAGTAGTATTAATTATGTAAGTATTTAAATGTTTAATTTGTTTCTTTGTATAAACTACTCACACTATATATTTGTTTAAAAAAAAAAAAAAAAAAAAAAATGTAACAAGTACTAAATAAAGGCTCTATTATTATTATTATTATTATTATTATTATTATTATTACATAGGTACCTGTTTCTTCTGCATGTTGACAAATTTTTTTTTATTAGCACCTACATATTTAATATTGAATAAAAACGAAAAAACAACATTGTTCAGTAACACCAATGTCTTTAAAAATACTCATCTTATTTTTAAAACATTTGGAAGTTTTATCGGAAGTAGCTTTTATTTGCATACAAATAAAATCTATGTTTCACACAAATTACAAATTAGTAGACTACTGTTGACTTTACTGTTTAAAAACCTTGCATTATTGTTTCCAAGCATAGCGAAGATTGTGATCGTTCTGAAGAACGAAAATATTTGATATCCCTGATTGTAGAAATTCGAAGACTGAAATCCGTTTCAGACATTGTGAAAATATTTGGTTCTGTGCCTGTCTGTCGCTCAATTTCTGAGAATCAAGATATTTTAAAACCTATTCGCATGATTTCAATGAAATTTAGATTTTAAGTCATCATTATGCCATTGATGGCCCCATATAAATTTAAACCTTCTGCGCCCATTTGTTTCTATTCCACATGCACCCAAACATACATTCATTTACACCTATATCTTCAAAAGTACTCATCTGATTTTTATGAAATTTTTTATACATTATACATATTACATACATAAAAAAGTGTTAAATTTTAGGAATCGATTCAGAATGGACTAAAACGGATTTCCGTGGAAAAACTTTTCAAAAATTCGCATTACAAAAATGTTGAAGTGATTGCAATAGCTTAATTTTCTTCGAAAATTCGCTAAAATCAAAACACTTTTGGCAGATTTAAAAAACGTAGGGAAAATTAAATAATTTGACAATAATAGGTTTTAAAAGCATAAAATCATTAAAGTATACGAAATAGGACGCGAGGAAGCTATGTGATACTCTAATTGGTAGACTATTTTTCTAATCACAGTAAATGTAAACGAAGTACAAGAAAAAAGTAAATAAATTAATTATAGGGGGAAAAAAAGAGAAGAAAAAGTATAAATATATGTGATATACCTTTGCACTCTTACTATCTAAATTATTTATTTTTTTCATCAACAAACGAAGTCGAAAGATAAAAGACAAAAAATATACAAAAAAGAACAAAACTAAAAAAAAGTAAATAAGAAAATATATACTAAAAGAAGCGTTCCTCGTGGACTTTGTGACTTTTTCATAAAAGGACGAATCTCTGTTATAAAAGAAGGACGTCCTTTAAATAATCCAAAATTTTTAATTGAAACAAACTTTACAAAAGAAACAGAAAGAATAATGAAAAAAAGAACAAAGAAGTCTCTTTATATTCTTGTAATATTTCATCTTTTACTTAGATATTCTTTTAACTTTTTTAGTAGATCCTCAATGTTTTATTGCTTCTATAATTATTTTATTAATTACGTTACTCATATCATTAAATTATTTTGTTGTTATTCTTTCTTTTAATTTATAAAACTACACTCCGCACGAAAATTTGATTTTGATGGATTTATACGTTCTGAGGTCCCCTGACACCAAAAAAGGGGTTTTTGAACAATTTCAGTCATCTGTGCAGTCAGTAGTTTAAGCGTGGAGCTTAAACTACTGGGCCGATTTTGATGAAATTTGGCAAACAGGTTTAGAAAAATCATAACTCGAAGGAGAATTAAGACAAGAACTGAAGAAACGTGAAAAATCCCATTTTTTTTTTTTTAAATTCTCATAAACGCTTCCAACGAATTTTGATTTAACTACTAGAATGTATTCCACTTAAATACGAATCTGACGATATAAGCCGATTTCTCTAAAAAAAACTCTAGTTTGCAAGATATATAAAAATAAATCTGATTTTGTTAAGAAATGTAATCAATTACCTAATTCATCACTTGATATGATTGAAAATAAAACAATACGAGATATTATGGGATTTAAATACAGAATAAATTTATTAGACCTTTTTACTTCCATGAAAATGGAAGTATGGTGATACCGTCTAAAACGTGACTCCGAGATATCTGTGAAGGAGGGGTCTTACCAACCCGGGGATATCATTAAAATCCATTTCATATACATATATATGTCTGTGCGTACGTATGTATTCAATTTTTAAGTTTTTGGTAGTTTTTATACTACGGAAAGTTAAATTTTAATTTAAATCAAATTATAATTATTATTAACTACGGGAAACAGACAGTGAAAAATACACTCCAGCGCCGGGATTTGAACCACGGGCCTCTATATTTCCAGTATAGCGCTCTTCCATCTAAGCTACGCAGGAGAAAGATTTTTCACTACAGTAATCGATAACTAGTCCCGAATCCAAGCTTTCAATATTCATATACATTTAGACAGTCAATATTTATGACATTAGAACTAAACCAAGAATTAACGCTTATAATTATAAAGTACTCAATTAGTACCTGTACCTTGTACAATCAATTCGAAATTCAATTTTTAAGTTTTTGGTAGTTTTCATACTACGGAAAGTTAAATTTTAATTTAAATCAAATTATAATTATTATAAACTACGGGAAACAGACAGTGAAAAATACACTCCAGCGCCGGGATTTGAACCACGGGCCTCTATATTTCCAGTATAGCGCTCTTCCATCTAAGCTACGCAGGAGAAAGATTTTTCACTACAGTAATCGATAACTAGTCCCGAATCCAAGCTTTCAATATTCATATACATTTAGACAGTCAATATTTATGACATTAGAACTAAACCAAGAATTAACGCTTATAATTATAAAGTACTCAATTAGTACCTGTACCTTGTACAATCAATTCGAAATTCAATTTTTAAGTTTTTGGTAGTTTTCATACTACGGAAAGTTAAATTTTAATTTAAATCAAATTATAATTATTATAAACTACGGGAAACAGACAGTGAAAAATACACTCCAGCGCCGGGATTTGAACCACGGGCCTCTATATTTCCAGTATAGCGCTCTTCCATCTAAGCTACGCAGGAGAAAGATTTTTCACTACAGTAATCGATAACTAGTCCCGAATCCAAGCTTTCAATATTCATATACATTTAGACAGTCAATATTTATGACATTAGAACTAAACCAAGAATTAACGCTTATAATTATAAAGTACTCAATTAGTACCTGTACCTTGTACAATCAATTCGAAATTCAATTTTTAAGTTTTTGGTAGTTTTCATACTACGGAAAGTTAAATTTTAATTTAAATCAAATTATAATTATTATAAACTACGGGAAACAGACAGTGAAAAATACACTCCAGCGCCGGGATTTGAACCACGGGCCTCTATATCGTATGTATGTACGTACCTTTATAACATCGCTTCAAGACATCGTATTGAGATGCGGTTTGCGGCATTTTTTTTTAGAGTTTTTGTCGGAAAAACTGATGGCACAAACCCGAACATTGTAGCTCACGATGTTTCGGAGCTATAGTCACTTAAGCACGAAATCGGTCTGTCGACGATAACTTCAGTAGACTTTATTTGATTTCAATTTCCTTTGGGGTATATATGTGTCCTATATGGTAGATTGTACCAATACTTTTTGAGCACAATCGGACAAGCGGTTTGGGAGATATTCACATTTTACTGTTTTTATAAAATCATTCTTTGGTCAATTGTGTCCGTCCAGTTGATCGTATTCAAACAATTCTTGCGGTACAATACGCAGCTTGTTGACTACTTTTGAATGAATATTTAGCATGATTACCAAATATCGAATATAAGCACCAAAAAAACTATAATCGATATTAGCTGTTTGTACGATGTGGTTTATACTGAGTTATCTCTTGCCCACGTTTGACACCACAACATTTCATGGAAGTCATTTGTGGGATTTCCACACCGGTACTTTTCTTTTTTGTTAATTCTAATTCCAACTTTTTAATTAATTAATAATTTAATTAATTATTAGTCCATAGTTTTATTATGAACAAATTTTGAAGTCTTACTAGTGTAAAAGGGTTTTGGTATTATACTTTATTAATAACCTTCTAATTTTATTTTATTATAAAAAATAATAATAATAAAAAGATAAAATACTGATGGGTGAAGTGTCGTTTCTTCTCTATCGTTATTATACCAGATTCTTTTGTAAAGTTTGTTTCAATTAAAAATTCTAGATGATTTAAAAGAGGTCCTTTTAAAGCACCTCTTCATCCTTTTGAGAAAAATCACTAAGCCCATGAAGCAAGTCTCTTTTTATATTCAAACTTATTTATTTTTCCTTTTTATCTTGGTTCTTTTTTATGTATTTTCTTATTAAAATATCTTTTATCTTTGGACCAGTTTCTTTTTTAAGATATTTTGGTGCTATAAAATAGCAAGTCATATGTACTGTTAAAATATCTTTTAGAATGGAATTCTAGGGAATTTAGATAAACTTTTTTCATAAACTTACCTTTATTTTAATAGCCCCTATTTTCAATTAATTGTAAGAAAGTAAATAAAATTATTTTTATTTTATATAAATATGCATTGGGGTCACAACACTGTTAAATTTTAATCAAAAACTTTTTCTATTTTGGTCTTAAAATATGATTTTCTGGATAACTAAACCAAAATTCATTCATATCGAGATAGTAGAGTAGGCATTACTCGAGTACTCGAAAATATACATTTTAAAAAAATCACTGATCGAACCTATTTAAAAAATTCTATAATGATAATATGATAATAAACCAATTAAATAAATAGTTAACATAAAAATAAAATTGTTCCTTAATAAATGTCACTATGTTTAAGAAAAGGAGAGGGTATTATGTGCACCATTTGCAAGTCGAAGAAGGACGAGTATTGTTTACATCCATTTTCCAATATTTGTTTATCTTTTCTTTACAATTATTTTGAACAATATAAGTAAAATAAATATATATTTACAATAAACTAATAACATCATTATTTGTTAAAAAGTAAGTATAAAAAATATTTACTTACTTTAAAATTTGTTTGTTCTATATAAATCAACTTTAATTATTTTTTTCTCAGCAAAAGTTTTTAATTAATAAAATAATAAATACTCGATTTAAAGAGCATTAGTGAGACAATCAGAAATTAAATTGGTCAACAATTTAACGCGCCATTTGAGCCAAAAGTCAATCCGCAATCTTTACTCAAGATGCCGGATCGAAAAACTGTTTCTTAGCGAGACCCTAGGAGGTAAACGGAACTTTCATGCAAAATTTCAGCCCTCTAGCTATTGCCGTTCTGGATGTACGGTGATGGATGAGTGAGTGGCATTTGGCTTTTTTATATACAGATTTATATACAATATGATACATATATAATACTAGCTGAATACCCGTGCTTCGCTACGGGGTGCTTTATTTTCAACTTAATGGATTAATAAACTACCATCAAGAAACATTTAAATTATTTTACAAAGCGAGAATATCTAGATTCTATCCCTCCCCCTTATTTCTATACCCCCTCCCCTTTGATAAGATAATTTTCTAATATCCCAAATTAGTAATTCATTCCGACTAAATTTTTAAAAAGGAAAAGCAGTGGTATTTTCCTTATGAAAAAATAAAATAATAATAAAATTAAAAAAATAAACAACATAATAATAATAATAATAAAATAAATAAATACAAAATTTTAGCCCAATCGGATAAATTGTACAGCACTCTTAAAGAGCTTATCAACGGTATGCATCGTGAAGGGTTTTCATTACTTTGACATTTGTACACCGTACCTCTGTGTACCAAAATCAAAATTTCGAAAATGCATGAAGTCAGTGCCCTTCCCCTTTTCCCCCTTGCTTTGAAGGTCAAGTGTGCAAATGTTCATTGAAATCGGAATAAAACGGTATATTTGAATAAAGAACACACACGCGCGCGCTCGCACACACACTTACGTTGACATTTCCTTTTTACCCCTCTCCTAAATGAAAATAATGACAAAAACGTACATTACAATTACTTTTCTCTTAAACGCCTTTCAACGATATGCATCATAAAGGGTACCTATCAAATACTTTGACATTTGTACCCCGTACTTCTGTGTACCAACATTTTAACTTTATAATCTCATGTAAGCAGTACACTCATAGACACTTCATTTATATAAGATAAAAGACACACATAGACACTCTTCATTTATATAAGATGTAGTTATACATATTTTTCCATTTTACCCCCTCCTAAATGAAAATATGACAAAACTGTACATAACAACAATTACTGTACTTTTAGAGAGCTTTTCAACGATATGCATCATTAAAAGTATTCATTACTTTGACATTTGTACCCCGTACCCCTGGGTACAAAAATAAAAATTTCGCAAAATCCTTTCTTAGTGGATGCCTATGATATGAACCGAGTATATCCTCAAAATTTCAAGTCTCTCGGTTAAGCAGATTTTGCTGTGCATTGATTCTATGTCAGTCAGTCAGTCAATCAGGACATTGCCACTTATATTATAGATAGATATATGCTAAATGTATGAGAAAGTAAAAACAATGCACAACGTAATAAAAAGAGAAGAATATTAAATAATTAAAAATATCCAATAAGTATAAAATACACGTATTATGAAAATGAATAATAACAGTGGCAAAAATGTATATTAATTTTTTTTAATAGTACTTTCAAGCTAACCCAAGCCATTATCACTAAAATCAGTATCTTAGTTGAGACAGTAAACCCTTAAGACCTATTAAATTTAGGATCTGGAAGAAACAGAATCATTCAAAATTCAGAAGATAACCAGGTGGATAACGACTGAGGTAGTAAAGGCGTGATAATAGGTCCCAAACGAGCTTTCAAAACAATTTCAGAAGGCAGCTCTTGGTCATAACAGTTAGTTATGTCATTTCCCCACTTCTGGACAGTAAAATTTAATTTTATTGGACAATTTTATATATTTCCACTGCAACGGCTGACATCTGGAGAAAATATGAACTACGCAAAGAGAATACTGGTCTATTTCTTAATTTAGTTTCTTAGAATACTTTTCTTTATAAATTTACTTTTCTTTCTAGTCATATAATAATGTTAATAAAATAAAATAAATCTTTATATCTTTAAGAATATATTTTTTTTTTAGAATATGTATGATTTAAAGACATACCTATCATAAATGTCTCTGTACATAATTCTAGTTTCCGTAGTTACCGAGCATTGTATCCGTCTGAGCGTTAACTAATAAAACTATTGGCCAGAGTAAAATTAATAAATTTTTCTTAACTCTTAATGGGAAGTTTAGGTTTGGGTTTCTGCCTTTTCTATGAAGTAGTCATTACAGAAGTTTTTTTTTTTAGCTCGATAGCCAGCGAATAGCTTATCGGATTGAAATGGTAATTAAGTTTAATGGTCAAAGATTCTAATACTAACAAGGTGGCTTTACAATATATACCTATACTAAATCAAATCGCAAATCCTTATCTCATTTTCAGTCAAATGTGTTTTCAGATGGATTGTTAGACATAGCTTGTTCAAAAGCATCTCAACAATGATCCATCAAAATGCATAATAAGATAATTAGATATTAAAGCCAATAAATCTACGATCCTTATAAATAAGTGTACATCTAAATTAAAGAAGATTCTTGTTAAAGTTTAAAGGTATGCTTAACAGCCTTTTAGGTCTCACGGATTTACCGAGTTAAGCTTTCATTATCAAGATCTACCTTCGAGTTAACAAGTATTTTATTGGTCATACAACTAAAAGCCTATACAAGTTAGGCTTTTAACTAAATAGAGACTAGAGTACTGCTTCTATAAATATAGCGCGTGTGCAGTAGACCTAATGGATGGTTCCCATTTGGATTTAATCTACTAGTTAACAATGTCTCTCGAAGAATGTTGCTTATTTGGTCGTTTGCCTGTTTGCAGGATTACGGGTTTGTCGTAGCTGTCTTTCTGTCTCCCTTACAAACGAGATTAATCGTAAAGGATATAGTCCTTTTATCCTTCATCTTGAGGCCTCATCCTTTTCCCCGCGTTGTGAAAATCTGTCTTTGTCTTCGTTACTTCTTTAACGATCCTTTTAAAAGATCCTTTCTCTCCTTCAGAGGAAGGAGTGAATAACTTCACTTCATATTATTAACTTTCACACTTTGCAAAACAAAGGAGAGAGTGAATTTCAAGGGAAGAAAGGATTAAAGTTTTCATTTAATACCAGGCTACACTGACGAGGAAATAAAGTTAGGGCTTAGTCTTAAGGAAGTATTCTCTCCCCTCCTGAAAAGGGAATTTGTAATGAATTATTTTACTCGAGAAACCAACGCCTTTCATGTTACTGTAGCGGCTTTCACATAACTGACAAATAAGACAGTAGGTAGAGACGTAGCAGTCATAATTACAAAAAATAACACGTCCGATGTATTATAAATGTATATTATCTACAAAACACTTAGCAACTATATATTTCTTGCATTTTAAATCCCTGAAAAACCAGTGCTTTTAAGAGATCTTTTCTTTAGAATTTACTTCTAGTGTAGACATAAAATATTTCAGCGAAACAAAAGTGTATATTTATGAGACCTTAAAGCCAAGCTTTTCAGGTCGATTAGGTAGTCATTAAGTTAATTAACAAATAGCTAAGTTTGTCGTAAACTGACAAAATTGCTAATATTAAATACATACCAGTTTTAACCATTATAAGAAGAAAAGACAGTAAGACCTTACTGACCTACCTCATGAGACTCCAAAGTGTAAACCCTTTATCCACTAAAGAGACTGAATGACCCACTGAAAGTGCTTAACACCTTGCTTAGTTCATCATTGAGCAGAATGGCTAAGCCAAAGGCTTAGCCACTCTGCCGAGTTAATGCCGGAAAGCTGCTGAGGTGAGAAGGGTTTCATTCAAGCAGCACATATTGCTTTTATTCAGTCCAAGCAAGTGTAAATGCCGATTTAGTCACGGGTGACACAATGTAAACGTATCAACGCCCAATAACCGTAGTATAAGGTTTCCATGACCGACAAAAGCCGCTTCAATTAAGAAGCTAACAATACCTTTTACGGATGCTGGGTGATCGACGAACATGGGTTCCTTCCAGAACTTAGAAATTGAACCTAGATAATCAAATACGAAAGCACTTCGCAACTAGAAACCTCCCAATCAATAATATTTAATTAACTGATAACGTAATACTAAAGCGTTGGCTTCAGCTGCTAGAGTCTATTCAGTTTAGATCTTCCTGAGAAAACCAAATGACAAATTTTGTATCCCAGAGTTTAAATTCATGGGAAGAATCATTCTCAAGAGGGTCGCTCAATAAGAGGTCATTGGTAACTTACGACTTTGAT
Organism: Gerris lacustris; assembly: GCA_951217055.1. Lineage (NCBI taxonomy): Eukaryota > Metazoa > Arthropoda > Insecta > Hemiptera > Gerridae > Gerris > Gerris lacustris. Next base: position 19,915,978 of record OX578278.1, read on the forward strand.
TGGCACCCATTATCACCTTTGATCTAGTTACGCTAACCTGACTCGACAGTTGCTGACTAATTATAAGCATACTTGAGAATGACACCTGCAAATGGATTGAAATTCGGACTTCATAAAAACTCTGACACGGTTTCTTTAGGATGAGCTAGACAATAAATAAAAACTTTATACACAAATATATTAGAATAATATTTCTATATCGATTAAAATAAAATAAACAATATACGTATCTAGATTAAACATATAAATCATAAATAATATTCTAAACTGGTGAATACTTAGACAAAAGAACATACAAAATAAATAAATAACTTAATAATAAGAAAAGAAAGTGAAATATATGAAAGACAAAAAAAAAGAGAAATTTTATTTATAAATGAAGAATGTTATTATTTGAATAAAAAAGGAAACGAAAAAATGCAATGGGTAGAACTGAGTTGGAAATCTTAAGCCGATACAATTTATATCAAGAAAGGAGGGTATTTGACTTGACTGTATTATGTAATGAATAAATTATAGAACAGGGGGGGGGGGGGGGGGGTTATAGAGGAGGGGATTGAAGAGCCCCAACTTGAATATTTATTCCAGACTTGGATTTTTTTCTCCCCAACCTCCACAAAAAGGGGGAAAAATTCGTTTTCTACTTTTTGAATTAATGAGAACATTCTTCTAATTCTATTCATACTTTAAATACTTTTCGTTTCTTATTCTTAAAAGGTTATAATTATGGTTATTATTAAAATATTTTTTACTTTTATGTTTCTAATCTAAAGTTCTGAAGGTTTTTTTTTATAATATAAATTCCTTAATTTATTTTTTATATAAAGGTGTTAATGCAATATGTTTTGACAAATAGCTAAACTATATAAGAAATAAAGAATATAGTTTGGAATGAAGTCGGAAGAAATAATATGGCTTTAGTAAAATACTTTTTTCAAGAAGAATGGAATTTTTCGAGACAACTAAGACAAACAATCTCATATACGAGTTCAAAATTACTTAGCCCATTGTTTTCCATTTATAAGTACTCGAGTTTTCCTAGGTACATTTAATTATAATTGATCATTTTATCAAAACAAAACTTCTTCTTGGCGGGGAATCGAACCCTGCCCCTCTCCGTCCGCGTTTAGCTAATTTCTCAGGAACTATATTTTTCCCGGTGAAAACCTATATAGTTATCGTATTTAACCCTGGAATGCTAATGGTAGTCGAATCGACGAGCACAGTTTGAACCTTAACCTTTTACGCCCGTGCCATCCATAACAAAACCTTCCTCAGGATGTTGCAACACAGAGTTAGTTAGTTAGACCTTCCATTAAGTTTTCTTTTAGGTATATTGTATGATGGAACGGTTAGATATGATCAGTGCATGGCAGATTTTATACTAATATAGCAGTTAAATAAAAACAATTTTTACATTGTTTCACCTATGGTATGAAAAGTTATGTTTTCATCCAAAACATTTTTTGATATTGGCAGCCATTTTGAAGTTATCGATTTTTTTAATTTTGAAACTTTGACAGTTAATAATACCGTATGTATAAATAAGAAAGTTGCCCACAAATTTGTTACTAATTTGCAGAATATTTGAGTATTTCATTTGAGTTAATTTACATGCATTTCTCAACACATTGAATTATATTCAAATGATAGGAAGTTTAACTTAGTTACTTGTTTTAAATGAGACAAGTTTCTGATTGAAAGATATACTTCGAGACTAGTAAAAATAATGATGGGAATTGAGAGCAGAGTGTAAAGCACCTCGTTAAAAACTAAGACTAGGAAAGAAGTAATAATAAATAAAAAATAGTTTTCTATAAGAATAAAAAAGAATCGAAGAAAACTTTTCGAGAGTGTGTTTCTTTAACTTGCCATTGCGTTATTATACTGCTTACAAAAATATGATGTATTCTTTTTTTTCTCATGTAATAAAGTTCGGAAAATTGAACGAAGTAAAAAAATACATTGAAATGCCAAGAGTCACACAAAACGTCAAGGGAAAAGAGGAGAGACGGAGTTACGCTTTGTATAAGGGCAGAACTCCTTCCAATTAGAGGCAAGAGAAGACGCGACGGGAGGAAGGATGAGGCAATGAAAAAGCAAAAAGTATACGTCTTAGAAGAGACTCACAACATGAGGGAAATGAAAAGGCAACTGCAAGACGGAGAAAATAATAAAGCAAGTATGTAGTTGGAAGATTCCAACATTGTATTACACGGAACATTTCTCAAGTACCTGACTCAGAAACTCTTGTAAAAGAAATAACATTTCACAAAGCTACTACATCCATCCCAACGACTCGTTAATATCAAGCAAAAGACCAACTTTTGATAACCTTCTTCTTAAGTCAGCCAATATCGTTTCAAAAGAATAGAAATCAAGTACGATGAACAAGCCTCAGGATCAAAATTAAACATGCTTCTAAGTAAGTACAAGAACTACAACTCAAATAAGAGCTAAGCCATTATTTATAATCATTTCCATTACGTTAATTATAATTAATTTATCCATTTTATATATATATATATATATATATATATATATATATATATATATATATATATATATAATATGTATATATATAAATATAATATAAATATATGTTGTCCCCTTTTTTTATGAATATTTATAAATTCTTGTGTCCAAAGGGGGAAAAAAAACTTCTTTATAAGGTAATATTTCGTCCCTTAATTTCGGAACATCTTCAAACCTTGATAGTAGTATAAGTAGATATAAATCATTATAAAGTTAATTCGTCTGAAAAAATTAAACGGTGAGTCATACGAGGTTGCCTGATTGACACCTAGTCACTGACTCATAGAGTCAATCAGGCAACCTCGTATGACTCACCTTTTAATTTTTTCAGACGAATTAACTTTATAATTATTTATATCTGCTTATACTACTATCAAGGTTTGAAGATGTTCCGAAATTAAGGGACGAAATATTACCTTATAAAGAAGTTTATTTTACCCCTTTGGACACAAGAATTTATAAATAATAATATATTTAAATTTTCAATAGAAAAAACAATCGCGATTTTCTAAAGTATTCTGCATTTAAAGTAATTTTTACATAAGATTTTATACTTAATTAGATACGGAGATATAAAGGAGAATTTTTTATGACAGTGCAATATTTCGATAATGTGTCAATTAGAGAGGCACATAGATTCCTCGAATCCATTTATTAGACCGGTCATCTAAGTATAAAATAATTTTTTTTTTCGTTTTTTATTGGCATAAGTACCAAAACATTTTTGTGTATACAGAACTCATAATGTTATTTTGAGTGGGGATAGTTTGTGCCTTTCATAATAGTTTTGATATTTTGTAAAGGATTAGAGCTTACTAATTACATTTTTGGAAGGGTATATTGGATAATTTCGGAGTAAATATTTTATTATTTTTTATTTAATTTTATTATAATTAATCAAAATTTAATTCAAGTTGGAAGAGTAGTCTTCATGAAATGGAGGTTTGCCATACGACAGAACGATAGACCGGCAGACAAAAATGAGGCAAAAAAATAAAAATAAAAATAAATAAATATCCATGATGTCTAAAACGGATTTCTGTCATAGACTTTTTGATTTCGGAGGCATAAAAAAGTCGTTCTTCAGAATTATCTCAATGCTTGCGTTACCTTAGGTAACCATGATATTTTTTTAGTTTTTGTTTAAAATCTGACAATTGCACAATTGATAAGTTCAAAAAATTATACCGATTGATGATCGTAATTACCCGTAATTCGTTATTAGTAGTAGTGTATTATCCTTTTATTTACGTTTTAAATATTCTGTATTCAATTCCTTGGTCTTAAGTTTTCATTCTCTTTTACGATATTTCAACCCCATTTTAGCCATTATCAAGCTTAATAATTGTTCTTATAGAACATTCAAAAGTATCTCCTACTTAACTTTGGTGTATTTGTGGTAATAATTTGATCAGCAAAGGACTGCTATTGTCACTAAAACGTATTCATTTTTTGTAAAATTATTAAAAAACTTTTCTCAAAAAGACAATCTGTTTTATTTTGTGAGTTTATAAAATCAAACTGTTGATAATCCGAAATTATAACTATCCGCAAAGTTTCAATATAATAAAAATGAGCTGCCAAAAATAGTAAAGGTTGATTCAACAAAAGCAGATTATTACTTACAGGACAATTTCTTTAATTAAAGTAATTAATCAAAACTACCTCTCAAGATCTGTTTTCACAAGGGAAAAATAACTGGAGATATCAATAAAAAACCCCTGAAGAGACAACAAAAAGTAGACAAAAGTTTTTCATCTCATAAAAGTTAAATTTGCGGAATAATCTTTAAGTTTGAGTTCCAGTTCACCGTATATAATTTATGAATAGCTGGGTTGGCTCAAAGTTGAGAGTTCTTGGTTAGGGTAATGCGCATGCGCTAAGTTGGGTGGGTCCATTCCAGGGTTAAAGAGATAACTAGCGTCCCCATCTTATTCACTTCTAGTTCCGTTCCTCCTTTTCCAATGTCATAATTCATTTCTTTTCCCTTTATAAAAAAGATAAAAAAAGTCAAATAATGATTTTCTCTTCTTTACTTAACAAAAAAAAGATACGAAAGCCTTGGTTCTTTAAATATTTGATTTATTCTTTCATTTATTTGACAGAAAGAGGAGGGGAGAACAAAAAATGAAGGATTATATACATTTTTATACCAATTAACTTTTCTCTTTTTTTTTATTTTTTCAATTTTTTTATTCTTTAAATACGCAAAACGTTATAATTTTATAAATCAAGATATTCATTCAAATTATTAACGTTTATTTAATAGGAAAAAAAAGTATCTAAAATAATACATGGTAAACTTTGAACAAGAAAAAAAGTAAACAAAACACTTTTTTAAATTTATACACATACACAACACACGTATTATCTTAAGCCATTTTAATTAAAATTGATATATTAAATCTCCCTAAATTTCTGGATTAGAGCCTTGATGGAGGTCATCTTACTGGATTTGAAGAAAATATTTCTTAACGTAAAATAATATTAGCTTGATCCTCAAATCAAGCCAGTATCGACGGAACGTAAATTCTTCACATGATAACTTAAACTTGCGGTAACAATTCTAAATTTTCTTTCAACAAAGCTGCATTGATAAATAAACAACAATTATTTTACGGCTGTTTCTTTGAATTCAATCTAAATTGTTTTTAATTTATTAAATTTAACTAGCAATTAGTACTAAAAATGGAGATATTACAATTAAAATGGCAGCAGTAAATCTAATTTTTTATGGTTTTATTTTGCTCTTTTCAATAAAAACATTCTCATGAAACGTATGCACAAAGAAATAAAGATGTTGGTGCAACCTACACTATAAGACTGTTTTGGAACAAGTAGGATTTAAGCAGATCTAATAACAAGTATTTGTCTTATGCTGAAGGTTAAAGTATTATCCATTCATTCGTTTAACGAACTTGACAATGTAATATTTTGGAGGTTTGATTTAATATTATAAAATAAAAGTCAAACATTTTTCTATGTTTATCACAAAGATATAGAGTGAGGTAGATCCAATAAATGCTAGAAGGTAAAATGAAGGTGTCCATTAAAGATGAAATTTTGTCTGCAAATTCCTCTAAAGGAACAATTGGCAGATAATTTTTTCATCTAAAGGCGGGTTTTCCTAGCAAGCGTGATTGGTGCGCCGCGTACAACGTAATACGCCCAGCGCAACACGCCAGCACTCCTTGGTAAGAATTTAGTGCTAGTGTTTTCCTACAGAGCGCAATACGTTCCACGCCAGCGTTGTACGTCGGGCGTGATAAGACCGACTGCATTGAGAGGAGTCAGTTGCGTCGTACGCCGCGTGTTTAATATATTCTGTGTTGTTTTTATAATGTCAAAAGATATTAATATTGTAAGATATTAATTTGTATTGTAAACCTATGTATATAGATGTATAGATATATAATATGTATATAGATGTATAACCTATATAATATTAATATTAATCAATATATTGAAAGCTCCTTCCTCTTGCCATTTTAAAAGCACTTTTCTAATAGCTTTTCTACGTTTAAGGCTAGGTCACACAGGAAACGGACTGTCCGCCGCGGACAGTCGCCTTCTGTTTGACCAGTTTGATGCAATTCTACAGTTCACAGAGTCCGCGGTGGACAATAATCTGTCCGCCACGGACAAATTCCTTCTGTTTGACTCGGATAATGCAAAATAACAGCCCACAGAGTCCGCCGCGGACCAAGTTTTTGTCCGCCGCGGACAGTCCGCTTCCTGTGTGACTTAACGTAACTTTGCAGTATTCTTTCTTTTTCATCCTCCTCCACCAAATGTTTTTTAAATATATTCCTTTACTTACTACTATTCTTTTTACTTTCTCATATAAAGAGAAAGTATTGTGATGGCGCGAAAATTCGATTTTGAGATTTTGATGGATTTACACGTTTTGAGGTCCCCTGAGTCCAAAAAAGTGGTTTTTAAAAATGTCTATCTGTCTGTCGTCTAATCTACTGGGCCGATTTTGAAGAAATTTGGCATGCATGTTCAGAAAAATCATACCCCGAGGCGAAATCGAGAAATGAATTTTAGCTCCAAATTTAGGGGCGCTATCCCCCAAAAACTCTGAAAAAACGTGAAAAAAAATTATTTCTCGATAACGGTTCCGACGATTTTTATTAAAAAATTCTAAAATATAGTCCATTTAAATACGACTCCAACGATGTAAGCCGTTTTCCCGGGAAAAATCTAGTTCCTGAGAAAAAAAGCTTAAAACGCGGACCGAGAGAGCCCGGGTTCGATTCCCCGCCCGGGAGAAGTTATTTTTATGATAAATTTTAATGAAATGCTCAATAATAATTAAATTTACATACGAAATCTAATAAATGGAAAACACTGGGCTAAATAATTATGAACTCGTATATGAGAAAGTTTGTCTGAGTTGTCTCGGACCGATTTTTTTATTTCTTCCCAAACGGCTCATCTTCACAAAACGTTAAAATCAACTAAAAATAATACGTTCGCTAGGAAAATGGAAATGCGCAGCGTGGTAAGAAATTTGCTCCTACCGACGTGAAATTCTCTATTCAGTTCACGCTGCGCATTAGATACGCTTGCTAGGAAAACCCGTCTTTAAGCGTATCAAAGGTTTACAACAGCGTCGGCTGTATGTAAGGAGTTAGGACCGAACATTAGCGATTTGTTTCCAAGCAACTTAAATCACCGAAAGTAGAACACGCGATATCTTACGGTGGCCCACGCACGAGCGATTTAATAGTTGCAGCAATTTAAAAATTCAAAATTGTCCGATTCTTTGGGTGAGTCAACTGTTGGCGGCGGAATGAAACATACAGGTTTAGCCGGCTTTCACACTGCGGGCGAGATCGAGCGATGCCGGGTCGAGCATTTTTGTATTCATTCTGCGCGCGAGACCGAGCCGATAGGCCGATTATCTACCAGTCCGCGTAAACCGTTTACAATGCGTTTTCGGCGACCGAAAACGCTCTTCGGCGGCCGAAAACGCTTAGCTAACAAAAACGGTTGGTCTCGCACGGCGTTTAATGTGAATAGCCCCATGGTAATACATGTATTTGTTCCTCAAGCGGAATCGGCCTCGCTCGGTCTCGCACGCAGTGTGAAAGCCGCCTTAGACGTGTCTCCGTACACGGGCGATTAAAAGTTGGTCTCTCAAAACTCAGTTGACGTTTTGTTCGCGCAGTTACTGCTAATCTTTACTCTGGTCGTAATGCCAATCGTAAATTTGTATCCTGATTTGAAATAAGGGGTCCTACTAGGATCTAAAGATTCTCAAAACTTTTCTCACACATGCTCGAAAATAATAATTAATTTTGTTGGATATTTTTTTAAACAGCCAAACAATTCATGAAATTGTCCTTCTATCAGTCATCTGCTAATTAGTGGATGGATTCAACTTTTTCTTTCTTTTTCAAACCAGGGATCAAATACATGCAGTTTCCATTAAATCCATATTGAAACTGATCAACTATTTAGCTGCCCGTGTGCGCTTGGTGGAGTAGCGGGCAACTGCCAGGTGACTAAATTATTTAGTCATCCAGAATAAACGTTGCCTAGTGTGCATCCACCCATACTGTGTGATAGGATGTACTAAGGTTTTCTATTTATTTAAATTTTCACAATGTTAATATTATTATTTTCCTTAGAATGATCGTTACGTACGGTAGGTTGATTTTAGTTACAATCATTGCACATGAGAAATATGTAAGGTAACAGTGGACGACCATGTGGTATTGAAACAAGGAACAGAAGCATTAAGCGGGAAACCACTCATGCTCTGAGGGCTTTTGACTAGACAAAGGGACGCAAGCCGACGATGTGGATAGTGTGGGAAGCCGGTTGTTTGCTACAAGGCATTCTCTCGTCTGAATTCATTGTTAATCCATAGACCCCGACCAACTCATCAAGCTTCGGACAATCAACTGTATACGCGAAATCCTTAGTCAACTTGACAGCTCGACAAGATATTGTTCTTAGCTTTAGTGATGGACCCAACACAATGTAATATCATTTCAATAATGTTTAGACTCCCTTTTTAATTTAAGATTACTGACCTTTGTCCTCCATCTTTATATTGTGGTAAGCTAAATAAGAAGTGGAAACGAAATAATATCATTTATGACTGACGCTTAAAGAAAAACTTAATAATTTCAAGATAAAAAGAACATTTTATATACTACGTTTTTAAATTTTCTGTTGAATCGTATCTAATGTTGATAATATAGTTGTTATTTGTTATTGTTATATAATATATAATGTTAGTGAAAAAAAAAAAAAAAAATAGTTCCGAATTTATTTACTTCACATAAATGACAACCATCCAGAGAGCTTGATCTTAAACCTATAAAAGGATAAATCTTTGGACAACGGATCTCCCCAATACCAAATCTAAGCGTGCCATCGATATATTTGAAATAATATAAATAATATAATCGACATTTCCTGTTTTGCTGTCATTCAATGTTTATCTATCCCAAATTTGAGACGCGTCAAAATGAAGATTGCGTAAATATTGAATATGGCAAAACAAATAAAATAACTTGCGGATTTTTTCCGAACTAACTTTCGCACAGCAAAATTTGCTGAAAACTAATTAAATTCTGCTGAAAGATGGCTAAAAGTATTAAAATAATGCATTGTCATCGTGTTCTGAGCTATGCTAAAAGTTTCAAATGTCTAGCTATTCGGGAAATTAGTTAGAAATCGATTGCCAGATTTGTACCGGACAAACAAACAAACAAACAAGAATGCAAGCTAATAAAAACGTAGTAAAAAAAACACCCAATATAGAATTTTGTTGATTTACAGAATTTTATTTTTATCTATGTCCAAAACTTAAATATCTCGCATAATATAGTACGTCCAGAGTGTAGATGTATTCAATATTTTATACTTATTTGATGAAAATTTAATATGATTAAATATATGTAGAATACATTTTATATGCATTAAATTAAGCCTCGATTCTATTAAGGAATAAAAGAAAGGCATCTCGTGATTCTTTTACATTTGTCCCTTCAATTGCTTATATTTTGTTCTTATTAAAGGTTATATACCCTATTAGAACAGAAGAAGGACATCTTTATCAAAATTAAGTTTTTCGTACAAAGCTGTCTTTATGACAAGAGTAAGTATAAGCAGAAGTCCGAAAGAAATGAAATAAGTAAGAGGTTTATTCGTATATGTATTGTAAGTAACTCAAGATGACGACCTAAAATGGTTTAAAGCTGTCTTCATACTCGTACAATGATGTTGCTTTCGATAGATACACAGTTCTCAGTATTCATAATCTTGCCACATATTACACTAAATTTGAACCTATTAATTATGTAATCCCCCCCCCCCCCCAAATAAAAAACATGTAGTCTTATCCGATAAAATGTCTAAATGTATTAAATAAATAATTAATTATAGATAGAAGGTAAATGTTTTTAAAAAAAAAAAAAAAAAAATTACGATTTACAAAATGATAAAAAAACAATTATTAACTCAGATTATAAATTTTAACATTAAAAAAATTACCAGCTATAAAAAATTAATAATGAAATACTAATACCATTATCTATTGCTTTGAATTATTATAAAAAAAAATTGCATAAACAAAAGAACTGATATTAAAATATAAATTTGTTTAAAATTTTAATCAATTACATTAAAATTTGTAATTTGACAATGTCATATACATACTATTTTTTTATCAACGTAGATTCATAAAATGTTTTAAAATTTAAAGAGCAACAATGACATTTTTACAGCCAGGACTGTTCGGCACTATAATTGAACATCATTAGTCTAAGCTATTCAAAAAGTAATGTAATTATAAAATAAATTTAAAAAAATAGACGCGAGGTATCTCGGAACTTTTCCTCACCAAATAATTCCAAAAGTGGAGGAATTATTTACCTAATAGACAGGTATAATTGGTACGAATGTCGGCTCAATCGGCGAAATAGTTCCGACATTATTTAGCGATAAAGTTTCAAAGTTCAAAAGTCGATATTTTCAAAATGGCGGCATACATCCAACGAAATACAGTAGTCTTATAAAGAGGTGTAATTTGTTTCAGCGCAATCGGAAAATGTTTCAGCTAAATGGATCAATGACGTCACAAATTTATGATTTTTTTTCGAAGCGGCAAAACTTCATGTAAAGGACTGATTTTCGTATTAAGTTTCAACTCTTCGGTTTAAAAACTGTAGGAGTTATGCGTGACATAGACAGACATTCATCCAGCTAAAAATCACTAAAATAGTATTAAAAGGACCCAAAACGAATAATAAATAAAATAAAATAATTCCGTTGAGTTTCAGACGTTTTGGGTGAAAACAAATCATTTCCTTAAATGGTAAGGATTTTTTTTATTTTTTAACGGATAAACCGCAGTAGGCCCCACGCTCGGTGTTTTACACGACACACGGTATCGTCATATTATTGTGTCGTCTTGCGTAAATGGGTAGTTGCTTAGCTTATGTGAAATGGTGTCTATCCTCTTGCGTAAATTGGTAGCTGCTTAGCTTATGTGAAATGGTGTCTGTCCTCTTGCGTAAATTGGTAGTTGCTTAGCTTATGTGAAATGGTGTCTATCCTCTTGCGTAAATTGGTAGCTGCTTGGCTTATGTGAAATGGTGTCTATCCTCTTGCGTAAATTGGTAGCTGCTTAGCTTATGTGCAATAATGTCTATCCTCTTGCGTAAATGGGTAGTTGCTTAGCTAATGTTATATGGCTTCTACCCTCTTGCGTAAATGGATAGGTACTTAGTTTGTGTGAAACGGTGTCTATCCTCTTGCGTAAATAGGTAGCTGCTTAGTTTGTGTAAAATGGTGTCTATCCTCTCGCGTAAATGCAGCTGCTTAGCTTATGTGATATGGTGTCTACCCTCTTGCGTAAATAGGTAGCTGCTTAGTTTGTTTAAAATGGTGTCCATCCTCTCGCGTAAATGCAGCTGCTTAGCTTATGTGATATGGTGTCTACCCTCTTGCGTAAATAGGTAGCTGCTTAGCTTGTGTAAAATGGTGTCTATCCTCTCGCGTAAATGCAGCTGCTTAGCTTATGTAATATGGTGTCTACCCTCTTGCGTAAATAGGTAGCTGCTTAGTTTGTGTAAAATGGTGTCTATCCTCTCGCGTAAATGCAGCTGCTTAGCTTATGTGATATGGTGTCTACCCTCTTGCGTAAATAGGTAGCTGCTTAGTTTGTGTAAAATGGTGTCTATCCTCTCGCGTAAATGCAGCTGCTTAGCTTATGTGATATGGTGTCTACCCTCTTGCGTAAATAGGTAGCTGCTTAGTTTGTGTAAAATGGTGTCTTCTTCTCGCGTAAATGCAGCTGCTTAGCTTATGTAATATGGTGTCTACCCTCTTGCGTAAATAGGTAGCTGCTTAGTTTGTGTAAAATGGTGTCTATCCTCTCGCGTAAATGCAGCTGCTTAGCTTATGTGATATGGTGTCTACCCTCTTGCGTAAATAGGTAGCTCCTTAGTTTGTGTAAAATGGTGTCTATCCTCTCGCGTAAATGCAGCTGCTTAACTTATGTGATATGGTGTCTACCCTCTTGCGTAAATAGGTGGCTGCTTAGCTTATGTGAAATGGCTTCTATCCTCTTGCGTAAATGATTGGCTGCTTAGATTATATGAAATACGGTGTCTATCCTCTTGCGTAAATCAATTATAAGGTTTATACAGCTGATAGAGCGACACATAATAACCCCGTGTAATCCATCACATATATAGTTGTATGTTGTATAAGCCTTTTGCAGGTTTAAGTTCCCATGGGCTGTTTCATAACAGATTGTAATTAGTAGTGGATAAAAAAGTGATAGTTTAAATAATGGATGTACTCGTATTTAAAAAAAATGGTATAGAAACAATAAATATTTTATTTTTATCTTAGTCAAATTGTTGGTGAGCAAAGCATCTTATACTTGATATTAAGTTGGATCTTCACAAATGGTGACCCCGGACGTGACCTGAACTCGTAACCTACTTATTTGTATTCTAAGAGTGTGGGGTGGTTCATTTTTAACCACGGCATTAACACGCAGACCTCGCTACGTAGTCAATACAGTCCTCAAATTCTAGAAACAAATATATAGTTATATTTTATCCATAATGCGCTTCATCGGGCAATAATAAAGCACATACCATTGATAGTCCCACGCGTTGGATCCTTAAGGTTGAATCAAAATTACATAAAGAAGTGTAAATGCGGTGTGGGGGCATGTGTGTGGTGACATGAAGTCACGGAGTAAAATTGGATTTCCTAAAATTGCTCTACAAAGAGGTTATTATTGCACTCAAAATAGTACGTAAAATAAAACAGCAGATACCTGCATTTACTTTCCCGGATTGATTTTACATTCCTGCACACCAGTGTTCCAACTTACAAACAAAGTGTTTTTCACGCCCTGGTTTTATTTGCCCGGACTCCAGTGTACCAACTTGCGAACGTGAATAATATACCTCTACTAGCTAGGTAACATCGTGTAAGCTTGAAAAAAAGTTGGCAATACTGGCAATAATACAGAATAGCTGGTGTTGTTCTTTTTTAGTCGATTTATCAGTAGTTGAAGATTGTACTTTTATGTTATATTTACAGATTAAAAACTAACAGTAGGAAAAAATTAAGCAATTCGAGCTTAAAGTGTCTTTGCTGCACTCGAGAAACCACTCCGTCCTCACCTGCGTCTAGTGCGTAAACATTTCACTCGGGAGCAGCAAAGTGCCAATATTAAAGCTATGTCCGTCTGTTGATTGTGTAGGCACGAGGAGCTTAAACTAACTACTAAATAGGTTTCTATGATATGTGAATACATATTAAAAAAAAAAAAAAAAAAAAATAGTTTAAGTACCCGGTGCTGAAATCACTAAAAAAGGAGAGTCCTTAATCCTTCTTGAGGCCATTTCTGTAGCCATTTCTGTACCCTGACCTCCAGAAATTCTACCATTTTCCGCCTTTCGGGCAATGAGAATGAACAGTTGCGTTAGAAAACCGGTCTTGCCTTAGTAAAAGCTATTGTTGAGAAACAGTTTATATTTCATTTTTTTTATTTTGTCAAGGGTTAATATTATTGGTCTTCCTCTAATTTATTCGTTTCCTATCTTAGGTGATAATTTATGAAAAATTGAGTCTCGAGCAATGTCAAGAAGTAAATTTTAGTCATTCTTTAAAATAATCTGTCAATTAGTGTGGCACATAGCTTCCTTGCGTTCTAGTTCGTATACCTTCATTAATTTTATTCTTATACAACCTATTATAGTCCAAATTATATTTAAGTTTCCCCCCGTTTTTTAAATCTGTTAAAATTTTTTTGATTATAACATGAATTTAGACATTAATTTAGCAAGATTTGAAGAGCGCAGACGGTTGAAATTAACCTGGGGCTATCTGTGGGCTACTTTCGAGAAACAATCCAAATTTCACAAAAAATCAGATGAGTACTTTTTGAAAATATAAGTATAAATAAATGTATTAATCACGCAAGCAGAAGAGAAACAATAGGCTCAGAAGGTTGAAACATATATGGGACCAATAATGACGAACCAAAAAAACCCAAAAACATGACGAACCATCCAAAATTTATCAAAATAGGACGTGTAGTTTTTAAGATATATTGGTTCATAAAATTAAGTGACATACAGACCTACAGACACACTGACAGACAGACACGGAACCAAAAATGTTTCCTCAAATCTTAAACGGATTTCTGTTCCGGAATTATCGAAATTGGAGCCATAAAACATTTTCGTTCTTCAGATCCCATAGCATTAACGAAATATTTCATTTACTTTATACTTCGCTATTTAGAGCGTTCAAATAAACAATTAGTTAATATTATACTACTACTTTCATAGATTACATTTTGCACAAAATTGAATTAGACAATATTAATATATACACATATCAAAAGTTCAATTAAAAAAAAAAATAGGCAAATTGAATAACAAATTTAGTCTGAGATAAATGAATTTAATGGTTTTTTTTAAACATTTATATTCAGTTCTATACAAGAGTGGTAAGGAGTGAAATCCCCCTTTTTTATTTTTAAAGTCTAAACCCCCCTCTTTTTCATTCCCTCATTTCTATCAAGGAAATAAAAAAAAAGTCCAAGAGACAGAGATTTAATAAAATATTTTTATTGGAATGATCCGAAAGGACAAGTAGATATCGGTTGAAAATAAGATTTAACTTCTAAGCCCACCTTCCCCTTCTTCGTCTTTATCCCTAAAAAATTTATATGACATACTTTTCTCAAGAAAAAAAAAAATCGGAAAAAGGAAAAATTCCCTCTTAAAGACTTTTTTTTTTCTTCCTCTCTAAAGTTACATCCGTGAGAAAAGCAAAAGAAGATAAATAGAAGTATTGAAGGGAGCAGGAGTAAAGCTCAGTGTTCAGTGTTCAGCAGATATCAGCTTTTTCCTCTGAGTTTTTCTAGTAAACTTGAAATTGAATTTCCTCTTAGACTGAGAGGGAAAAAACCTGAATCAATAAATTAAAAATCCATACAATGGAATTCAGAATTGTAATAATTTTTCAAATTTACTTTTTTCAAGATATAAAGTTGACATACTAATAGAATATATCTTCAGATAATCAATTGTCAATTTCAGAACAATAGTATGTAGGAAATACATACTTTAATGTTAACTTATGGCTATAGTCATTATAATTCATCTTTAGATAATCAACTCTCGATTTAAGCATAATAGTCAAATAATTTACTATTGTCTTGACATCATTTAAAATTTGACTTATTCCTATATGGTAATCGAATGTTAATTTAAAAAATAATTTACTATTGTCTTGACATCATTTAAAATTTGACTTATTCCTATATGGTAATCGAATGTTAATTTAAAAAATAATTTACTATTGTCTTGACATCATTTAAAATTTGACTTATTCCTATATGGTAATCGAATGTTAATTTAAAAAATAATTTACTATTGTCTTGACATCATTTAAAATTTGACTTATTCCTATATGGTAATCGAATGTTAATTTAAAAAATAATTTACCATTGTCTTGACATCATTTAAAATTTGACTTATTCCTATATGGTAATCGAATGTTAATTTAAAAAATAATAATCAAATAATTTACTATTGTCTTGACATCATTTAAAATTTGACTTATTCCTATATGGTAATCGAATATTAATTTAAGAATGATAGTCAAGTAATTTTGTTAATTGCTAATTGTTAAGACATGGTTAAAAGTTTTTTTTATACGAAAATTAGACTATTTAAGCACTGTAAATCAACTTTCTTTATTGGGAAGTCAAATAGAAACAGGAAAAAATATAGTTTCTGTGAATACTAGTATGTTTGTTCCAACCCCCCCCCCCTCCCTCCTATTTGTACCGTCCTTTGTATCGTCCCGGGAATCGTTAAGGACAGATTTTATACGCATGCGCTAACATTATACTGTAGTAAAATCATGTCAGGTTGGAACGGGTTTAGGAATATAATTCGCAGGGTATTAAAAACATTCAAGGAAACCTAACAGTTAGAGAACCTTCCTGTTGATATTTGTGATTATTGACATAACTGCGCAAGTCATACAAACCAGTACATGGTATTGTCAGAGGATCGTTGGGATCGTACAGTGAACGGTTCACAAACGATCCCTGCCCGGGTTGGAACAGTTTCGTGTACGGTACAAAACACTGTCACAAGTCGGCTTGGAACGGCTTTTATCTATTGCGCATGCCGGTGACGATCCCGCGGACGGTTCACTGCTTGGTTAGAACAAACCTAGAATATATCACCCCATAAAAAACAGAAGTAGTCGGATCGTTTTAACTAAAATTAATAAACGAAGATAATAAATAAAATTCTGCCAATTAGTGTGGCACATAGCTTACTCGCGTTATTATAACCTCTAATTTATTTATTTTTCTCTCACCTTTTATTTAAATCGGTCAAAATGGTTTTTATTTTTTTCATGAATAAATAGAAAAATTTATAGACCCCAGACAGTTGAAATTAATGTGGGACCACCGGACCGGACCACCTGTAGGATATACTCGACTTTGATTGGTTCCTAAAAATTGAACCGACAGATAGATACGAGACCAAAAACTTTTACCTTACGTCTGAAACCGATTTCTGTTCTGGAATTTTTCAAATCGGAGACATAAAGATAAATTTCCGTTCTTGAGAACGATCACATAGCTTCCGTTACCTTCCGTAAGCTCGACAGAAACATACAGCAATAGATGAGAGATGAGATTATAAGAGCAAAACGTTATTAGCATTCTTGGATTAGAAGGAGATACATCTTGTAGACATGGTGGTTTCAATGTCTAAACCCATTGGTTACGTTTTTCAGCTTTATCGCGGAAACTGGTATAGGGTCTTCAATGGAAATCGATTTATTGATTTTCACAGGGAATTAAAATGTTTAGTGTCTATAGTTTCCGTCGAATAGCCTTACGATGTCTCCGATCTATCCCTCTCTGTACTCTCTTCTATCGGTCTATAACACCCTCTTTAAATGATAATCGGATAAACGTAAAAATAAGAAAGATATCAAGTGTTTTTATATTACTAGTTGAATTCCCTGTGCTTCACAACATAATGTATTATTTTTAGTGTAATACTTAAATTGATGGGTTTATAAACTAACGCCAAAAACATTAAAGTTAATACGGCAGAGTTTTTTTACCCCCATTCCCTTGGATAAAGTAATTTAGATAAAGCTATGATCTAGAGGTACTGTGATGGATGAGTGAGAAGTATTTGTAATTATTTCCCTCCCAGAGGATCAAATATAATTTATAATTTTGCTACAATCCCTAAGTAATTTCAACGACTGGAGAAGCATTTTCGAATGCGAGCTTTCTGGGAGAGACAGAGGTATTTTTATTGTATATCTATTGTGCGATTGACATAACTGCGCATGTCATGCAAACCAGTACTTGGTATTGTCAGAGGATCGTTTGGACCGTACAGTAAACGGTTCGTAAACGATCCCTGCGCGGGTTGGATTCGTTTGGAGGACGGTACAAAACACTGTCACAAGTCGGGTTGGAACGGCTTTTATCCTTTGCGTATGCCCTTGAAGATCCCGTGGACGGTAAACTGCTTGGTTTTTATGGATGAATGATATTTTGCTACTAGACACTTTAACTAGTTGCCGAAGATAAAGCATTCAATCCAACTAATCTACTTACAAATGAAGTTCGATTTGGAAGATGTGGTTTGATATTTTCCAAACACCAAGAATTAGTTTCGTCGATTCCCACAGAGAATAAACTTGATAGCGATTAACTCAAAGCGAGATAGAGTCTTAATCCGTCCACTTTTAATCAGAACGTTGAGCATTGCAAAGGCTACTCCTGTTCTGACTTTTTAAGTTATTTGTTAAAGAAGAAAGGTTAAAACAATCTTTGGAGGCACCACCTCTAAAATCAACTACCTCTGCTACCTTATCAGATATCTTTGTTCATACTTTCATACTCACCAACACGAAACAAAATGTTAAGTGATTAAATTAACACTCTTTTATGATACCTTTGAGCGTGTGTTGACTAATTAATAACCATATGATCAAATTAAAGATGACAAACTGTTTCTAAAATTTTCTCTTTCAGATTATATTCACGATCATAAAGATACTTTGATTAATAAAAATGTTGATTCTAATTATTTTATTGCCTGTAAAAAATCTATTAATATTTAATATGATCACTCGCACTTTAATATGATCAATTAATTTTCTGACGATGAGCAATCCTGCTATGACATCAGTAATTGAATTTCAAACAAGAGCAATCTAACGTCAAATCGCAGGTGTTTATAAAATCACTTTGCCGTTCTGCCAATCTCTGTCGTGTCTAACAAAAGCTTTTCTGCCTATTTATTGAATATGCCGGGAGCCGAAATAAATTTCGTTCAGTGACGATTCCATTAGGATAAAACGCATTTGATGATCAATTTGATTGATCTGTCTAAGCTTCAGTATAGAGGATGTTTTCAAAAGTAACACGAGATGTGTCGCTTACAATTATTTTGCCGTACTGAAGCTGCACCAGGATTCAGCGGCTAATGGCTCGTGAGTGATTCAATTAACAACGCTCCATTTAGTAATCCCTAGCTCAACACAGTTTAACTCGACGACGAAGAAGTGCCAAACATGACAGCAGCTCGACTAACAAATTTCCCAAACGGCTGATACCACATTTATAAAAAAAAAAAACGGATAAAAGGTAAATAAACTGTGTTGAATTAATAGTTTTTTAAGTCTTTTAAACAAAATTGTAACTCACTTAACAACGAAAATTTATAACAAATTGATAAAACTCTATCTTCATGAACTATTAAGTTATCTTATAAAGACATTAAAAAAACTCCAATAAATAGCCGCCTTCATATATTATATTTATTTGCTCTTTCAGCAGTTATAATAAACATTATAACTTTATTATTGTATAACTTTCCTTAAAAATAAATTCAGATAGTAGTACACAACTTCAACTGATTAATACTATTTTCTATTAACTGATATGATAAAATATTGCTGTAGTCATTTAAAAAAATCAGTTACAAAATTGTTATAAATAGTAAATACATTCACGAGATGAAGATTAATGTTAAGGGAACATATGTACATACATACATAAATATTTGAAAATAATAAATTGAACATTAACTTAATAATAACACCACATTCATTAAATTGACGCAATATTACAATAATTGATAAATATACTGACATTTTAAAACAGCCGGAGTTGTGGTAGACTTAGGGGGGTGACACACTTCGCCACCCAGGTAGCGCCACCTGGGTGGCGCTACCCGGCCGACCGTCCGACGGTCTAGCTGCCACCCACAGGTGGCGCTACCCGGTCAACCCATTGTTTTCAATTGAGCCTGTCAAACGTCGCCACCCAAGTCACGCCACTCAGACCCTACTCCTTCAATCAAATATAGGGGAAATCAAATCTGGGGCTGACTGCATCCCTCATATAAGTGGGTGGCGCAAGTCAGGTGGCGGAAAGTAACCTGCAGATAGCCCCAGATTAATTTAAACAGTCTGCGCTCTTTAAATTTTGCTAAATTGATATTTATTTAAACACTGCCACAAGTCGGGTTGGAACGGCTTTTATCCTTTGCGTATGCCGTTGAAGATCCCGTTGACGGTAAACTGCTTGGTTTTTATGGATGAATGATATTTTGCTACTAGACACTTTAACTAGTTGCCGAAGATAAAGCATTCAATCCAACTAATCTACTTACAAATAAAGTTTGTAAGGTTAAGGGTAAGGTAAGTAAGGTTCGATCCCCTAGGGGAAGGGGGGTGGGGTTCACAATGTGTTTTTTTATCGACAACAAGGTAAAATAAATTTTATAAGGTGATTGGGGGGGGGGGGGGGGGAGGGATTTTTTGAAAATAAAACGAACACTTAAAAATATTTGAGTTTACCACAATTTGCGAATTGTGCATGCGCATATTAAATTTTTAACTTCTTTATATTTTTCTTATGTGAACTAAAGAGTGACAGACAGATAGACACATCATCCTCGAAATAAAGGTTTCGAGAAGGATCTTCGAAACCTAAAAAACCGGAGAAAAATTAAATTAATTTTACAATAATAGGTTTTAAAAGCATGAAATCAATAACTTATACAATACGGGACTCGAGGAAGCTATGTGCCACATTAATAAGCAGACTATTTTACGTTTATTAAGCGATATTTGTATTTATTTTTAGCAGTACGACATTATTGATTATGTTGAACGGCAAATGTTAATTCCAAGAAGCTGAATAATTTAAACTTTTTGGTATTTTCCTGTCAAGTTTCTAGCTATTTAGGAAGTGACTAAAAATTTTGATGATGAGTGAGTGAGTCAGTAACGCAAAATGCAAACTTTGAAACTCTACCCTTTTGAAAAGGCTTAATATGAAGAGCTCATTTTTTTACAGAATTAAAAGGAAGCAGAGATAATATGAGGGTGAGAAAAACCGGGTGAATTAGTTCAAGCAAAGATATAATGTGTGCTTGCTCAAACGTGGCCTAGCGCACAGACGTTATCTCAGATTTCGTTTTAATCTGCTTTAATTACTAACGTAATTAATCGACAACACAGAAAGGAATCTTAACTTTTTTTTTAACACTGTTTTCATAATTAATAATATATAGAAGCATAATTTAAACTTTCTCGCGTTCTTTGCATTAATTACAACTAAGCCAAATTACAACTTCTGTCTTTACGTATAATCTTAAAATCGAAATTTTGTGCCATTACATACTTTCTCTAGTATATGATAAACGGACACTCTTTTAGATTGTAATTAAACTATATTTTTTCTAGAATATAAATGACTGACTAATAATACTCGTAATTATTAAGACAAAGATATATTTAGTCCAATGTATTTTGGGATAAAGGAATATACTTCTGTTTTATATAAGGAGAGTCACATTCCGTACACCTTCTTTAGATTTTTACTCCTCACTGTTCTTTTATAAGGGGAGTAACAATCAAAAGAAGTTCCGAAAAATGTATAATTAAATAAATTTGGGAAAGACTTGATTGAAAGATCGAGATAATTTATCTTCAAAAAAAAAAAAAATAAATAAATAAATAAAGGGGCGATAATTTAAAAAACTAACTATTTTTCCTATTCAAGCTGCTTTTTTAAAATTTAATCAAGGCAACATAAGAGAAAATTTAAGAAATATAATTTAATTTTTTTATAAAATGCTTTTTAAAAATATTACTAAAAAAAACTAAAGAAATTTTAATAAAACGAATTTTCAACGGTATTAAATATTCTTTATACAAAGTCCTCTTTCTAAAAAAATAAATAATTAACGAAAAAAACATAATAACACTTTTTTTCAATAGGAAAATGAGAGAAACAGAGATGAAAATTTAATATAATTTGTACTACTTGGTAATTATCTGGGTGGTCATAAAGGCATTGGCTACTTAAGGGGGAAGCAGAGAGTTCTAGGCAAGAGCTCTCATTAAAAGCCCTCATTAGAAAGTAATTTAGTTAAAATAATTAATTTCTCCCCCCCCCCCCAAACCTTCACCAAGCATCCCTGATTGCTAAAACATCCTTGATTACAAAATCGAATTCCTTCTAGACCCGGGACCAATGGGAGGGTAGAGGTCAGGTCCAATTTAATATGGACCAGAATAATTTACACAATTACATATGTTTTTATAATTATACTTAATTTCTTTAGTTAAAAAGTTAAAAAGTTATGTAAAAAGAAAACAAATATATTTATGTTGTGGCTGCTGTAAAGGCAGCATAAGAATTTGGAAACGTTGTACTGCAATATATCGTATATTATGAAACACAACTTTAGTTTATAATTACATAAGATTCCCTTGAAAGAAGTTTCCCACTCCTACTTAATCAGGACTGACAATAATGACAGAGTATATCACTCAAAACAACTCTGTTCCAGACCAAGTAGGATCAGGAAACAACACAATAATAAATAACTGACATTAACAAATTCAAAATTAATCTATAATAAAATCTGGCACAGCGCCCACAGTAATAGTCCAGGAGATGGCGTACAAAAAAGTTTCTGACAAAAATCGAACTGGAATTTTGTGTATAAGTAAATCTTTTGGTACCTTTTAAGAATATGTGGTTGGCTAAGTTCGTCTGAGGGACATAGCTTGGCAATAGGCATTTGAAAAAAGAACCGGTGAAGAGCGACCATGTCCCGCCCTTTTTTGGTGGACAATGTGAGTTTCATGATCCTGAGTACTAAATTAGTTAGTAGACCAAAAATCAAGTTGATGGTAGTTTGTCACTTAATATGTGACCTCTTTGATTTGGAGTAATATTTGACAAACTAACCTATTACGTGACAAACTACCATCAACTTGATTATTGGTCTACTAACTAAGTTCGTACTTAAGATCATGAAAATCATATTTTCCACCAAAAAGGGCGGGACATGGTCGCTCTTCACCGGTTTTTTTCCCAATGCCTACCGCCAAGCTATGTCTCGCAGATGAACCTAGGCGACCACATATTTTTAAAAAGCACCAAAATATTTACTTGTACACTAAATTCTAGCTTGATGTCAGTCAGACACATTTTTGCACGCTATATTCGCTAAATGCGCATTTTAAATTCAATAAACTTAGTTCTAAAATATTTATATTTTAAACTTCCTTGATAAACTAATGCTGTTAATGCTAATTATAATATATACATTTGAGCCGTGGCAACGGGCTTAATTTTATGGTTAGAAAAAAGTAAAATTAAGTAAATGAATTTAGATATCTCTTTGGATAAGTTATTATATCTATTTGAAGACCAACAAATCAAAATAAACATATTTTTTTTATTTTTTTATTGGAATTGGTTGCTTTAACTAAGCAATAACAAATAATTTCGAGGCGAGTCGTCACCGTCGGAACAATACTCGATGATATAAATGATATAATATTGACAAATAAAAAGTCATGATTTTTAAAATTATTACAGAGGAATATTATAAATATTACAGTGCACATATAAGGTTTCCATTTAAGGGTTTTACAAATTATCCTAACAATAATAGTAATTAATGGTCTTACAGTTTACGATTTGTACAGAAATCTCAAAAGAAAAAAATTGAACGCCAATTAGTGTGGCACATAGCTTCCTCGCATCCTATCATGTACTTTATTGTTATATAACATTAAAATTATTGTTATATTACTTTATTGTTACATTGTTTATTGTGTAAAAACTATTAATAGTTTTTGCGATCTTTAACACTTCACTGCGGTGTCGCTGTTGGCATTACTAAAAAATTGTATTTGAAAAAAATGTTTGTCTCTTTGAATAGATCAAGTTAGAGTTTTTTCCCGACCTAAAATTCCAATTTTAAATTTGAAGTTCACGTTTACGCGACTGTTGCTCGTGAACGCTTGGACGGATAACGTTGTCCAACGAACATGTCCTGTGCATTGGTAAAATGAACATGTCTACAAAATTTCATCAAAATCGGTCGACATTTACTCAAGTTATCACACGTTTCATAATTCGCAGAAACACAGACCGACAGACAGACAGACACGAGACCGAAAATGTCCCCTGATGTCTGAAACGGATTTCTGTCTTGGAATTTTTAAAATCGGAGGCATAAAAGTTTTTCGGTCTCAAAAGTGAACACAATGCTTCCGTTACCTTCGGTAAGCTCGGAAGCAATATGTAATCAAACAAAAAATAAAACAATTTCAAATATGAAACGAAATTCCATATTATGACAGAGCAAACTGAATAATTTCTTCAGTAAATCGTAGTTTACAGACAAGAATAAAACAATATGCTTGTATTGATTATAAACTTGTATGAAATATAATTCAGATGTCTTAGTGTATATAATGTTCAATATTTAAATTATTAAAATTTGAGTGGAATTTAATTAAAGGAGTTAAACAGGGTGAAAACTGATTAATTTTGCATTTTAAGGTAATTTAAAATAAACAGAGAGAGCATAATAGAATAATTATAGCGAGGGTAAACGAGCTTCTTATACATTCAATAAAATTTGCAGTTTGTCTGTCTGTCTGTTACGAGCAATTTCAGTAGTATAAACCAGTAATTTATTGTAGACAATTAGAATTAATTTGTTCTACCTAATCATCATTTTTTGAGCCAACTTGACAAAAATAGTTAAATAATATTAAATAATATATTTTGCTATTTTAACTACTCGTATATTATTTTATCTACGAAATATAAACATTGTATCTCTGTTTAGATGCGTAGAAAGTGATTCTTTACGTACTTGTATTCATTGCGCATGCGCGTCTCATAGTTCTGAAGAATTCCTCTGCTTTACCACCCTAGGGCGGTAAATAAGAGGAATTCTTCAGCTTTACGCACGATTAGCAAGTTTGTTTACATTTAACAAAACTAATTTGCTGTTCTTTTATTAAAGTGACAGTTTATATCGAGTTTATAGTGAAAAACAATGAGTGAATCCTCCAGAAATAATTAATTCAGCAAAAAATACAACTCAAGAATTAATACCATCTTTATCAAGAGAGAGAGATACGAACTTACACACAGCAAGTTTATTTTTTTCTTTATTTATTATTTAAATCTAACAATCGTACGGTACGCAACTCGTGCGAAAACGGCATTTTGCATTGCTCGTGTGGTTTTACTACCCTCGCGTCACTCGGGTGCAAACTCCACACTCGCATGCAAAATGCTACTATCCGCACTCGACGCGTAATGTACTATTTAATCTAACGTCTTAATTGTTACCGTCATTAAATATTTGTAGTTGTACTAACTTATCAGAAATAGTTGAGAAAAAAACTGAACGTTTAATTAACCAGACAAATGGTCACAGCAACTAAATTTTAGTTACTCGTAGTTACAATTGCGGGTATCCATTTAACTTAACTGTAAATATAATAAAGTGCTACTGAATGATCAATTGAGTTACTCTCAATGAGTGAGAGATACATCGATTATTCATTTTAACTGTCAAAACCATTTTTTAGTAAATGCAACTAAAAGTCAGATTAGATTTTGTTGAATTTACTAAAATATTTTTTTTGCCTATAATTTTATCGTTTAGTCGGTGATAATCTCACTAGCAGCTACTTACACAGACTACATTGGTTACCCAAATTAAAACTTAAGTTAACGTAACTATTTAATTAAGTCGATTAAAATTTAATCAAGTAAATGCGTAGTTGAGGTAACCAGAGCCATTAACTATTTTTTATTGATGATTCCAACATTTTTCAGTCATTAGCTAAACTAGAAATTCAGTTTAGAGCAGTAAAAATCTAGTTGCCATATACTAGAATTTTTTCTCAGTGTCCGACAATAACTTAAATAATAAGTTGAAGGTGACCAATTTAGTTGAAGTATGGTGTACATGTTGCCTAGGCTAAAGCCGGCTGTACACATTGTCGTATACCTGACAAGTGTACTTGACAGGTAAACCGGAGAGTTTGTGCTATCATATCTGTGCAGTTAGGTTATAACTTGATAGCGCACACTCTCTGGTTTACCCGACAGGTGTACTTGACAGGTAAACAGGAGAGTGTGCGCTATCATATCAGTGCAGTTATGTCATAACTTGATAGCTCACACGCTCCGATTTACCTGTCAGGTATACCACAACGTTTGGCCGGCTTAAGTTTGTGGTCGTTCGCGTGCAATGCAATATCAACTCATTATGATGAACTATTTTCTTAATATTCAATATTTATTGCATTATGCTCACTTCAATGATAGAGCCATGCGATGCCTAGCTAGTAATTGTAAACAAATTAAATGTTGGACTTTGCTCTCTCACAGGTTCTAAGGTTCTAAACAAAGGAAAGTTTTCTTCTGAGTTTAGTACGGTGAAGTTGGTCACCTTGTCGAGTTTCGTTAAGGTTTGTTTATAGGCAAGGGGAATGTCGAGGTTCTGAATAATGTATAAAAAGGGAAAGGAAGGAGAGAGACCTCATGGTCTGATAATGAAGCCCTGGCAAGGGCGACCTAAGTTTCCTGGCGTGGACAAGGCAAAGGGATGTGAAGGACACATAGGTCGGACAAGGGAGAGATCCTTTTAGCAGGCCCTCCCTTCCTTACTAAGGATACCAGGAGAGAAATAGGGATAATAAAGGACAAGACTCTGTCACGCTTCACTAAGACGTCTTGCTCAAATATCTTGCGGTCCATTCTACATCTAAACCTTTAAATAACTACCACTTTCATACATTTAACCACTAGCAAATATCCTTGAGGAGAAATATCAAGCAGTATTTCATGATGTTCTAAATACCCAACATATTTCATTCAACACCACTTTACTAAAATGAGACTTGAACTACAAGGCGTAAATAACTTACAAAGAGAACCAACTAAATCATCTTTCAAGCTAACGCCATACCAGCAGACTAAATAAAATTACATTAGGTCAGGTTACCACTTCCTTCTTTGTTCTTCTCCGGACATACAAAAAAACAATAACAAACGAAATTAAAAGATACAACCAATAATTCCCAGCCAAGCCAATTAAGATGTCAGTTTATTCACTAATTTAAACGATTTTTGTTGAGTTCAATCGCTAAACCTAATCAACTTGGATGATGTTATATTTTTAAAATATGTTGGCAGAGTTAATCTTGTAAAACACAGGAGACTGCGTACATCAATGTCTTACAAGAAAAGTATTAATAAGAATATTTACTAGCTCAGTTTATACTGTATATAAGCATAGAACTTAAAGTGAGATTTGATTCAATTTTATAACATCGCTATAATGTTGTCGATTACGTTCTTAACGTCTT
The DNA here is from genome assembly GCA_951217055.1 of Gerris lacustris. Lineage (NCBI taxonomy): Eukaryota > Metazoa > Arthropoda > Insecta > Hemiptera > Gerridae > Gerris > Gerris lacustris. The sequence continues at coordinate 19,942,780 of OX578278.1, forward strand.
TAAAAGTCACTTCACACCTCTTTCACCAAGACATTAATTAAAGTAAACTTAATACCTTCTAATTTTTCCAATAGACCTCTTTAGGTACATTTTGTTCCATCAATAAATCAACCGAACTTTTTGTAAAGTTTGCTCTACAGCAAAAACTGATTTTCGTAATTTTGAAAAACAAAATGCAGTTTTTCAGAATAATCAAAAGTCTTCCATTACTTTTTTAAAGTTCTTAAATAGAACTTAATTAATATTTAATGAATACTCCTGAATTATATAAGCCCGTGGCAACTGGCTTAATTTTATATTTAGAAAAAAAAAGTAAAATTAAGAAAATTAATTCGGATAAGTTATTATATCTATTTGAAGACACAACAAATTAAAACAAATATTTGTTTTTATTGGAATAAATGAGGTTGCCTTAGCTTAGCAATAACAAATCATTTAGAGGTGAGTCGTCACCATCGGGACACAACTAGATTATATAAATAAGTGTCTTAATTTAAGACCGACCACATTAAACTCTGTACCATACACTGTATTGTATGAACACAAATACTATCTCTATAATCATTTACTCCAGCTAGTGTTAGTTTCCCAGCGGTTTGTTTTTTAGAAAGTCCAGAGTCTATTTGAGCTTGCAAGTTCTATTGGCTCCCCTTCTGCATGACGAAATAGCCAATCCCATTTCATTCGAATACTTTCTCCCCCGCTTCCCCGAAAAGCCTAAAAACAACCCTGTTCGCCAAATGGTGAATATGAAAAAAGACCAACGAGGAAAAAGGTCTGACGAAACATTTTCAACTGACATATAGTAAACCAATAGATATATGACCCCATACACCAGATTCAAAAATGCTCCGTGAAAAACTATTTTAAGCCTTTTCTACAAAATAACAATTTAGTCAAGAGACTCATTCTAGAATTAACTAGAAATAACTAGAGCCTCATTCATATATGTATACACATATATATATATATATATATATATATATATATATATATATATATATATATATATATATATATATATATATATATATATATTTATATATATTTATTTATATATATATATATATATATATATATATATATATATATATATATATATATATATATATATATATATATATATATACCAAAAATATTATAAAATACCTTCTATCATGCTTGTACTAAGAATAGTAAAAAAAAAATAAAAAGGAAAATTTTACTTTAAAGGATATTTACTACTTAAATAAATGCTTGTATAGAGATAAAATAAAATTAGTATGATTTCTTATATTAATTACCTCAAATTATATTATTAATATATTCTCCTATGTAATGCTCCTATGTTTCTTCGTAATATTTTGCTATGATTCTAACGGTGGCTTTAAAATCTTTTAGTGAAAAATAGTACACAAGATATGAGCGTTTTATGAAAAGTACGCGTGGACTTTTGAAAGTTTGAAAATCTTCATATTTTGATAAAATACAAAGTGTTTGCTGTCGTACATGACGTTTGTTTACTCCCACTTTTAGGGTTTCGTTGGTAAAACCAAAAAAAGAAACCCTTATGCCTTATAGTTTCGTTCCTGTGTCTGTCTGTCTGAGACTCTTTACGGTTTCAATAACTTAGGATTAAAAGAGATCAAAACATGAAACTTTGTAGTATTAAAGATCATTTGAACCGCTCACAGGAAAAATAAAGCGAACTCAAAATGATCAGCTGTTCAAATTCAAAATGGTGGATAATTCATGTCACGCGATAATAATATTATGAGTAGGGTATCAAATGAAAGGTATTAAAGAGCAAATTACAAAAATATAAATCACTTGTGTAAATTGTTTAATTTTTCAAGCCATTATTTTAAAAAGCATCAACATTTAACGTCCGTCCCCCCTCTTATTCTAACTTATTTCATGGTCACAATACCAACGTAACCCAAATATACCACATACCACAATACCAACGAACTTTTAAATATGATCGTCAAAATTCGTCAAACTTAAACCTTTTGGGTATTCATAATTGTTCGGAGATGTTATCGTAGAAAGTTTTCAGTAGAGGTGAAATATGGTCAAGAAAAAGTATAAAATTTGTTACATTTATTAATAACACTCTTTTTTCCACCTGAAGTTCGATAAAAGGATGGAAATGTATTACTAACGTGTATATCTTATGTTTCTATAGCATGATTTAATCACAACAAAATTTATTTCCACTTGTTTTCATAATATTTAGCAAAATCCTCAGTCCATGTTTTGTTTAAGAACGAGATTGAAGGATTGAAGGTCTGCTAAACTGAAGTGGGTTGAATAGAGAACTTGGGCTAGAATGATTTGTAGAAGGAGGATGAAATGGTTATGGACAAAGGGGACATTCAGGTCATTATGCATAGTTCAATTGGATACATAGGGCAGGTCTTTAGTAATCTTGCAGAGGATGATCGATTGAAAGGGATTCAATTCCATTGGAACAGGAAGGCTTGGCTGAACATCACAGCTCACACCTTAAAATACAAACAGCTTTATATATCACCTGTTTGTTCTGCAAGGGAATGTTTGTCTAGACTCTAAGAGTATCAATTTTAATGGCGTATTATAGTATAGTTTTGTTAACGGATGTATGAATAAAATGTATTTTCCTCCAGAAGGGAGAAAACATTAACTTTCCACCCCAGTTTATAGGGAGGAAAGGATCCCATTACAGCCTAGTTGTGAAAATCGTGGCGGAAAGTAAAAATCGTGGTTGAAAGTAACTGTAGAGCCAACCTATTATTTTTTTTAAAAAAAATCAGTGTTGCCTGTTTTTTTAACAAGTTGCAGTTTTTTTAACTGAATGACTCGACATGTTACCAATGTTTTTTTAAAAAATTAGAGTTTAAATAAGACGTACTTTGATTGCCGTGATTCTTCAATTTTTATCGTCATTTTAAAATGTCGTATGACTTCATAACTGAGTTTAAACAAGACTTACAGAGATGAAGTAGGTTACGTCTAATCAGGTTATATTTATGTTTTTGATTTCTCGTATTTTAGAGATAAACATAAATAAATCAAAAAAGAAAGTAAAAAATGTGATACGCCAACAGTGACAGATTATAACATTAATTGCACTTTACGTCTTATTAAAACTATCTATTCTTTTAATTTATTTTGTTTACGTTTTTGGACTTTAAAAATGTTATTATTCGGATAATTCCGTTGAAAATCACGGTCTCGAATTTTTTTGGTGAAAAAAATACTTTTCACCCCAGTCCAGTCATTTTAAGCAAAAAAGGGGCTGTTTACAAAAATGCGTCATACAAGCAAGAGACTTTGTACAAATTATCTCTGGGGCATCCTGATTTAAATCGTATAAAGTCCCCAAGCGCAAGAAAATTATGCGCTCTGAGATATAAATGGTAATTTTGTGCCTCTACGGTTGGTCAGAGAGAAAAAACTATGAGAATCAAATTTATAGATAATTACATAATAAACAATTTTTACTTGAACTTTTTTTTCTAAACCTAATAATTAAGCTAGTAGAAGCAAAAAATTGAATTTTTGCCACTATTTTCCAAGATGGCGGCTTGAGCACAACTTTTTTTTCGGGGACTTTATAGAATTTCAATCAGGGTGCCCCAGAGATAATTTGTACAAAGTCTCTTGCTTGTATGACACATTTTTTTTCAAAAACCTAAAATGACTGGTCTATAAGACGAGATACCCCACCTGCTGAAGTACCCCACATTTTAACCTTCCCCATCCCCTTCCCTTTCAGAAAAGGGGGAAGCATGCAGAAAAAAGTTTGGGATTTTTCAGGTATTATTTACACTGACAAAACAAAGCTCTGTGAAAAATAACTTTGGCTTAAAATTATTCCTACGAAAAAAGCTATATTTACTACTCTAAAATGGGTCTTCTTAGAATTAGAATGGAACTATCATTCTAAAAACAAAATTTTATTTCAATTTTTTTATCCCTTTCAAATTTTCAACTCTTCTCAGAAGTTCTTAAAGAAAATACAACAGCTAGAATTGGCAAAAAAAGTCGTGTTCAACATTTTACATTTAAATGAATAGATATTCTTAAGAATGATTTTTTTCAGTTTTCAACAATCTTTCAATTCTGCGCTGCAAACATGTATTTTTATATTTTTAATTTTATATTTTTATTATTTCTAGAGCTAGATTGCATATTAGTACTTTTATATATATATATATTTTTTTTTTTATATTATTAAGGATCTTATGAATTAAGAGGTAGCCATTTCTTTTGTAAATAGTAAAATATAAAAATAAAGTTTGTGCTATAATTAGGAAAAATATAAGAGAATGTTATAAGGTAAAAAAGAAGAAGTGTTTAATCTATAATTTGGCCCGAGGGACATCTTTTTAAACAAAATGAGGTAATTCAGTTCAAGAGGTCACAGGTTCTAAAATAACGATGCTAATTTTTGACATTTCTCCGATTCCCTAAAGACTTCCTTTTCCTACTTTAAAAAAAAATATATATAAAGTAAACACTGAAACATTTTCTTATTAAAATTTGAGGTGAAAATAAAAAAAAATATAAAGAATAAAAAAAAAAAAAATACAGAGATAAAAATAATAAGTAGATGTATTTTACAGTCAATTTATGTATCTTTCCTTTTTCATTTTAAGTATCTTAGATTGTTTAAGAAGTTTGTTTATTAAATGGCAAACGATGTTAAGGTTGGAGTGATAATTAGGAAAGAGATAAGAAGAGGTTATAAGGTACGGGAACGTGTTTAATCTAGGATTTGGCCCGAGGGACACTCCTGAAAAAGAGTCCATCCAGTTCAATATAACGACGCTAATTTTTGTCATCTCTCCGAGTCCCTAAAGACCTCCCCCCTTCTACTTCCAATTCTTGGATTAAAAACGGCTCAAGGAACTGGAAGGGGGAACCCTAAAGCTTCTCAAGGTTTTTCCGCCTTATAATTGTCTCTCCTATCTCTTTTTAATAGCAAGAGAAACCCCTTTTCTTTCTTTCTCTCTCTTTTCTTTCTTAGTAATTAAAGGGAAATTCTAAGAAATTTGTTGATGTTATGTTTTTTTGGAGAGAAAAACATCATACCTACTTATTTAAGGTTAAAATCACATTCGGAGAATTTTCTTATTACTTTATTTTATTACTTGTAATGAATACAATTATTTTCTACACAATCCCTTTCTTTTTGATCATCAATTTAATTGTCAGAATTAACAATACTAATTATTATTTCATGATTAAACCAATATGCTAATTAACTTAAATGCCGTATTGGAATATGAAATCAACTTTTCAACCGTTACAATTATTAGTGAAGTTATTTATTGATCAATATAATTAAATTAAACATACTTTAATGATTTTTTTTAGAGGGAGCCAGCGTGACCGAGGGTCTTAAGGCGCTCGCCCAGCTATCAATAAGTCGAGGCTACTCGAGATGTGGGTTCGATCCCGTGCCATGATACTCTGAATTGCATCTATGAATCGCGCACTTATATAGTTTACTAATGACCATACCATACTCGCTTCGGCGGTACAATGTACAAATATTTGATGTGTGAAGTAGCTAGAACTCTCCACCACGGGGCGTAAAACGGGCCTAAAGCCTGGTTTACACAATGCCAATTGGCAAGACAATTGAAAGAAGCCAGTTGACTGGCATGAAATTACTGGCTTCGTGTAAACGTTTTAGGCCAATTGGCTTGCCAATTGTCCCGTCAATTGGACTGGCCAGCTATTGTCTCCAGGAGTAGGTTGAGGACAATCAACTGGGCCCAGCTACGAGATCCGAGAGGTGGGGGTGCTGCCCCCCTCTCGGATCTCGGTATTGCCGCGACAATTGGCACCGTGTGAACGATATAGGACAGTTGCGTCGTGCCAATCAAAGAGAAAGTTTCTTACATTGTGATTCTCTTTCCTTATTATTATCATTTTTCTCTAAAATTAAATCTGTGTTTTTTCGTAGCTCTTTTTTTTTTAATTTAATCTGTGAGAATGGCTCCAAAGTGGAACGACGAAACAAATTTAAAATTTGTTGAACTATACGTCATCGATTCTGTGGGATATGCACGACGATCTATATAAAGTTAAAAACGCCCGCCAAACGGCACTCTTGGATATAGCCGACAAAATGAATAATGAAAGTTTTAGTGTCGATGAGGTAAAGGCTAAAATTAAAGCCTTTCGAGGCACTTTTAATATTGAACTTTCAAAACAACAAAAAAGTGCAAAATCTGGTTGCGGATCAGCGGAGGTTTTCGTACCCACCCTGAAGTCTTTTAAAAGCCATTTCCTAGTCCACTCCCGCTTCTTTTCTACATAGTCCATTAGAACCTTACACGACTCAGCAATGAATTCCCGACAACGATCATTCCGAATTAAATACAACTCTTCATAGGACATAGTAGAAGATGCGTATACTCGTCCATTTCTCGACCTCTACTGCCGGGACAATTCAAAACCACGTGTAAACGGTATTTTTTTCAACTGGACTGGCCAGCGATTGACCCCCAATCCGTGAGGCCAATTGGCCCCGCCAGTTGTCTCGCCAATCGGCATCGTGTAAACCAGGCTTAAAAGATGGCCTAATTGCAAGGTTCGAACAAGTGGTTCGTCCTACCCGTTCTAGTAGAAAGCACTAGACTACTACTACTACTACTAATGATTTTAAGGTAAGATTTAATTGAGTTACTAACACCTTTGTGAGTTTTTCTTGAAAGCTATAATCGTAATGTTTGTATATTTTAGGATTTGCAAAGTGGTCAACCGGAATTTTAGATACTGTTGTTATCGAAAATCGGAGGTAATACTTGAAACGACAATTCAGAGATCCAACAACAGAAATAATGTTCTTCCTATTTGTTACTCCTATTCCGTTAAAAGGTGTGGTATGTTTTGTCTGTCCTAGTAATCCCATTTGTGATCTACCGATGCATTGTATTTTAGAAGCGTTGGATTACCACCAACCGATGCAGGAATCCATTTATCTTTCAAATTGTCTAAAACGCTAACCAATGGTTTAAACCTTCGAAGTAGATTAGGCCCAAAATCTCTGTCCATGTTTTCAGGCAAGTGGTCAGAGATAAAATAGGGGAGAAGGTGCCACCTGGCCTATATATTACACTATTCAGTCACGACCACCACTTTATACGAACTTGTGACCAAATTCTTTTGTCATCCCCCTAATATAAATGCATTCCACGCTTCAAATATTTTTATAATTCTATTTAAGTCCCCATTTAGTTATTTAGGACATATTAGTATTATAGTGACAATTAAGTACTATGTGCTCAAGCTATGTGTTTTACAAGCGCATCAGTCGTTTTAATTTTTCGGGGAAGGAACATTTAATCCTGAAGTCGCGATATCTAAGCTGAGATTGATTAGCCAATTTAGATTATCAAATAAAGGCTTCCTAAAATGTAATATAATCAAATTAAAAATTAATTTCAACAAAGCATACAAAATTATAGGATTACCATATTATATAGGACTAGAAGAAACTGTCTCCCCATGTAAAATTATCCTTTATATTTATCAAAGAAGCTAATAGCTATTATTAAGGATTATCTTGAGTGCGGATTACAGAAAACATAAGACTGAGTCTTACGTAGTAGACATACCATTCACATATATATTCATATATTTATAAAATTTCATTCTTCTAAGCTTAAGACTAAGCTTAATTCTAATAAGCTTAAGACTGAAAGCTGCTTTGATAAATAAAAAAGTCCAGTCATGCACCATGACTTAATGAGCGAATTTTCAAAGAAATCTGCGAATTATTGGCTTATGATAATATAGGAAAATTTTGGTTTAGAATTTGCATGGATGAAAAAATAATTGGTACACAGGGGTACGGGGTACAAAAGTCGAAATAGAATAAACCCTTCAAGATGCATGTCGTTTGCTCTTTAAGAGTACAGTAATTGTTGTTATGTACACTTTTATCATATTTTCATAAAGGAGGGGGGTAAAATGGAAAAAAAAACACGTTTTTATGCTATTTTTGACCCTAAATTGTAAAAATTGGAACCCTAAATGAACTCCAAAAATTCTGGCCAACGAACTCATCCTTTCTTTTGATATTATTGACATTTTAATAGTACATTACGCGTCGAGTGCGGAAAGTAGCATTTTGCATGCGAGTGTGGAGTTTGCACCCGAGCGACAGCGAGGGTAGTAAACCCACACGAGCAATGCAAAATGCCGTTTTCGCACGAGTTTCGTACCGTACTTTATCTACGATTGTTAGATTTAAATAATAAATATAGAAAAAATAAACTTACTGTATGTAAGTTCGTATCTCTCTCTTGATAAAGATGGCATTAAATCTTGAGTTGTATTTTTTGCCGAATTAATTATTTCTGGAGGAGTATTATTCTTTACATTTTCATCAAAGTCACTTGATTCACTCATTGTTTTTCACTAAAAACTCGATATAAACAGTTACTTTAATAAAAGAACAGCAAATTAGTTTTGTTAAATGTAAACAAACTCGCTAATCGTGCGTAAAGCTGAAGAATTCCTCTTCTTTACCGCGCTAGCGTGGTAAAGAAGAAGAATTCTTCAGATCTATGAGACGCGCATGCGCAATGAATACAAGTACGTAAATAATCACTTTCCACGCATCTAAACAGAGATATAATGTTTATATTTCGTATCAATCGTATATAAATTTTGTTTGAAATTTTTAAGTGCATCCTAAGGGGAGATATCGTCTGGAGTGACACATATATACATACATAACATACATACATAACATACACATATATACATACATACATAAAAAAAAAGTGTTAAATTTCAGGAATCGATTCAGAATGGTCTAAAACGGATTTCCATGGAAAAAGTTTTCAAAAATTCGCATTACAAAAATTTTGAAGCCATTGCAATAGCGTAATTTTCTTTGAAAATTCGCTAAAAGTAATATTTTACGTGGAAAAAAAGTTTCTTTCTGTTCTAATCCTTTATTTAAGGTGACCTTCATTGAAACGCCTACATCTCATTTGATACATAATATGCGATACGATATGAATGATTGTAATCATCTTAACCCAATATTTTTTCTATAACATTTATATTGTTGAAGGAAGAAAGAATTTAAAAATATTTAGTATTTAAATTATTTAACGTTATTAAAATATAATAATCAAAGTGTATTTTTAACAAAGACAGTTTTTAACAAGTTGCTCTGGGGGACAGAAGAAATTTCCGTCACGAAAGAACAACATGAAAAATGTGAAGCTTTGAAATATCGTGCCAGGAAGTTAGGATTTAACAGGAGGTTGATAGGTTTTCATTTATAGTACAATATTTTAACAATAGGCGAGCTGAACTTTCTATAAACGACATGAAAAAATGTGACGCTCTTAAATATCGTGCTAGGAAGTTAGACTATTATAGGAGGTAGATTGGTTTTTACTTGTATTCATATTTGTAGTACTATATTTTGCCGATAGATGTTCTACATTTTATATAAAATGATATCAGAGCTCCTAGTGGACCAATTTGTAATCAAAATGTATTATTGTGTCATAATTACAATTAAACTTAAGATCAATCTACTATCGGCAATCAGACAAATGGATACTGATTTTCTCCACTTCATGGAAAATCATTGTTGATTCAATGCCTCCGAAAAAATCCAATGTTTTTCAACGAACTGAAGCAAATGAGTTTTTTTTTCTTTATCATTTGAAAAAAATAGAAATATAAGTATAGTAGAAATATAAGCAGTTAATAAAGATTATTTGAGTAGATCTCCGGTGTATTATGGCTTGATACTCTTCTAATAAACTAGTGAATAATAAATTGGAGGAACGTAGTACATAAAACATTCATAACGTCTCAAGAGCATGATATAGTGTATCAGAGGGTGAAAGATAATGCTATTATGTTTTACAGTGTGCCCTATAGTAAACATTCTTGCATATATTATACTGTGGATAGGTGCATTGATTTTACCTCTTGATATCTCCGTAGTAACGGGGGCTCCAGACTCTATAACAGGGAAGCTTAATGAACTGAAACCTAACTGGATCTACCTCGTCTCACGTCATAGTTTCCTTTAACTACGTACTAAATACAACGATAAATTATAATATTTAACTACTCAGACAATGATTAAAAGCTAACGATTATTTCTCTATGAATAAGGCATTTAATGTTTAATCGGATTTTCCGAACTTGCTTGCGAAGAAAAACAAGTACAAAAGAAATTTATAAATAAAACAATTTTTTAATTAAATCTTTCGATATAATTCATCATGTATTCATTATGTATTCATTCGATAGTTTCATCATGTATGAATAGAAATAAAAATAATAATTCCCGGTAACTCTGTAAGTAAAAAGCTTAACCAAAGAAACTAAAGCCCACCATACGCAATCAAAAATTTCGCGAAAACCAGATGTTGGGCAATAGTCCATACACGTTAAACATCATGTTTGCGCAAAACATCAAACAGCCCCATACACGCGGTCAAAATGTTTGCGCAAACATTTTGACCGCGTATGGGGGCCTTTATTGTTCGAATTAGCACAATAATATTACTACCAAGAACAATAAAATATTATTATTATTTATTTAATTAATAAAATTACAGAGAAATAAGAAGAATATAATAACAAAAAATAAGTCCAACAAACTGGAATAAAACTTAGTTATATTCATAAAGAAACTGAATTTTATCATTTATTATTATACTCGTAGATATTAAGAAAGTATTCTTACAGGAGGTTGTTTATATTTCGTTTTTTATTTCAGCAAAATCAGTTTTATTTTTATCAATGTGTCGGGAATTTCATTTTTCCCACGAATACTACTGAGAGAATTGGGAGTAAGTATTTAAATGGACTATATTTCCGATTTTTTTTAAATAAAAATAAAAGTCGGAAACGTTTTCATTAAATAATTTCTTTAGGGCTAAATATAGAATGAAAAACATTTAATAATAAAAGGGAACAACTGAAGAAAATATAGTTTTTTTTTGTTTTTTTTTTTATTTTGGAGTTCAGCGACCCTAAATTTGGAGCTAGCATTTACTTCTCTATTTCACCTCGGTGTATAATATTTATGAACATGTATGCCAAATTTAATTTAAGTCCAGAAGTTTAGCTCCACATTTCTTTACAAGCGATAGACAATAGACAATCATGTTTTAAAACCCGCTTTTATGTACATACAATAGACCTCAAAACGTGTATATCCATCATAATCTAAAAATAGAATTTTCACAGCACCAAAATACTTTTCTTTTATGTATACTACGTAGTTTAAAAAGTTAAAAAAAGCTGAAGTAAAATATGACATTTTTCTTCTAAGGTTACAGAAGGTAATAGAATTGTGATCATTCTGAAGACAACATTTTTTTATGTCTCCAATTTTAAAAATTCATGGACAGAAACCAGTTTAAGGCATCAGGGAACATTTTTGGTCTCATTTCTGTCAGTCGGTCAGTCCGTCGACATTTTTACGAAGCATAATATCTTAAACTACTCGACACTTACTATTGAATAAAAATAAGGGTGGCCCTACTGGGAATCGAAACAACAACTTTGATTTATTAACACCTATACCTTTATAAGCACTCGTCAAATTCTTAAGAAATGTAGCCTAGAGCAGTGGTTCTTAACCGGGGGGCCGCGGCCCCCCAGGGGGTCTCGAAAGGTATTTAGGTACTATATATATTGTAATTGGAGATTTTAAGGGGGCCGTGGTTACCAAAAGGTTAAGAACCACTGGCCTAGAGATTGACCCAATATTAATTTCGACCGTCTACGTAAATTTAATATTGCTTATAAGAATAAGTGAATAAATAAGTGTGACCAAACCGAGAATCGAAAGAGAGCCAAATCTCATCTAACTTTAAAGGAATAACAAAAATCGTCTCTCCACGTAAATTTAAACTGGTTTATTTAACAAAGCAGCTTTCAGCCTTCATAAGGCCATCATCAGTGCCTAAGACCAAACAAGTTATTATTGCAAGCTATGGGTGCATCTACAGGAAATGAACCGAAAGAAGGTACGTGGTGCTCCATTCCTTATCTTGGCTCTATTTCGGACCGGCTTGCGAAGATCTTAGCTAGGTATGAGTACAATGTGGGCTTCAGCACGAATAAATCTTTACAAGCTCAACTTAGTAATGTGAAGGACCCAGTTAACGTGGAAAATAAAAGCGGTGTATATGTTATTGTCTGCGGCGACTGCGACGCTGAATACGTTGGTCAAACGGGGCAGAACTTTAAGGTACGAGCGAAGGAACACCTTCAACGATCTAATAGTACGTTTTATCAGCACCTAACCGATCGTAATCACATGCAAGCGCAGCACAAGATCGGCTTCCTCCATTATGCGCAGAAAGGGCGTAGGCTTGATTCTTTGGAGAAGTTGGAAATAATAAGGAGTCAACGCAGAGCCAGCGAGAGGAACCTTAACGAGAGGGGGGATGGTTCGCTTCTGATTAGGACTCTGGCTTCAGTCCCTACGAGAATCAGTCTCATGTCGATCTCCGACATGGTATAGGCTCACCTCACAATTATCTTTTTCTAACTTTTCCATGTAACTTTTTCCTTTCTCAATCGGTAAGCTGCTTTTTTAGTTTGTTTTTAACTTTCAATGTTTCCCGATTTAAAATGTGTTCTTTTAGTTTTTACTTTTCTGACTGAGTTTTGTGTGTTTTATTTATTTTGATTTTAATTTTATGTATTTATTCATTTGTATATATGTGTATGTATGTATATGTATATATATATATATGTATGTATGTGTGTGTGTATATATATATATATATGTGTATGTATGTGTGTATATATATATATATTTGTATATATGTATATATATATATATGTATGTTTGTGTGTGTGTATATATTTTATATATATATACATCTTTTTAGCTTGATATGTGCCTTTAATTATTGTTAACTTTTTGTTTTTTAAGTGTTTTCTAAGTTTTATTGTTTTTACTTAGTCTTTAGTTAATTAATTTCTTGTTTGGTCTTAGGCACTGATGATGGCCTTATGAAGGCTGAAAGCTGCTTTGTTAAATAAACCAGTTTAAATTTACGTGGAGAGACGATTTTTGTTATTCCTTTAAGATGAACTCCATAGACGCTCCTATATCTATCATCTAACTTTATTCATCCAACGATAAGAATCGAGAAAGCTATGTGCCACACAAACACAAATTGAAAGAATTCCTTTTTTTTTTTCAATTATAATATAAAATGAAGGACGAAGGAAACATATGTTACCTTTCAAGACAGTGAAGAGAAACACAATGAAAAAAACATGACAGGAATTTCCTTTTATTTCATTTTCTCTCTCCAAATGTAGCAAAATGTTGAATGAAAAAAAAAATGGAAAAAAAAAACATTTATCGAGGTGCTTCAACTTTTTAACTTGTCCCACCTGTATTTTATTTTCGTATTCTTATTAATAAATAAGAATATATTTATACATTTATACACACACACACCCACTACACACACACACACACACACACACACACACACACACACACATATATTTATATATATATATATATATATATATATATATATATATATATATATATATATATATATATACATATATACATAGATCGATTGTCGATTTGTCCGCGGAAATAAGTGCACAGTAATATATGTAGCAGAAAAGGTATTTCATTGTATCAAAGCATTTGAATCCTAAAAATTATCAGGTATATTTCGTTTTAATAATAAATCATAAATCTTTTACTTTTATATCATATAACATAATAATTGTAGAATATTTGTACACATGTTTATAGTTTTTTATTGTTAACAGAATTTAAATGAAATTTATAAGATCTTTAACATAAAATTTGTTGCCTACTTCCTATGTCTATAATCCTTCAGTGTTAATAGTTATTAATTCCAGCTTCCTTAAATCCGGAAACCTTTCTAAAAACATTTCATGTTGTATGTTCAATTGTTCCTTTGTCTAAAGTTAAGAATCATTTTTTTTTTTGTATTTTTATAAACTACCTTTTAAACTCTGTAATCAATAAATTCTTAACCGTATATAAGAAAAAAAAAATCGTAAGGTTTTCCCTCGATATAAGAGCCAACATCCCCAAAGATGTAAGTACATTTTATTTCTCACAAATCGAATGAAATCTCTGTTATCTCAATGCTTATCATACATGCATTATCATGGAAGCAGGAGAACCGGGTTCGATTGCCGACTTCAGCAAGAGACTTCACGCACGGTATTCACCCAGTATCGCTGTATAAATAGACAGCTACTTACTTAAGTAAAATGGGGTCCATCCTGCAACGAATGTCAATTATATGGTTTGGAGCGACACCCCAACCCTGTGTCAGCTATTGCATACATGTATTAAGCTCATTGAAATGCCCCAACACCACGTACTATTGATACTACGCTTATTAACTATCGATAACATTCAGTAAAAACTAGATTATGAAATAATACACTCACTTGTAAAATCACGTTGTTATTCCTCAAGATTTCTCAAAGACCAAATTAAAAAGAAGTAGTTTTGAACCAAAATTTTACCTGGAACAAAAAGAGAAATAATCAATTATCCAACATAAATAAAATAAATACTGTATTAAAAGTAATTAATAAAAAATGGCCTGAATCTCATATGACTTAGTTGTTCTTTAACAGCCCGTTGACACTCACTTTCGTAAGCAAAGGCCTCCCCGTGAGCGGGGGTAATGGTTACCTTTTTTTTTTTCCTTCCTTCTAATTGTCCTCTAAATAATGTTTTGTTGTTCTCTTCCACGCATATGTCCATCGCAGTTCTGTGCCATAACTTGCCTATTCTTTCATCAAACTCGTCCCTCCATCTTCTTTCTGGGCGTCTCGGCCTCAACACATTGACTTTGTGTGCCCATCTATTTGGATCCATTCTGATTACATGGCCTGCCCATTTCCACTTCAATTTGTGAGCTTGCTTCATTAGATTTTTTACATTTTGCTTTTCTAGCATTTTCCTGTTACTGACCTTCTGTCTTTTGCTTACTCCAAGGCATGATCTCAGCATCTGACATTGAATGGAAACTAATTTTTGATCCTGTTTCTGGGTTAGGCTCCACGTCTGGCTGCCATAGAGAACTGCCGGATAGACACAACTCTGTAAGGTTCTAATCTTCATGCTCTCGGATGCAGAACTCTTAAAGATTTTTCTTAACGACCAATACTTTTTCCATCCAATGTTCACTCTTCTGTTAACTTCTTCACTTCTCATTCCTTCAAATGATACAACCTGTCTAAGATAGATATATTCGGATGCGTATTCGATTTCTTGATTGCCTATAGTCATTTTTAACTTTTCACTGTTTGTAAGTAACTTTGTTTTGGACCAGTTACCAGTTGATTCTCAAACCTATTTTCTCACTCCATTCAATCAGTGAAAGTACTATTGTCTTTTAATTGTGAATATTTTTTGATAATAAGACGGCGTCGTCAGCAAAACGAAGGTTGCTTAACGATGTTCCGTTTATATTAACTCCTATGTTTCCCAACTCGAGTTGTTTAAAAATTATAAGAGTTAAATAAATATTATAATAGCCCTGATTCTCTATATGTGCGCATGGTATGCAAACCCTATGAATTACTAAAATTACTCCTGTAAAAGTAACTTCAGAAACACTTATGTAAAAAAAAGGCAAGTCTCGCGTAAAAAGTTGTGAGATCATAGGTTTAGCCAAGTCTCCCCCTGATTAAGTAAATGCTACTAAATCTACTTTATCCAGTGAAAGTAAATAATGTTGTTTGTCTATCCTCCCTCTTAATTCTCTGTCCCTAACAAACTCAAACATTTTCTTTCCCAAATCACTCTAAAGGTTTAAATTTAAAAACATTTTCTCACTTGGACATTGTGCTGCATGAGGATACAAAGTAGTATACGACACTGCATGACATTTAATAACAACAAACTGTTTAAGGCAACACTTTTGGTTCCGTGTTTACCTGTAGG
Organism: Gerris lacustris; assembly: GCA_951217055.1. Classification (NCBI taxonomy): domain Eukaryota; kingdom Metazoa; phylum Arthropoda; class Insecta; order Hemiptera; family Gerridae; genus Gerris; species Gerris lacustris. The sequence goes on from OX578278.1 coordinate 19,958,729, forward strand.
TCTGTCTAATTTAATGAAATTTGGATGGCAGGTCTTAATTAGCCCATTGTTGGTTCCATATAAGTTTCAATCCTTTGCGCCCATTTCATGCTCTTCCACATGGGCACAAGCATACATTTATTTACACCTGTATTCTCAAAAGTAATTATCTGATTTTTATGAAAATTGGATGGTTTGTAGAATGTAGCCCACAGATAGCCCCATATCAATTTCAAATATCTGCGCGCACTTTAAATTTTCAATTCTTGAAAAAAATCAAAACAATATTGACATATTTAAAAAACGTGATACAAATTAAATTATAATTGACAATAATAGGGTGTAAAAGTATAAAATCAATTTAATTTAATAGTTATGTAACTAGGCAGCAAAATGGAATTTTACTGACGAGTGATAAGATTAGCCTCCGAGCCAAAGGCGAGGACAGGCTATTTGACGGCCGAGGCGAAGCCGAGGCAGGCAATTAATAAACGAGGCAGAAATGTCCTTTGCTGCCTTGTTGCATACAATATTTTATCTACTCACGCTATGCAGATAAAAAATGGAAGCTTAGGTAAGAGTTAGTTTGAGTGAATCGTCAACAAACCCAATCCAAAACAAGTCGTGCTCCAGAGTTGCCACTTCTTACTCGAGGTAAATTATTCAAAGACCTACAGTTAAAATACTTTTGCAGCTTATCATTTTTATACTTTTAAATAATAATAATATTATTAATACATTAATAATATAACACTGCTTTATAATAAAACTTGTATGAAACTAAATTAAAATAACACAGACTAAAATAAAACTAAACACAAACAAAATCAGAGGTGGTAAACACACAGAGAGGTGGTACACGCAGTGGTAAACACTGTTACTTTCTCTACCTTGGCCGGGAAATATTTCCCTGCCTGTTTTTAATATTTTTATGACAAATCAGCGAAATAGTACTTTCCAGTCTAAAAACAGTTAAGTAATGTTTAATTTTGCTTCCGTGAGTAGATAATAGTACATTACGCGTCGAGTGCGGAAAGTAGCATTTTGCATGCGAGTGTGGAGTTTGCACCCGAGCGATAGCGAGGGTGGTAAAACCTTACGAGCAATGCAAAATGCCGTTTTCGCACGAGTTGCGTACCGTACTTTATCTACGATTGTTAGATTTAAATAATAAATACAGAAAAAAATAAACTTGCTGTATGTAAGTTCGTATCTCTCTCTTGATAAAGATGGCATTAATTCATTAGTTGTATTTTTTGCCGAATTAATTATTTCTGGAGGAGTATTATTCTCCACATTTTCGTCAAAGTCACTTGATTCACTAATTGTTTTTCACTAAAAACTCGATATAAACAGTTACTTTATTAAAAGAACAGCAAATTAGTTTTGTTAAATGTAAACAAACTTGCTAATCGTGCGTAAAGCTGAAGAATTCCTCTTCTTTACCGTACTAGTGTGGTAAAGCAGAGGAATTAATCAGAACTATGATGCGCAATGAATACAAGTACGTATTCAAGTAGTGTTTATATTTCGTATCAATCGTAGATAAAATAATTTTTCATAACATTATTTAAAATTATTTATTTAATATTAATTTATTAATTTAAATAATGTAATGAAGTGATTTACCAGGAAAAAAAAAATTCCATTAAAAAAATTAAATTGCTTAAAGGGATTTATAAATTAAAAATATATGAATGTTGCAGAATGCAATGAGACAATTGGAATTAGGTTCAACGAGTGAAAATATCCTCAAATCTTGTCAACTTCCAAATTAAATCATCCGTAAATGTTCAACTCTCTCATCCTTCCCTTAATTGCTTATTCAATTAAATATTAATTCAATGATTTGCACGAACAAATGAAATTAATTAATCCTTAATGGAAATTGTAATTTAAACTTTGTCATTCAAAACCAATAGAAGCAATCAAACGAGCAAATCAATGATTAGTAAATAAATCGAGAACTAATTCGTACTTTACGTAAGTTAAACATTATTAAATTTAAATAAACTTTAAAATAAACATAAACATATTAAATTTAAACCCTTTTAATTTGTTAAGTACCTTTTTTATTTTGAAATGATATATAAAAAAGTGTGGGTAACTCCGAGTTACCATCTGTTACCCGTTTTTATATGATTATGTTCTCGATTTGTTTTGTTTTTTTATTTGAATTGTTAATTAGTTATACTGTTATAGTTGTGTTATCGATAGTAGTGTAACGGGAGATTAAAATAGGATGACGAACCCCATACAACTTGGGAGATATACGCTTTCAGTCTGAATTTATACTTTTAAAATGGTTGTACCTATTCACTCGACTGGCACGTCTATGCCTCGGAGAAGGGCGAAATATAGCCGATAAGATGACATGAATTAACTATGTCAATTATTTTATTAAACCCTTAACGACCCCCGTATTGAACACATAATTTATTAAAAGGGACAACATCAAGAAAATTACGCTGATTTATGAAAATTGAATGGTTCAACGAAAGTAGCCCGCAGATAGTCCCAGATTAATTTCAACCGTTTGCGCTTTTTAAATTTTGCTAAATTGATACTTTAATTTGTGTAAAAAATTAAAAAAAGTTTCATTTTTTGACGAATTTAAAAATTGACTGCCAAGGGAGCTATGTGCCAAATTGATGTGGCACATAGCTTCCTCGCATCCTATCAAGTACTTTATTGATTTTATTCTGTGTGGTTTTTATTGTCTATTTTGTTTAATTGTTTCCCCCGTTATTTTAATCTATCAAAATTGTTTCATTTCTTACTTGAATTAAGTATCAATTTAGCAAAAGCTAAAGAGCTCAGATAGTTCAAATTAGTCTGGGGCTTTCTGTTGGTTACTTATGATAAACTATAAAAGTTTCATACAAATCAGATAAGTACGTTTGAAGATATAGATTTAAATAAATGTATGTTAAGAAACAAATGAGCGAAGAAGGTTTAAATGGGACCAACAATGAGCTAATTATGACCTACCATACAAATTTAATTTAAATCGAAAGTGTAGTTTTTAAGATAAACGGTTCGCAAAAATTGAACGACAGGCAGACACAGGACCAAAAATTTCCCTTGATGTCTGAACCGGATTTTTTTAAATTGGAGACAATCATATTTTTTTTAGTGTTGCAGCTAGTGACTGGTTTGATAGTTAAGTCTGTGTGTTTTAAAACTTTTTCAGTAATTCTTTGCTCGTTATTTAGGGTTATCATATTGTTATTTGAATTTATTTGTAATATTTTTAAATATGTTATCTAAGCTTTTGCAGCACATTTCAACTTCTTTCCTTAAAATCAGTAAATAATTTCTTTTAATATCCTTCAGCATGTATTTGGTAAAGATTTCTTGAAAAAGTCATGATTAAAGCACTCGTTCATCAATGAGTCCACTTTCTTTATAGTATTTTTTTCCTTGAAGTGAGATTCAGGATTCAGCTGAATTGCCCATTCACTTATTTTATCATGATTAACGCCAATTATGCGATTGACGTGGTTCTTATCTTCCTACATGTTTCTTGATTTCACCCTCCTTTCTCATAATTTCTCTTTCCAGCCTCTTACTTCAATCATTCTCTTCAGATCTTCCGCACCTCACCAAATGCAATGATTTCTTTTCCTTGGTCTACCCTCCCTTCTTAAGCCTTGTCCACACTAGTAGACATGTTGCGCGATTTTGGTCTCAGAGACATGTCTAGCGATTTGTCTATAGACATCGGCTAGACAAACGGCATCTACGGTCTCGTTGCTAGACCAAAAATGTCATGTCTATATGGTTTTCCATTCTAAATGGTAGACACGGTGCAACGTTAGGCATGTTGTGCAACGTGTCTACAAGTGTGGACGCTAGACCTAGACAATAGACGGTCTCAGCAGACGTCTATAGACACGTTGCGCAACGTGTCTACTGGTGTGGACTAGACTTTAGATGCATTTATCAATATAGGTATCTCTTAAGCCTAGTCCACACCAGTAGACATCTGCTGAGACCGTCTATGGTCTAGGTCTAGCGTCCACACTTGTAGACACGTTGCGCAACATGCCTAACGTTGCACCATGTCTACCATTTAGAATGGAAAACCATAGACATGCGATTTTTGGTCTAGCAACGAGACCGTAGACGCCGTTTGTCTAGCCGATGTCTATAGACAAATCGCTAGACATGTCTCTGAGACCAAAATCGCGCAACATGTCTACTAGTGTGGACAAGGCTTTAGGCATGAGGTCTATCTTCATTCTCTCCACGTTCAAGCAAACACATGTCCGATACCTTGGGACTTGAATTAAACCATCAGATCTTATCTCTGTGTTTCGCAGGACCATGCGAAAGTACGACCCGAGAAATTAGAAATGGAATGGGACAATGTCAATTATGTTTTTTGTTTAGTTAAAAAATAAGTTCTCATTTTTCCATATTATCACAATGATAGATTAAAATCCCTATTGTTCAGTGCTTACTTCCATTTTATGCTATTATGTATTTTATAAACTAACGCCGTTGCGCCACAAAAAGGAGAGAGGCTTGGCTTGCTACTGGGCTCTCACAACAACAACTATACATGGAATGAATGCACAGAGTTTGTGGTAGTGTGTCGCTTCATCAGCTGTATAAACCTTACATTGGCATACCCAACCAGTTAGTAGCCTCTTTACAAAAACAGCTTCCCATTTATACGGCAATGCTGGGTTAAAATCGTGCTAGGGGCCCATTCTGGGAATTGAACCCAGATCTGTGGTCCTAGTTGTGACCATACACCCAATGCTGAATAAGAGCTACCGCGGCCCCTCTCGTATTTTATACTAACACAAAATCTATCAATAAGGTGTATATTATAGCACATTTCATATATGATATTTATTATTTATACTTTATTTGATTTCAAGGGCATTTGGATATCCTTCATTTTATTAAAATTCGCAACAAAATAAAATTAAACGTCATGAAAATATAAATCTTTAATATTGATATTTTTTACTACCAATTCGTTATTTCTAAAATAATACAATTTAATACAGATTATAAGAAAACATAAATTATAAATTTTAACCAAATAAATAAATGCTTTGAAAACTTTAGGTTCACTAAACATTATATTTAATAGGGTTGTTCTTAATATTTTAACATTTTTATAAAATATAAAGACTATAATCTAAAGTCCATTAAGTTATTTTATTAAAGGACATTTCAATTTAAGCTAAGAACAATTTTTTCAAGTGACTTATCCTTTAAAGTAAAATAAGTGTATTAATAAGAAAAATTGAAAACTCTTACAAGTAATCTAGGAAAAATAACTATTCTTTATAGTATTGAAAATTGCAAGAAAAAACTCTTTTCAAATAGAACATTAAGGAATGAATTGTATCGGTATAAAAATGTCATATTCTTGAATGTAAATTATCCACGAGAGTTAATATAACAGTCGAGGGTGAGGTTCATAATTTTATAACCCTTGATTTAATATAGTTATAGTAGAAGTAACTAAATATATATGGGTTGTTTAAGGCTAGAAAGGCAGTGAAATATTGTGTTTTAGGGGTTTTCCTAGCTGTTTCTAAAAGTCCCATTCTTAAACCTAAAACCAGAGGATAAATTATATTCAAACTTGAGAGCGTTTGCGGGTTTGGTAGGGCATGCGTAGAACGTTCCGCTATTCCCCCCACTCTAAAACCCTTCTCTACCTTACACACATGCTGTATATTTGTCTAATTTAATTTCCTTTCGTGCAAGGGGGCCTCAGGGTAACCTCACCCGTAGGGTCTCTTCGCGTAGCAGTGTTTCGTTACATTAACTTAATCCCATTTATTTTAAAGTTGAGGCAGAACACAAGACAGAGACAGACAACGTGATTAACAATGTGAAATTAAATCTAGAACTTTCATCTATTTTACAAACCTTGAAGACTTGTTGTACGCATATATTTATAAGATAAAAATTCAAGAATCATATTCAAAATAGTCTTTAGTTTACTTTGATAAAATATAATGATGTCTAATTAGGTTAAACAATAATTAATGTTTAAAATTCACACTATAATTAGCACACAATTGCATAATTAATTAATTACATCAAGATCATATAAGAAATAACAATAGTTTCGCACTCTTTTAAATGATAATTGCACTTGAAACTTTACCTACTATTATTTATCATATTTCAAAATTTGTATAAATCTTTGTGGTTGCAAACATGAGATAAGAAATAAAAATAACAAAAACGCCACAGCATACTAGAGTAAAATGCATAATTTCTTCGAAGTCTTTTTATTTATTTTTTTCTTAAAATTTCACCCTATTTCATAAATAAAAATTAATAAAAGCTTAAGTCTTTTGGTTTGTTAAAGTAATATTACTAAAAATAACTTGGTATCTGAAAGCCTTGAAATTTAAAGTATAACTAATAAAAGCTCTTTGTTGCAGAAAGTTAATTATAATTAGGTAGGAGCAATTAAGTAAAGTACACAATTTCACTAAAATACCATGGCTATGTAGATGTAGGTGTTGTTAATAGTAACAGATTTCCTGATGTTAATCAGTAATTAAATTTATTGCACAATTAAATTTAGAAATTATTAAAAAGATAACCGCGAGGAACAGAAGTAAATCCCTATTTCCATTTTAATAAATTGTTGGAAACAAATAAAATTCGTTGCAAATTATAATTGTAATTAAAGTTAAAATTTTATATAACCTACTTACTGACATTTGTAATAAAATAAATAAATAGATACCTATATTCCCAGAGAAAAACATTATTATAGTAAAAAAATAAACGAAAAATAAAAATTAAAAAAAGAATAAAAAAAAATATCAAAAGTAAACGAAAAAAATTGAAATGAATGGAAATCCATGCCTAAAGCATTAAATAAAACATCAATATCAAGATATAGGAAGAAATGCACAAAAAAATGGGTCGAGGTACAATCCTGGGCCAAAACTATAAATAGAAAGGGGAAATGCTAAAACTGCCAAATAGCTGTACAATGCGGGTCCAGTTTCTAGACGAAATGCACTGGAAAAGAATGACAGACTGAACCCGTCAAGCACATTTTTTGAGAGGTTTTAGCATTTTCCTCTTTCTACAATTGTAGCCCCAGTTTCTATACCTCGACCAAAAACTGGATCCTTCGGCCGAGAATCGAAAATATTCCGGTGCAACTGTAAAAGCCTAAAGCATTAAATAAAACATCAATATCAAGATATAGGAAGAAATGCACAAAAAAATGGGTCAAGGTACAATCCTGGGCCAAAACTATAAATAGAAAGGGGAAATGCTAAAACTGCCAAATAGCTGTACAATGCGGGTCCAGTTTCTAGACGAAATGCACTGGAAAAGAATGACAGACTGAACCCGTCAAGCACATTTTTTGAGAGGTTTTAGCATTTTCCTCTTTCTACAATTGTAGCCCCAGTTTCTATACCTCGACCAAAAACTGGATCCTTCGGCCGAGAATCGAAAATATTCCGGTCCAACTGTAAAAGCCTAAAGCTGCCTAAAGCATTAAATAAAACATCAATATCAAGATATAGGAAGAAATGCACAAAAAAATGGGTCGAGGTACAATCCTGGGCCAAAACTATAAATAGAAAGGGGAAATGCTAAAACTGCCAAATAGCTGTACAATGCGGGTCCAGTTTCTAGACGAAATGCACTGGAAAAGAATGACAGACTGAACCCGTCAAGCACATTTTTTGAGAGGTTTTAGCATTTTCCTCTTTCTACAATTGTAGCCCCAGTTTCTATACCTCGAACAAAAACTGGATCCTTCGGCCGAGAATCGAAAATATTCCGGTGCAACTGTAAAAGCCTAAAGCTGCCTAAAGCATTAAATAAAACATCAATATCAAGATATAGGAAGAAATGCACAAAAAAATGGGTCGAGGTACAATCCTGGGCCAAAACTATAAATAGAAAGGGGAAATGCTAAAACTGCCAAATAGCTGTACAATGCGGGTCCAGTTTCTAGACGAAATGCGCTGGAAAAGAATGACAGACTGAACCCGTCAAGCACATTTTTTGAGAGGTTTTAGCATTTTCCTCTTTCTACAATTGTAGCCCCAGTTTCTATACCTCGACCAAAAACTGGATCCTTTGGCCGAGAATCGAAAATATTCCGGTGCAACTGTAAAAGTGTTCTGTTGTAAAGGTTTGGCTTGCGATTAGATAATATATGTTTAAAATAAATAATAAAATAAAGTACTTTAAAGCTTGATATATTTTTAAAGAAAAATTAAAGTGTTGGATGAAGAATGAAGAGTTAATAGTATAGTAAGGGAGTTTGTCGACGTTAGGAGAAAACTAAATAAATAAAAATGCGTTATCCCTTACCAAGTACCGTAGTACAGTTAGACTAGACACGTCCAAGAGGGAGTTGTTTTATTGAGATTGGCCACGTCCGAAAAAAAAGAAGCTTTTGGATTCCGTCCAGGACATAGAGGGGTGTAAAATTTCCTCTACTCGACATAGGGATACCAGGCAAGATCCTTCCTGCCGAGACCACAATAAAAAAGAAAACCTCTTCTGGTCTATCGAACACTGGGAATTGGGAATCACCAAATCACTTCGGGTGCCAAGAACCGATGCCCTCTCTCTCTCTTTTCCCATTTTCCGACCACGGGTAATTCTCTTGAGAAGATCCCTCACTCAATTTGAAACGAACAAGTGTTGTGAAAAAAAAAAAAAAAAAACTTGACCGGAGTTTTAATGACACCAAGAGGTCAGTTTGTGGTTAATAGTTTGAGTGGAATGTTAGGGTATCTTCATACCCACATCTCCCTTCTCGTATCAAGATGTTCTAGTAAAAACGGAATAAAAATCTTGACAGCTGTCTAACCAAACTACTATCACATACTCACAAACATTAACTCTTTTTAACTCCCTTGTCACTTAATAACAATAAAACTTATACAATAGTCTCTTCTTTTCACTTGAAATAAAAAGGAAAAAGATATTAAAAACGCAAATGCTTTAATAATAATAAACTTTCCTTTCTGATTTATAATAAATGAGATTTCACATTCAGGCTATTTACACATTTCATCGAATGGATCATCATTGCATTCTCTTTTTGTTTCAGGTAAAAATTTTGCTTACCCCCTCCCCAGAAATCCTTTATTAGTTAAAAGGCTATAAAAATTGTTTAGCATATGTTTGCAATAATTAATCCTATGTAAGATCTCATTCTTACCTTCTCATATAAGTAATATATATATCTATCTATATTATTAAAAAAGTTTTCTTTAAAAAAAACAAGTTCAGTGAGAGTGATATATACTAAACTGTGTGTAAGAGAGAGTAGGGAGATCCCCCTCCCCCCGAGAAGAGGAGTTGTAAACAAAAAGTTCAGAGAGAGTGATATATACTAAACTGTGTGTAAGAGAGAGTAGGGAGATACCCCCCGAGAAGAGAACTTTGGCCGGTAAGGGGGAGGAGACGGTGCTGAGCGAAATATCAATGGAACTGTGACGTCATTCCCAAAGCAAAAGGTAATCGATACTAGCGGACAAATGTGGTACTTGTATTTGAAATCTGTCATTTAATTCCTTAAACTGCCACTAGGTGCAAATATATTTTTATAATAATTCTAATCATAGTATAAATTTCAAGATAAAAGGAACTTTTTATATACTAATTTTTTACATTTTCTGTTGAATCATATTGTTGTATTTATAATATAATTGTTATTGTTATATATAATGTTAGTGAAAAAAAATAGCTGATCTTAAACCTATAAAATGACAAATCTGTGTACAACGGACCTCGCCAACACCGAATCTAAACCGTGCAATCGATATGCCCCCGTGCGTAGGGGACGGTAAGAGAAGAAAAATTAGTACATGTAAAGAAGTACAGATGCAGAAAAATTAAACAACAAACCTTGTTGTCGCACGTCAATTAATTTATTTCTTTATTTACTTTTCCGGTTTCGTGTCATTCAATGTTTATCTCTTAAAAATACAATTAGTTTTTACCGAACAAAAAGGCCTGATATAATCATTCTTGAACATTTTAACAATTTTATCAGCCATATCAGGTACTAAAATAAATAATCATAAATTTTTAAACCCGTCAAAATGAAGAATGAAGACCATAAATATGGGTCATGTCAAAACAAATAAAATAACTGGGGTTTTTTTTCTGAACTAACCTTCCATATAGCAAAATTTGCTGAATATGGCTGCTGAAAGATGGCTAAAAGTATTAAAATAATGCATCGTCATCGTGTTCTAAAAGTTTCAAATGTCTAGCTACTCGGGAAGTTAGTAAAAATCGATTGCAAGATTTGTACTGGACACACACACAAAACAAACAAACAAACAGACAAACAACAAACAAGAAAGCAAGCTAATAAAAATGTAGTAAATAGACTTAAAATAATTCTAATACTGTGTACTAGGCAGCGGCTTAACGAGCGAAGCGAGTAGGGGGCAGAGCCCCCTAGTTAAGAAACAAAATTATAGAGTCGAAAAACTTTGACTTTGAGATGTTGATGATTTTACACTTTTTAAGGTCTCTTGAGTCCAACTTTTTTTTGAGAACTTATTACAATAATTAATTAAAATGCTATAACTTACAAACGGAGTTTTTAATGCTGTGAAGTATTCTAATCTCCATAAGAAAGAGTCATTTTTTAATGTTTAATAAGAAAAATCGTCAAATAAATTTTAAAATGCTAAAATTTTTAAGGTATTTTTAAATGCTAAATATTTAAAGGTATATTATTTTTTTAAAAAAAAATGTATATTCATTACGTCTAACAACAAAATGTTATACATAATTAACAAATATAAAACTTAAATAACACAATAACATTTTCATCTAATTGAACTAAATAATCTACATGTAAATTAACATAAAATTCGACATTGAGAACACAACTCAATTTTTTTTACTTATATAAGTTTAACAAATACATATAACATTAATCATAATAAATTAACGTTGTAAAACAATTTATAAAACTACGTTATACATCTAAGAGAATTACTAAAACAAGAATGCTATTATTTAGTAAACCAATATTTAAATAAGATGACTTCATTAATTACAATGAGAGTACGTTAGGAGCACTGTCTGGTGGTAGTGGGAATATGCGGTATTAATTTAAATATAGATAACTTAATTTAGTTTTGAAGAAAATGTGATTGTGAAAATGTTATTTAATTGTTACATATTGTTGTTATAGAACAAGTAGGATGTACATTTAAAAAAAAAAAAATTGTTAAAATAATGTAGCTTAAAATATTTGGTATTATTAAATTATTTCAAAATTTTCAAAAATGTTCTTTATGTTGAATTTTATGTTAATTTAAATATTTAGATTACTTAGTTCAATTTGATGAAAATGTTATTTAAGTTTTATATTTTTATTGGATGTACATTTTTTTTTTTTTTTTTTTTTAATAATGTACCTTTAAATATTTGGTATTTTAAATTTATTTGATGATTTCACTTTCTTAAACATTAATCAATGATTCTCTCTTATGGTGATGCACATTCCTTTTGTAAGTTTAAGAATTTTAATTATTATTGCAATAAGTTCTCTACTCTAATAATTTATTGTTTCTTGGTAAAGACATTAGTGTTGATGAATTGTAGATGTTATTACAGGTATAAAGATTATATGACTGAAGATGACATTTTGAGGAAGGGTGGAAACGTGTCGATGAAATTTATGCATTACACTTAAAAGATCAGATACCATCAGATTCATTACTAATCCAATGAAAAAGATGTAGATTCCAACATACTCAAGAACATTTTTCATTGGATAATTTATTTTATCTACTCACGGCAGCAAAATTAAGCATTGTTGTACTGTTTTCAATGTGCAAAATGTCATCTTTCTTGATTCTTTTGTAACATGTCAAAATACACTCAGCAAAATAATAAAGTGTCAGCAAAAGTTCAAAGTGTCAGGAAAATAACAAACAGACTGCTAAATTTCAAGAAAAGTTTACTAAAAAAAGGTTACTACATCCCATGTTATGAACTCTCCCCCATTGTTTATTTTTATATATTTTAAGAGTAATATTCTTCTAAATATTTAAATATTTTTTGAAAATAACTTTAAGAAAACAAATTTTCTTATTTTACATTGATTATTTAAAAAATTGAGATAAAAAACAGCTGTTAATAAAAAAAAGTGGCAACACTAAATTCTCTTCGCCTTTGTTTTGTTTTCATGTTGGCTCAAACTTTCGTTTTTTTAAACTTTAATTTCTTTAAATCTTTTATATATTAACAAGGGAATATAATAATTAGTGTAATTTTTCTGCCGTTAGTAGATATAATATTTTATGTTATTATGCAGAAAAATAAACATTCCTGACTCGTTTAAAGATTACCAGCCTTCGGTTACACCTTAGCAGGTAATTAACACTTTCCTGCCTCGGCTTTGCTTTGTCAGTCAACATGTAATTTTCCTGATTCGGCTTTACCTCGTCAGTTAAATAGTAAATTTCCTGCCTCGGCTTCGCCTCTGTAGTCAATTTGTTTAGCCTATCCTCGCCTTCTTCTCGGAACTAAAACTTTAAAACTAGGCAGCAAAATGGAATTTTGCTGCCTAGTTACATAAATAACTCTTATTAACCTAAACGAAGCAAGGAACTCATAAGTGAAGGTCTGCAAAGTTAAAGTAGAAAGCCATTTATTTTCTACTTTTATTTTTATTGGTTTTCTTTTCTTGTCATTTCTTCTGATTCATATTCTCACTGATTAAATAAACATACCTAATGACCTATGAATATATAATACAACCACCTATGAACTAAAGAAGTTCATAGGTGGTTGGGTTTAAGAATTCTCGTCCTATTCGGGGTTTTGTCTAAATTTTGCTAATTTTTGTAACGATCACCCTGGAAGGCTTATTTCTATCAGTTAATGCTTCTATTTTATTTATATATTTTTTCTTAACTGTATTACAATTTATTTTTTTAATGAACATTTCTCCCTTTAAAAAATTGATGAAAGGTTTCTCAATTTTTAATACATGTATATAAATACAGTCTGTGTCTATTTTATCTGATACCTCAGGGGTTCTCCCATTCACAATCTATTTATAACAACAAGACCAATATATCACTCTTTTATTAGTGTATCTGATATTCTCCACATATCCTTGATGTTTGTAAAAGTAAAAAAAAAAAAGAATGTTATTGTAGAAATATATATATTTTCAAAAGAAGAAGTCTACACGTGGACAATCACCCACACAAATACATGTTTATATTTGTACTAAAGAAAAAAAATCAATCGCCTTCTATGTGTTGTGTTTCGGAAAAAAAAAATCTAGTAAAGTATTGAAAGCAAGGAATTTGCTATATTCCGTTCTATAAAAAGAAAGGGTAAAACTGAAGGCCTTTGAAGAAAAAAAATAAATAAAGCTGAGACATATTGGATTCTACGATATTACTAGCTGTATATCCATTATATAAGACCCTATGCCCTTATACCTAGGATGTAGAGTGAACTAGGACTAGAATAACTAGTAGGTTGTTCCTTAGATTGAACCCTTCCATCATATAGATCCTCATGGACTAAATTACAGAGAGCTGAAACAGTTTGGCTTAGCTTATTGAAGGTCTTGTGGGAGCCCTGCGGCCACCCTTTAATTCAGTTCCATTTCCACGGGAAAAGGGAAATAGGAGGGAGGGACAGGCCGCAAGAGTTGCCTCGGTCCACCAATAGAATTTAAAATTTGCAATTTAAAGCAGATACGTACGGTCCCTCCGAGAGAAGCTTTCAGTATTGACTAAATGTGTTTCCATTCTCATTTCAATTGACCTCTTTCTTTTTTGTACTTTCAAATCGAAACTGTTTTAAAACATTTCATTTCACTCGACTCTATAGGTGAAATAGAACAAAACAAAATAACAGTTGCTGATAATGTTAAACACAAAATTAACTTGATAATAAAGTAGGTTTTTTTAGTCTATTTAATTAAACTGCACTAAAAAAGCAATCAATGGAAGATTCATTTACTCTACTTTTAGTTTTATTTCGAAAAACCTGTTAAAATTTAAGCTATAATGACTTTATTTAATAAAATATTAAATCCACTTAAATTGAAAGAAATCCATTGATTTTTATTTTTGTAATTACTAAAACAGCACGGGAAAACAGCTTAAAAGCATTAAATTCATAATCACAATTTTAACAGGAAAAGAGTTTTTACGTTCACTGAAACATAATATTTCACTTAATATCATTAATTACTCATACACTGAAGTACTTGTTTCAAACATATAGGATTAAAACTTTGCATAGTTACATTACTTCACACAGGTAATATTTGTAGTAATACTCTTATTATTATAAAATAATCAATATTTAATACAAATAAAGCTTTACTAAAGAAGATTATAAAGCAAAAATAGTTATTAGCATAAAGAACTCGCGTAAGCTAGGAAATATTCGTGGGAATACTTAAATATTCTTAATTCACCGAAAAGAGTTTTAAATTATGTATAACATGCAATATAAGCATAGACAAAACTTTTTATATACCCTTATTTCGGCCAAACATTTTTCTAAAAATGCCGGCAAAAAATGAAAATTTAATAATAGTTACATATTATTTTTATACTTTTCAAGAACTATAAAACAATGTATAAGATGTCATGCTGACAAAAAGTTGATTTTAGTAGTAGTCCCCCATATTATCCTCCATCTTGAAAATATTAAGTGTAAAAATTCCTAAACCAATACAATTGCATTAATTGTTGAGACGCACCTGGATGCCGAATTAGGTTTAAATTGGTGAATTATATAACGTCTGATATATCGTTGGATAGCTTAAGTCTCTAAAATGAGGAACTGACTTAAGCTCTTGCAACAAATTCAGCCGACAAAAATATAAGAATAAGAACTAATGTTTACCATCATGAAACCCCTTCTTAAAGTAAATTAATAAATTTTAAATAAAAGGTAATGAGTAAAAATTTTCATTTAGAGGTTAGATGGCAGTAGATGGGGTTCCCTAGGGTAAAATCTAGCAACTGTAATTTTTGTCTTTTAGAAGTATAGTTTAGTCTCTAGAAAGGTTCTCTAGCAGATGTAGGCAAACGCTTGGAGCTGCAGCCTGATAGCTGACAATTTGAACCAGATAAAAATGTATCATTACCAATCACGAAAGTCTACGCAATAGTACAAATAATGTCTACGGCGTTTTCAAATTACTAAAAAAGTTGGACTCCTTTTTGGTAAGTTAAAAATGTTTCTTTAAACGTTGCCGTGATCATGGTGGCGACATCATCCCACTCTGATACTGAATTACACATATTACGCGAAGCCGACCAATAGTTATTTTTCTAAGTAACCAATTGTTATATTTTATTTACTTAGAAAGGGTTTTATTACTTAGTTACTTGTTACAAAACAATTTTGTCTTCTAGCTATAATCTTAAAATATCTTTCGTGTTTTAGATTCCAGCCCTTTTAAAGCCCTAATAAAAATAAAATAAGTAATAAATAATAATTATAATTAATTAAGTGATGAGTGTGGTTAAGGAGTTAAAGATGAAGTTTGTGGTATATCACCGGTTGCTCCGGTTGCTTGAAGACGGGTGGTAAGTAAAGGAAGGGATGAAGGAAGATGCGCCGGAGTGTAGGGCGTAGGGCGTAAGGGCGGTAAGGGAGTCGGTGATTAATCGGCTCGAGATGAGGAAGGAAGGCAAAGTTAGGCCCTAACGACGGCACTTACTTCCACCGAGGCCTTGCATGCTCGCTCCGACGAAAAACCTTATACAACTCCGCAGACAGAGATAGAACTACAACACTTTTATAAAGCACCCTCAACCATCATTAGGCCAACGGAGAAAAACTGTTTCCAACTGAAGAACAGAATACTATAACAATAGAACAATACCAAACAGCAAGTTGAAGAGGAATACAAAAATAATAAAATAGTAAAGCAAGAGAAAAAAAAAGACTTAAGAGAACTCGGAGTTGTTAAGTGTCTAAGAAAAAAATAAAATAGACACAGTAAAGGTGAAAAAGAAGAGCCAGAAAAAGAAACATAAGGATAAGGGCCGAAGAAATGGCAGAAGGTCAGAAAAGACGCATATCAGTCAAAGAAAAAGAACATACAAAAAAGAATCCTATGAAAAAAAAACACGTAAATTATGCATAAAAAAGATGAACATTTCTTACACTCGCGAAAAAAAATGGAAAAAAAAGATCTTTCCTATAAAATATTAACATCAGCAAGGAGGAAATAAGAGTCAAATAATTAAAACAGTAGCAATTAAACTACGAGAAGAGGATGTTAAAGAGAATTTATATTGAGGAAGAACAAGAATACACGGGTAGAAATCAAATAAAAGGACGAGGGACAAGGAAATAAATAAATAAATTATAGGCCATTGAAAACAGAAAAGAAAACTAAAAAGAATAAGAAGAATAAGATGAAGAAGAAGAAAAAGAAAAAATCAAAGGGAGAGGAGAGAAAATATGAATTGATTAGGTAAGGTCAGAGAAGATAATAAGAAAAGGATTGGAGTTTAAGGAAACAAAGAAATTAAAAGAGAGATAAAAAATGAGATAGTAAATAAACACGATGAAAAAATAGGCAGCCAATTAGTGTGGCACATAGCTTCCTCGTATCCTATCATGTACGTTATTGCTAAAATTATTGTTATATTACTTTATTGCTATATTATATCAACATTATTTAAAATAAATATAATGAAAGGAAAGAGCAGTGGCAACATTCAAAGTGTTCAAATTCGTAAAGCAAAAGTCGGTAGGAGTGAGAGTAGGTTTATAGTTTGAGAGTAGTTCGATAACGTGTGCACAGAAGTGAATACAACAGTGTACAGATAGCGAATGAAGCCTGGTCGCCTGGTCTCGAGGTCCCAATGCTCGCTGTGCTATAGACGAGGTAGATCAAATAGAGAGGTGGGGGAACCAAGCCACTTCCTAATTCCCCTCGTCTATCTCCCTCCCCACGTTCTCTCCATAATAAAAACTATTAATAGTTTTAGCGATCTTTAACACTTTATACCGGTGTCGCTATTGGTTTTACTAAAAAATTGAGTTGAATTTTATTTGTCACATTGAATAGATGAAGTTAGATTTTTTTCGCCGACCTAAAATTTCAATTTTAAATTTGAAGTTCACGTTTACGCGAGCGTTACGTGTGGATAATGTTGTCCAACGAACACGTCCAAGGTATTGGTAAAATGAACATGTCTACCAAATTTCATAAAAATCGATCTACTTTTACTCAAGTTGTCGTCATTCGTTTCAGACACACAGAAGGGTTCGCGGACATACAGACCGACAAGACAGAAACGAGACCAGAAATGTTCCCTGATGTCTGAAACGGATTTATTTTGACATATCATTTCTTTCGTCCTCAAAAGTGAACACAATGCTTCCGTTACCTTCGGTAAGCTCGGAAGCAATAAACAATAAACATATAGAAATCAATAAAGACGATATGAAAGAAGAACAGACTGAGAACAGATTAAATAGAAAGAGAAAATAGAAATAAAAAACCACAGCATTAAAGAAGAGATAAAAATAAAATAAATATTATACATCGAAGAATAATAACAAGTAGACCTAGTATAAGGGAAATAAGGCGAGGACGATGAAGAGTGAGTAAGCAGCAAGGAAGAGGTATGACACTATGATAAAATAATCTCAAGCCCGAAGAAGAAAATTAATCACCAAGATAAATAAATAATAAAAAGGTACGAGATAAAATTTTCTCTAGGTGATGAGATTTTCGGAGAAGACCAGATCTAAGGGTAAAACTAGGCAAATTTAGAGCTCGTTAGAGCTCGGAAGTCAACAATGGTGTATAGATTTATGAAAAAAAAATCATGCTAAAACACTAAGGCAGTAAGCCCCCACAGTAAGTAAATAGAAGGTAGAGTGGTTTTCTCAAGTATTATTTTAAATATTAGGGGAGTATTTTACGATACCCTGTTGGCATTATTGGTCCCATTATTTAAATAAACATTTAAAATCACGGTTTTTGAGCAATAGGGCAGACTAGTTCAAGAGGAGGTATTATGAATAATTTAAATGCCAAGGAGCCAAAAACCCCAATAATTCCTTTATACAAAAGTCTCCAAAAAAGGATACAATTTAAACATTTATTTCAGTCATAGTCATACTATCACAAAACCTAGCTAATATTTTAATTTAAAAATTACCGACTTTATAGGTTTGACATAATTATATCAGTAGTTTTTAATAATCTAAAACTCTTCTTGATCTTCTACTATCTTAATAAACAATTATAAATTAATATAATAAATTATGAATGCTAGGATAAGTAATCCAAAATTATGACATTAATGAAAAGAGGGAGGTTGTAAGAAATCCAAAATTATGAATTTAAGGAAAAGAGGGAGATTATAAGAAATCTTAATTATGAATGTAAGGAAATGGGAGAGATTCTAAGTAATCCAAAATTATGAAATTAAAGAAAAGAGGGAGATTATAAGAAATCTTAATTATGCATGTAAGGAAATGGGAGAGATTCTAAGGAATCCAAAATTATGAAATTAAAGAAAAGAGGGAGATTATAAGAAATCTTAATTATGCATGTAAGGAAATGGGAGAGATTCTAAGGAATCCAAAATTATGAAATTAAAGAAAAGAGGGAGATTATAAGAAATCTTAATTATGAATGTAAGGAAACGGGAGAGATTCTAAGTAATCCAAAATTATGAAATTAAAGAAAAGAGGGAGATTATAAGAAATCCTAATTATGCATGTAAGGAAATGGGAGAGATTCTAAGGAATCCAAAATTATGAAATTAAAGAAAAGATGGAGATTATAAGTAATCCAATATTATGAAATTAAAGAAAAGAGGGAGATTATAAGTAATCCAAAATTATGGAATTAAACAAAAGAGGGAGATTATAAGAAATCTTAATTATGAATGTAAGGAAATGAGAGAGATTCTAAGTAATCCAAAATTATGAAATTAAAGAAAAGATGGAGATTATAAGTAATCCAAAGTTATGAAATTAAACAAAAGAGGGAGATTATAAGAAATCTTAATTATGAACGTAAGGAAATGAGAGAGATTCTAAGTAATCCAAAATTATGAAATTAAAGAAAAGATGGAGATTATAAGTAATCCAAAGTTATGAAATTAAAGAAAAGTGGGAGATTATAAGTAATCCAAAATTATGAAATTAAACAAAAGAGGGAGATTATAAGAAATCTTAATTATGAATGTAAGGAAAAGAGGGAGACTATGTAATCCAAAATTGGGTTGTAAAAATAATAATTAACAAATAAAAATACAATGAATTGAAATGACGATGGAAATAATTAGAAGAAGAGGAAATGAGAAGAATAAGAGACAATGATTAATGAAAAAGCCGTAGATATTGTAAGAGGGATATAGGGTTTCGATTTCGTCAAAGTATGGAAGAGAATAATGAGATAATTAATTAGAAGAAAATATGTATTACATGTGAGTAAAATGCTTGATACTACACGTGTACTGTACAGTACATGCTTCAGAGTGACGTAAATCTTACTCAAGAAGCTAATAAACCTAGAATTACCTCTCAATACTAAAGTATACCTGTTTTATGTAATCAAAGTATATCCTTTAATATGCAACTCTAATGAATAAAGTAACTAACTCGAAATATTGTACAAGGAATTTGCGTTACTTCAAAATAGCTTCGAGCTAATTAATATGATGATAATATATATGTAGAATTGGTTTATTATTCATACACTATACCTACATGATATTTTGAAGAGCATGATTTCAGTTGAAGCACAAGTAAAGATGTGATATTATATAATACCGTATATAGTCTTATCGAGACATTTAAATCGATAATTAATTTACAAAATTTGTATACTTTTTTCGCCATACTTTAAGAGGGAAAATCAAAATACCTTTACACAAAGCTGCATTCTAGATTGAGGAAACAGTTTCGTTTCAATGATGAAATTTATTAGATAGGCTAAAGTCATTAAATGATAATTTTTTTAAACGTTATTTTTGTTACATAGTATGTGTATATGGGTACAAAAACCTATGTATATAATTTAAAAGCTCTAACTGGTTATTCGGTAAAATGAAACGATAATAATTACGGGTTTTTGGTGAAGTTTTCAAGTGAATTGCGTGAATATTTTAACACATAAAATTAAATTAATCTCCCCTGTAAAACACACCGTTGCGAAACACGGAAATGCAGCTAATAAATTACAAGTTATAACTGCTTGAATAATAATTGCCACGATTATAATTTTTTAGTGTATTCATAAAAGCCAAACGACTAAAAGAATTTTATTGATTCAATCACTTTAAGCAACACATTCCAATCAAATTAACCAAACACTACCTTTTCTTTAAATTAAATTATTTTTGTAAATTATATTTGTTATTTTAACTTCAAAGTAGGTAAAATCAATAAGTAGTGGTAAAGGTATCCATCAAGGAGCATATATCGGGCTTAAATCAACGTATCGTATGACCCTAATGGACAGCTATTTGATTTTATGAATATTTCAAGAGCTTTGCTCTTAGTGAAATTTAAATTCAAATTTAAATATGGCTCTTTTGTGGAACGGACTGTATGAACTCTTCTCCATGTTTAAACACCATTAGGAGTAGTGCAAATTAACGTTCTAGATATAATTTTAAAATAATTTATTCAGATACTAAAAGAAGGAAGCAGAATTTATTAGTTTTATATTAGTAGAACTTGGACTATCTCATTCATCTAAGGATTGTAAAAAAGAAATTCTATGACGCCATCGAAGGGTGAAAAAAAAGATAAATGAAAAATTCAATAAATACAATAAATAAAGCACACTAGTTTTAATGTCTACGTTATCCCCCTTGTCTGCAAAACACCAATAACGTTTACAGAGTATAAGTCTTACACCACGGAATACAAATGAAGCGCGGCTTGGTCTCATTCAAAAATGGAAATTTTATCTTCCACATGCTCCTTATGATAGTGTAATAGAGTAAACACAAATCGCTTACCAATTATCATACTCTAATCGTTCTAGAAGCATAACAAAAAGTAAAAAATTAATAGACAGACAAACAACATCACTTACTTGTACTGGATATATTAGACCTAGTAGAACTTACTTGGAGTTGGGCAGACTTGGCTAAACCAATAATCTCACAACGTTTTACGCGATACTTGGTTGTTTTACACAAGTGTTTTTGTTGCGATTGATTTTGCGCAACCTTTAATTCCCCCCAAAATGTATCCATGAATTTGAAATATCTTATTCATCTGCATTTATATAAAATTCAACGTTGGGTGAGTGTGCGTGTGTGTTCATAATAGGCTCTTTAGTTTGTTAAGGTATGTGAACCAACTTTTTCCACATATTTTTCATCTTCCTGGTAAAAATACTGGCATAGTTTCATCCTATAAAAACCAACTAACAACAGCCCGTGCAGGGCCTAGGCCAGCCAAAGGGTTTATACAATTATTTGGCTTCCGAGCTTACCGAAGGTAACGGAAGCTATGGGATCGTTTCGAAGAACGAAAATATTTTAGGTCTCCGATTTCTAAAATTCCAAGACAGAAATCCGTTTCAGACATCAGGGAACAATTTTTGGTTCCGTGTCAGTCTGTCGGTCTGTCGTTCGATTTTTGTGAACCAACATCTCTTAAAAACTACACGTCCGATTTTAATGAAATTTAGATGGTAGGTCATAATTAGCCCATTGTTGGTCCCATATAAGTTTCAACATTCTGCGTTTTTTTTGTTTCTCTTCCACATGCGCACAAACATACATCTATTTTCACCTATAGCTTCAAAAGTACTTATCTGATTTGTATGAAACTTTTACAGTTTATAGAAAGTAACCCGCAGATATCCCAAGATTAATTTTAACCGTCTGCGCTCTTTAACGTTTGCTAAATTGATACTTTAATTCATGTAATAAATTAAAACAATTTTGACAGATTTAAAAACGGGAAACAATTAAACAAATTAGATAATAATGGCTTGTAAAAAATGCATAAAACCAATACAGTACGTGGATAGGATGCGAGGAAGCTATGAGCCAAACCAATTGGCAGTCTATTTTAATATGGATGACACGAGGTCAGAGTGTCGCCCCACCAGCTGTATAAACCTTATAATTGGCTTTCGCAACAGCTTAATCACCACTTCATATAAGCAGCTTCCCATTTATATAGTAATACTGGGTTAACACCGATCGGGGGCCCGGTCCAAGAATTGAACCCAGATTTGCGTTAACCCATCCAAATGGTAACCACGCCCGATGCTGCTTAACGTAATTAATAGGCTAGCCCACGCTCTCCGAGCTACCGAGGTCCTCTTTATCTCATAATACTCTCATCATTTTAAGGTGACGCCCAAATTCCACCTAATTGTCTATTTATCACATCCTTCCTCTCGAAAATAGTTATTCTTGATTGTTTTCAGAACAAGGTCTTTTACAAATCCGTAAAAGACAACGAAAAAGACCTCTATGTTCAATATGTAAATGTATTTTCCAATACTTACACATTTACTTTCTTATGGTTATATATTTCTTTATTATATATTCTTACTGTATTTTTGCTTTTTAGTTCTTATTCAGGCTCTATGCCAGATACTTTAGCCAGTTCACAGATAAAAAGAAAGGTATTCAAAACTATGTGTTGTAGAAATAATTTGTAACCTTAAGTTGGCTAACATGGGAATAACCTTCTGTTAAGGTTAAAAAGAAGTAAGGTCAAAGATGCGAGAGTAGTTAAGTTTGTGAGGTTAAAGTTAATGTGAAATTGTATTAGTGTGAATAGATAATTATTAAAATGCCTTTTATATATTTTTGATCCAACAATTGGTAGCAGTAGCTTGGTTGAAATGTAATAAAAAGAATTTGAAATCGTGTTTGTGAAAGCGTTAAATCTTGTAATAACCCGCGGAGTTAAAAACGTGGTTGAGCACGTGCGCAAGAAACAACTTTGTCGGAAACCTGTGAAGTGAAATTAAATTATTGATAAGATCTATATTGTCGACAAATCGTAAAATGGAACAAGCTTATTTAGGAATCGAAATAATTACGCAACTTGGTAAATCAAGATGAAGGCATATTCTGAATCCAAGGGAATTTGGGAAGATTTAAAAAAAAAATAAATGATTATGAAAAAGGGCTCACATTGTGGATTGAGTAAAAATAAGTAAGTCTTATCTCAGCACCCCTGAGGGTAGGATACCACCAGATCTGCCTAGGGGAGTCGGTGTGGCAGCGTTTAGAATGATGACTGGCTACGATTATCTGCAGAAACATCTGCACCGCATTGGAGTCGTGGACAGCCCAATCTGCCCTCTTTGTAATGGTCAGGATATGACGAGTGAGCATCTGTTGCAGTGTGCCTCCCTCACAGATGTTCATGATAATTTAAATTTGAGAAGTGGAAGCCAGGGGCAGCTTGACACCAGAGGATTGGCTGCTCTGTACTGGACTGCGCGCCAACGAATGCCAAATGGCAAATAAAATTCGGCGTTGGAGAAAAAAAAAAAAAAAAAGTAAGTCTTATCCATAATCAATTTAACATTAAGTTCAGAAATTTGATTATTAGGCACTATTGGACATTAAAAGTACCAAAGATGTCTGCTCTACCTTACGAGATAGGTCCCTAAGTACAAAGTACAGTGGAAGAAATGGCATTGAATTAGCTATGCATTTAAATCACGAAAAAAATAAAACGAGATGAAAACATCGTTTGTCTACCCAACTTACTGGGCTAGGGAAGACAATTAGTGAAGGAGAATTAATCAGATATTATAAAAGGATTGTCAGACAAATGCAGTCAGGGAACTTATCCAGTTTTAGCTATTTCTTAAATTAATGTAAGGAATGTACGAAAATCATATGAAAAAAGAAATAACGATACCAATAAAAATAACAGAGCTAAGACAAGTTCAACCTAAATGATTTTTTGTGTGCAATAAAGTTGGTCACCTTAAAAAACCAATGCTGGTACAGAGATAAACCTAAACAGCAGGGATATTGCCCGGAATATTCTAAAAAAAAAAAAAAAAAAAAAAAAAAAAAAAAAAAAAAAAAAAAAAAAAAAAAAAAAACACCTGTGACAGACAATAAGACTAAAGAGAAAGCATAATGGTACAAGATAACCAAGTCGTTATCATAGCAATGAGTGAATCAGAATCCAAACCCCAAGTGAATTTGGATTCGGCATATACACCACATAAGACAAATTTGGATTGGTGGCAATTCTGATTGAGGTAATAAATATTATATTAATGTGTCCGAAGAGAGAAGATTTATTGAATTTTCAAATTATAGATTATAGAGGTGATATTATGGTCAAGGCTGTCAATTAACGGCAGTCCCATACAACTCTAGGTTTGATTTGTTAGTTCTTACTGTTTGATAGATAAACATTTTTCTAGTTGTATGGGATTCTTACTGCCATTAATTGACTTGGCCTTGACCTTGATATCACCTATTTTTTAGTTAAAAGACAACCTTCTCTCCGTCCCTAACATTGTCAAAAAGGGACACACGTTCGTTTTAATTCAGAAAGGAGCCATTATAATATCGAAAAAGAAGGCGAAGAAATATGTAAAGGAGAGTTTAAAGACAATCTTTTCATTGTGAAATTTACTAAAGGAATAAATTCGAATCAAATGCCAGTGTCTTTGGGTGAATCAAACCAAATATATCAAAATTAGAAGAAAATAGTATTCGTTGGTTATTGGTTAGAGGTGGTTAAAGGTGGTTAGAGGTGGTTAGAGGTGGTTAGAGGTGGTTAGAGGACAAATATATCAAAATTAGAAGAAAATAGTATTCGTTGGTTATTCTGAGGATAGAAGGGCTTACAGAATAAATGATCAAAGAATAGAAAAAGTTTATTGAATCGAGAGGTGTAACGTTTGATGAAGATAAAGCAGAATGGAAAGAAGGAAATAACATGGATACAATGAAATAGATTACTTTAATTCAACCTGATGATGTAGGAAAACACAAGGAAAAGGGAAATTCAAAAGAATTAAACTCATCACATATAATTAATATAAAAATGCCATTTTTCAAAACTGGTCTTATTTTCAACCTTTTTTTTTTTTTTTTTTTTTTTTTTTTTTTTTTTTTTTTCGTTTCTGTATTCTTCACCTTAGTTGTATCTATGTGCAAAATTTGGGGAAGATTAAATGACGGCAAGTGGTTCAAAATTGGGGTAATAGGTGTGCGATGAAACTTAAAAAGCAAATAAATTACGCCATTTTGTTTTTGTTTTTATTTTTTTTGGTTTCTGTATTCTTCACCGTAGTTGTATCTATGTGCAAAATTTGGAGAAGATTGAATGACAGTAAGTGGTTCAAAATTAGGGTAATAGGTGTGCGATGAAACTTAAAAAGCAAATAAATTTGACGCCATTTTGTTTTTATTTTTTGTTTTGTTGGTTTCTGTATTCTTCACCTTAGTTGTATCTATGTGCAAAATTTGGGGAAGATTGAATCACGGGAAGGGGTTCAAAATTGGGGAAAGGGAGATGTGCGATGAAACTTACAAAGCAAAGTAATATAAGACCAGTAAAAAATGTTCACGAATTTGAAGATATTCCAGAATTCGAAACCTGGATAGAGGAACCTAACTTGAACGATTAAGGGAGACCGAACAGGACAATGAAAATGCCTACTTACTAAGACAATTACATTGTAAATTTAACAAAAGTGGATGCCATCAAGGTATGAAGAAGCCATGAGATCAAATATCAATAAAGAATGGGTGATCTCCATGAAATAAAATTAAACTAAGCAAGATTATAATGTGTGGGTAGAAGTCAACTACCCTGATAAAAAAATAAATAAAAAATGAGAGTTATCAAATGCAAATGGGTTTACAAAATAAAGCAAGAACCTTCAGGACACTGAGTTTTTATAAATCCAGGCTTGTAGCTGTCGGTAGTAGGATGCCATAAGGAATGGATTGTAATTATAATCAACAAAATTCATTAAAAATATTGCTTCAATATCTATTAGTAGAGGGTATATCAGGAGAGTTTATGATGTCAAGTCAGTTTTAATAAATTCTGCGATAAATTATGAGATATTTATAGAAATAACTTCATAATAAAAAAAGAAGGTGTTTACAGTTAAAGAAGAAAATTTATGGGTAGATAAAACAAGGGCCAATATCTACAAAACAAAATTGAGATTATATAACTTAAAAATCGGTCCGAGACAACTCAGACTAACTTTCTCAATATAATCTAAGTCACAGATCCCAGAAACATTTTGTTTTCGATTTTCAAGAAAAACAGATTTATTTTCATTAATATCTCAGAAAATATATTTTTCCAGGAAAAACATCTTATATTGTTACATTCGTATTTAAATGGATTACATTTAAGAAGTGCTTAATAAAAATCATCGAAACCCTTTTCGAGAAACAATTTTGTTTCATGTTTTTTTAAAGTTTTTAGGGGACAGCGTTTTGTCTAAAATTCATTTCTTGATTTCACCTCAGGGTAAGATTTTTCTAAACATGTATGCCAAAATTTCGTAAAAATCGGCTAATTAGTTTAGGCTCTACACTTCTGCAAAGACGACAGAGAGACATTTTTTAAAAACCACTTTTTGGGACTCAGGAGACCTTCAAACATGTAAATCTATCAACATTTCAAAATCAAATTTTCGCGCCAACACAATACTTTTCTCTTTATATGAGACAGTAAAAACCAACCCCTTCATATTCAAAGGAAAGATACAACAAGGTGACATTAGTTGGGAGTCTATGTGGATGATTTCATGTTAATTGGAGAAACAGAAGAAGAAACAAACAAGTTTAAACAAAGAGTCTGAAAAGGGTGTATTTTGACAAAACGATGAGCATTAGACTGAAGGGGAAGATTGCTTTTATCTAGGACGCCAAGTGCTCGAGAAGACAATTTAGATTTGGAATTTGCTCAAATTTCATCTATAGCAAGAAGCAAATTGGATCTCTTTATTTTTGGTTTGAAATACGAGACCTAATCTAGCCCAACTCTATAAGCAAACTATGACAATACAACCAAGACCCTAAAAGTAAATTGAAATGCGGTGAAATGAATTTTTAGATACATCCAGACAACCAAAAGCTGCAACAATAAAGGCGGAAATACACATGCTAGTAAAAAAGCATGCCAGTGGCGAATTACTAGCCCGTTAGTAGCTGGCATGCTGCAGACGCTATGTACATTTGCCAGTGAAACAGCATGCTAGTATCATCCGGATGATCGGTCATGTGCGAGCTACAAGCACATGACAATACACATTTCAGTCACAGTTCTATGTTTTGAAACAGGCAATCGTTTTTTGCCTTCTTTCTCCCCTCCACTTGTGCCACTGGCAAGACAAAAATCAAACCTCGTGCGATTTCGCATGCTTTTTACTCGCATGCTATTTGATGTATACATGCCAGTAGCTCTCCTCTGCGAGCTACTCGTATGTTTTTGTGCGAGTAACTAGCATGTGTATTTCCGCCTTAATGATTGGTCTAGTTAGAGTAAATGTTGAAGCACACGTTGATGCAGACGGTGCACTACAAAGGATTCCAAATAAATTAGTGGATTTAAAATAAATTCAACAGCTGGAAGCATTATTATTAGTTAGAAAAGCAGGAAACAAAGTCTACTGACGTTTTCAACAATGGAGGTAGAGTTAATTGCACTGTGTGACGATGTTTGTGAGTTAAAGTTTGTAATACAAATTCAGCGAAAATCGTTTATAGGAATCATATAAAAAACGCAAAGCCACTCCACAAAAAGAAAGTTTAATTTTCAGAACTAGCTTTTGACCACTCGACCATCATTAGTGCCGGTAAAAGGTAAATGAAAATCCCTGATGCGGCGTTACATGAGAGATGGTCCGAGATAGTCCCTTTTTTGTCTAACACCTAAACATATAAAAATAATTTGTAATGAATAAAATATAAATAAATTTTGAAGGAATGAAAATTATGAGGGAGTGTATTTTAGGAATAATTTTTATTCTAAAGTTGGCTAACATGTAATGGTTATATAGTTAAAGAAGCGAGAGCGGCTAAAGTTTGTGTGATTAAAGTTAATATGGAATTGTATTAATGAGAATAGAAAATTATTAAAAAGTTTTTTATATATTTTTAATCCAGAAATACGTTAAGAAGTCGGATATCTCACATTTTACGTAACTTCATAAATAAATACAACAAAATAAAATAAAAATATATATTATACCAAAATTCTTGCTACAAAATAACACAAAACGAATTATTATCAATGCTAAACCGTATCTTCTTCATAAAACCTTTTCTCAAGTTAAAAAGTAAGTTTATTTTATAAGATTTTTCTAAAGGCGAGAAAAGAAGCAGAATCAATGGGTTCTCTTCCGTCCCCGTTATATTTCTGTCCCTGACTATGAAAGAAATCCAATTTATAAAATATAATAGAAAATTCTCAACTCCTTAATTAAGGAAGAAGTGGAAAAGAAAAAAAAATAAGAAGAAGAAACCGTTTCCCTTTTCAAAATTATTTTTCTTTTGAGGGCTACGAAAAATAAAATATATTTTATTCTGAGAAAATAAAGTCGTTTGGTTGAGAAAAAAAAAAAAAAAAATCTATCCTGGATTTACTTTAGACATGGGATAAATGGAGTTGGCAGATGGAAACTTTATACTTTCTTGCGAGTTTTTGGGTGGGTTAAAGTTTCCTCACTCTCATTACTTATTAACGTATAGCAAATTAAGAAGCGTAATGGAGAGAAATAAAGTTCTCTCAAGATAACCTTCCCAAACAAGGTTTGCACGATTTCACTTTAGTGGGATGAAATCGTTCGTATCAAATATTTACTAGAGAACGTTTCCTTCAGACCATGTTAATAAATGGGTTTGGCGTGCTGCTTTTTTTTTAGATCGGTTCAAGTAAATTTACTTATATCGAGATATGAAGAGGTAAAAAGCATTTCTTCCGATTTTACAGGAACAGTATTTACAGAAAGTGTCGTGTGGAAACAGATTCAGGCAAACAGAAATATTATAAAAAGCTTTGGCACTTAAAAGAAAATTTAAGACCTTGAATTGAACTTTTAAGGGTTTACAGAAAAGTTGTAACTTATTATTATTGAATCATTTTCTCTTAGATTTTTTTTATATTTAATCATCAATGAACTCCTTATAACAAATAGGGACTTAAATATTGTAAATAAAGACCAATATAAAAGAGAAATCTTAACTTCTTCCTATTATAGTCTATTCAAAATTAATACGAAAACAGATGATCAAAATTAATGGAGCAAGAGAATTTGAGAATATGATTTTGATAAAGATCTTTCTTACTCATAAACAAGTAGAAATTTTTGAAGAATTTGCTATTAAAGTAATTTTCGTAAATTGAAGTCGAATCAAGTAGAGAATTGGCAGGACGAATAAAGGTGCGGATATGGTGGTTTCCATTGATGCCAAATTCCGAACCCATTCTACTAGTCCGACCCAGAGAGGTGAGAAATATTTTACATTGCTGAGAGACAGACAATTTGCCTTTTAAGATCTATAATTCATGTCACCACCGACAGACCTAGCATTTCATGATGACTCTAATCGGGGAAGCATATGAACTCAGATAATTAGAGGCCTATTTTAAGCATTACAGTCATGTCTGTAAATAAAAAGACGATAAAGACAATTGACAGAGATGGAACTAAACTCTTGAACAATGAATTGATAAAGAAGTATGTATCAAAGACACTAAGGGTTACGCTTTCAAGGAAAGGATAAAACAAAAAATGTTGAATCCAATAGCTAGGCTTGAGCACTTCAAGAAATTACAGAAGATTTATTGATACTTTCATGGAGCGGATGAGACAAAAATGCTCAATCAAATAGCTGGGCATGAAGACTTCCAATAGATTTTAGAAAGTGATGATTTTCTTTTAGACAATTGTACTGTGAGTAAAAAGTCAAGAGCTTTATAAACGTCTGAAACTAATTTTAAACTGAGACTAAGAGATTTTTCTATACTGTGCAACGATGATTCCCATTCCTCTTAAACTACTGGAGGGAGAATATGCAAAATTATTAGAGTGTTACTCCTAAAATAGATCAAAGAAAATAAAGGAACGAAAAACAAGGCCAATATTTATTTACGAAAGTTGTTCGGTCGGATCTTTATCCTTAATATCCTATGAATTTTGTTTGTTGTAAAGAAATTATTTTCATTCTGTAGCAACACTTTTATATGGAAAATTCGTGGGGACATAAAAAAATAATTATTATATAGTGATTTTCGTTATAAGAAGGTCCAACTATTTATTCATGGTCTCAAATTTACGTAAAATTAGTTGTTGCATGAATACCAGAAATAATCGGTCTCTAAAACTAGACACTACAGGGAATTGGAATAGATGAGCTGATCCTATCACTACAGAAGTAGTAAAGAAGTGTTTGACAGGCCCAGGCCCATGTAAGCTAGGCGAACAACAGAACAAACCTTGTAGTTACCCCATTTTCACTACTTTTAAAACATTTTATTTTTTGCAACTCATCAGTCCGAAGCATAATTTACGGAAAAGAGCATCTTAAATAAATAATTTTATGTTGATGTAGCTTAAGAGCTCTAAGACACTGAGTTGTTAAATATTTGAATAATATTGCCAAGCTGAAGTATAACGATGAAAATAGCCGGTGCAGACTCTACGGTAGTTTCTAGCGAGGTAGACTAACTAGGTTAGTTAACTAGGATTACCTTACTAGGCAAGGCGCTAACTTATTAATAAGGATGCAGTGTTTCAGGAATAGGTACCACAGCAATCATCAGGAGGGCCACAATGGTAGAGAATAAGGGATGAAGATCACCAGCTAACAATGACGAAAGTACATATAATATTTTCTTAATTTATCTTGATGGTTATTAAATTTAATGGACTTTCATCTATTCATCTCTCTGTGAAGAGAGATAAAAAGGTCATGGATAAGATTCGATAAATTTGCAGTCAAAAACCAAAATAACCAAATTTAATTATACACGTTTATTGGAAGTTCCTTATAGCACAGCCCCGGAGTGAATCCGAAAAAAACGACCGTCACGTCACAAAACCGACCCTCACGAAATCTACCGATGATGATAACTTGTCCAGAACATGTTGGTTGGACAACGTTATCCACCCAAGAGTTCGCACGCAACGCTCGCGTAAACGTAAACGTAAACTTTCAAATATAAAATTGGAATTTTAGGTCAGGAAAAAATTCTAACTTCATCTATTCAATGAAACAAACAACTTTTAGTAAAACCAACACCGACGCTGCTATGAAGTGATAAAGCTAAACGTTTAAAATAGAAAAAACAGAGTTTTTACCGATATCATATGTCCTAACGTAACGATTTTAATAAAAATTCACGCACATCCTCTAAAGTGCAATTAAAATAGGCATATAAAATTTTAATGTGATACAAGCAGAAGTTTTTGCGAAGTGAAGTGACATTTTTTATAATATTTTAAATTGAGGCCGGGTAGGTAGGGTAGGTAGGTTCCCTATACCATACAGCCACCCTCTTAACTTTGACATCATGATTAACTTTTTTCTCAATA
The DNA here is from genome assembly GCA_951217055.1 of Gerris lacustris. NCBI lineage: Eukaryota > Metazoa > Arthropoda > Insecta > Hemiptera > Gerridae > Gerris > Gerris lacustris. The sequence goes on from OX578278.1 coordinate 19,990,257, forward strand.
TTCAATATATAGGTGTTTATTACAAGACGCTCGCTTCAATGATAAAAAAAAAAAAAAAATATTTTAATTTTGCCTTAATTCTATGTATAAATAGTTAGCATCGTATACTTAGCAGTGTGATTTTATAAAATTTATATTTAATGCAAAGCGTGAGGAACTTCGTTCCTAACGGGTGTCCCGCGACACCACACGTATTTTTTATAAGAATGATTCTGATTCGATCACCTTTGGATGAAGATATTTCCCGTACGTATTTTATTTGAGGTTTCACTTTTCTATGAAATTAATTAAAAACAATATAAAATTAATAATAGACTGGTAGTTGAAGTGCCGAGGTAATTCAATTCGGGGTAGTTGATGATAAAGCTCCTTGTTATCCCGGTATAATTTTACAGGGCAAGTTAAAAGGTTGTTCCTCTGCTAGCTGGCAGGGGATTTACTCGCCCCGGCGCGGCGGTAGATTGATTTACTAGCGAATAATACACGAGCTCCTATCCCCCTACACAGACACCTACATCCTAACAGCTTTATTTTCCTCCACAACGCCTCCGATATACGTGAGAAGTAACACCTTTTATTTAGAAATTAACTCGGGACTTAAACTATTCCGGTTTTATAGAAGGTATAATATTTTCACTGTGCGTAGCTATTAATTATTGTTAAAATTAACAATTATTAATTTAATAATTTATTTGTTTAAATTTTATTAACTATTTAAGTATTATTAGCTGAATTAAAAATACTAAGGTTAATTCGTAACAGTCATAATATATATTCCAGTGCTTCAACGAACTCTTCAAATTTATGTCTCTGCTTCTTAGGAATCATAAGCAAAAGTTGAATCGAGTTTTATAAAAAAAAAAAAAAAAACTTTTAACGTCTGTTGTTTTCTTTCGCGAGTAGGTAAGACTATAAATTTTATCTGTCTTTCATTCAGTACAATACGGTATAATATTATGGTTTATAATTTTATTTAATCCTTCTACTTTTCTTAATCTATTCTTTAGTTATAAATTATTTTAACGTGGAAGTAATAGTTTATTTAAAAAAAAAAAAAAAAAAAGAAGAAGTTAATTACCTACTTTTTACTTTCTCTATTTGTAGAAAGTATTGTGATGGATCGAAAATTTGTCCCCACATGAGTCCAAAACGTGCGAGTAGGTATTTACAAATGTATATCCTTTACCTACCCACGCATGAAGCCTTAACTATAAAAATACGGCGATGTAGAACAAATAAAATTTGGAACTAAATTTAGGTGCGCAACCACCAACCCCAAAAACACTAAAATAAAACGTGAATATTTGTCTTCATTTTTTTATGGAAAAAAGTAGTAAATTGTTATTTAAGGCCAGAAGATGGCCAGGCAAGAGAGTTAATTTTATTTAAAAAAAAATCTTCTTGGTAATTGGGATTTTTCTTTTTGTGGTTGGTTTTATTTTATTATAAAGCAAATTTCATATTTCTTCTTTTGTTTAGCTACATTTCGCTCTCATATTTGGGCTTCTTCAGCCTTTTAACAATCCTGTATTCCAGATATATATATATATATATATATATATATATATATATTTTTTTTTTTTTTTTTTTTTTTTTTAGTAATCATTAATCCCTATAGACACAATAGAGATAAAGAAATATTTTCTCGAAAACGGTTGGGAGGATTTTGATTAAAAACTTGTAAAATTCAGTACATTAAATCGTCAAAATATTGTACTATATAAATGAAAACCTATCGACCTCCTGATAAATCCCAACCTCAAAGCCCGATATTAGAAAGTGTCACATTTTTCATGTCGTTTTTTGCGTGAAGGAAATTTCTTCTGTACCCCAGATGCACCGCCCCTGATGATGCTTCCAGTAGTGGAATTGAAACGTCCGAATTCAACACCTTCGTGACGCGGATATCACTGGAAAACCAAGTTATTTATTATTATATTTGTTTAAGTTAAAAATAACTATTGTTTTCTTATCATTAATATCGACATTTTCGTTAGTTTTTTAATAAACAAATTCATCATCCTGATAGAGCCCCTAAGTTGATTTCGAGGTCAAGGGTTTGCTAGGAAAAGTCCAGGCGGCAGGCCCTTAGGTCAGATTTTAGTTCATTAAAATGAACGACTCAGCCTGAGAGGTCTATATCAATTATTTTTATTTTAGACTTGATTATTCGAGGTTTAATTTTTAGAATATCTATTTATAGCTTTAATTTTAGTTTTTAGCTTTTTTAAGTCATTCTTTATTAATTTCATTATTATGGATTATTAGTTTCTAAATTGTTTTTAATTTTTTATCTATTTTTTTTCTTCTTGCGGTATTTATCAATTTTTTTCTTCTTGGGATTAAATTTCTTTTATTTTACTTGATCTACCTGTATAAAATAATATGTTTCATGAACATTAAATTATTATTATTTTATAAATATATATATGTGTTTATATTTAACTCATTTTTATTTTCTCAGAAAAAGAGAAAGTATTGTGATGGCGCGAAAATTCTATTTGAGATTTTGATGGATTAACACGTTTTGAGGTTCACTGAAACCGAAAGTAGTTTTTAAAAAATTTCTGTCTGTCGTCTGTGCAGACGCGTGGAGCCGAAATTTGACATAAATGTTCAGAAAAATCAAATCCCCGATCAAAACTTGGGGACGGTGGATCCATTTTAAATTATTCTCAATGTATGAAATACAAGATACCGCCCAAGAAATTAAGCCCGATATAGTTGTGATAAGAAGGTGGTTTAAGGTGATACTTATCACATGGCCACGTCGGTGATGTAGATTATTATTTATGGATTATAATAATTACAAAATGCTTTTAAATCACGTTTAACAGTAATACCATCCACTAGATTACATCCTTGATTGGTTGTTAAGTTGGTACTACATTTTTGATTGATGCATATAAATTCCCAGAGGAAACCCATTTCGAAGGATAAATATTACAGTATACTATTTAAAAAAACAATGCGAAACGAAAGCACCAACGTTATTTATAATTGATAATGCTTCATCTGAAAAATGTATACGCAAAGGTTATTTCCAGACCAGATCCTGTTATTTTATTCAGCAATAATTTCAAACGCTTTCCATCGAATTAATATAGTACCAAGGACTAACTCCATATACACCGAAAATAATATAGAAATGGCTGCATGCCATATTTCTGGCTAGAAGTGAATTTATCGTTATGACAATGTTAGAACCGTAGAATCGATCAAGCTCGCTACATTAATCACACACCCCGAAACAGGATATAGTTGAAATCAGTGTAGGGCAATTTCATGAATTTCGGCTTACAGAGAAAGAGAGAAAAAAAAGGAAAAAAAGGGGGGAAATAAAGCGGTTTTGATGTATAGAAATCACATTAAATCTGCAGGGAGAAATAGCTGCGAGTATATAAAAACGAAAAATGAACTACCGAAAAAAAAATATATATATATAACCAAGGTATGAAATATATTTAAGACTGAATTTTCCACCAAAATAAATACCTCACAAAAATATTGAATAAAAATGGATTCTTTCGATAACGATAACTAACGCTAGTGATATACATTTTAATACTACGAGTTACCAATCTGTTATATCTACTTATAATACTGTTATTTTTCTTAGCTTTTTGGAATTGTTTGGAATTAAAATATCATTTGAATTGCCAAGTTTTTAGGGTTTCTTAGATCATCCTCCCCGAATAAAGACACCTTTATTCCGAGGGTGATGTGTCTGTCCGTCGTACTTCGGTTCATATCCCCCGAACCGTTTACGATAGAGATGGGAAATTTAAAATACTGGCGTAACTTTTTGACCCACAAAAAGGAAACATTTTGAGAAGTTATATAATATTTAATATGCGCCCGCAAAATGAAAAACGTGGTGAGGTCAATTTTATTTTTTAATTTTGAGGGGGGTATCAAATGAAAGCTACTGAAGAGTAAATTACAAATATATATAACATTTTATTAGTTTTATGTAAATAATACTAAATACAGAAAAAAATATTTAATAAACTTCCTGTATGTATAAGTTCGTATTTCTCTTTTGATAAAGATGACATTAATTCATTAGTAGTATTCGAGCCGATTTAATTATTTGGGGAGGCGTATTTTTCTCCCCATTTTCGTCATAATCACTTAAATCAATCATTGTTTTTCACTAAAAACTCGATATAAACAGTTACTTCAATTAAACAAAAAGCAAATTAGTTTTGCTAAATGTAAATAAACTCGCTAATCGTGCGTTAAGGTGAAGAATTCTGCTTTTTTACAGCACTAGGGCGGAAAAAAGAGGAATTATGAAACGCGCATGCGCAATGAATACAAACACGTAAAAAATCACTTTCTATTCATCTAAACAAAGATACAATGTTTATATTTCGCATCAATCGTAGATAAAAGGTTTTACAATATCAACTAAACCAGCTGTTCTGTTTATGGCCAGTGTTGCCTTATTTGCCTGATTCAGCAAACCTGACCAAGCGCTGTTATTATTTTTCATCATAACACTTACTCATCACATTTGATTATTTTTGTTAAATTGTCTATCTTTACTTTGTTATATTTTAGCATATTTATATTTGATATATAGTGTTTAAATCGTGTAGTTAGTTAAGAAATAATCATTAGTTGTCATTGTCATTATAATTATAATTTGGATTATTTAATCTTTGTTTAGATTAAAGTTCTTTATGTTCTCAAGTTGAAACACTGGAGTGCGGTAAAGTAGTAAGTGCAGGAATCTGCGTACTATTTTGAGAGCGATAACAATCACTTTATCATCGGTCAACTGTAGAAAAAATATTAAATATACACCAGGTAATATGAAAGGATTTTAAAAGTTTTTTTTCTAATTAACAATAAAATTGTATATAAAAATCAATCAACGACTAAATCAAATAAACATTTATATTTTCTACGATGTTCAATTCAATCAAAAGTTTATATTCGTAAGTTTGAAAACATTGGTTGTAACATGTTTGGCCCCATCGATAATCCTTTGGCAAAGTCAGACAAGTAAAAGTTTTACAATTTATTAAATATGGTAACCTAACCAAAATAATGAGGAAAAAAGGCAGAATTATTAATACTTCTGCAGAAAGTTTCCGGGTTGTTTTGTATTTTTTTGTTTTTTTATACAATGTGAAAATTAATTTTAAAAAATGGTTCATTTTAAATACAAGCAACAATTACCATTAATGGAGGTGAATGCAAATTTTAAGTTAAATTACAATTGTTTAACCTTAAATTGCAGTGTTCAACTAACATTAAGAGGGCAATTCCAAAATAGCATAAATTACAATCCAACTGCAATTATTCTTAAAGATATTCATTTTAATTTCTTAATACATATTTTCAGCTATTCTACCTGAAGTGTAATTTTGTTGTACCGAATATACCCTCACCTTTTTTTTAATCCACTAATGACTTTAAAATAGTGATAGCAACGTACACGTATAGATTCAGGTACATACAGGTATGTGATGTTTCACTCGAAAATTTACCACAGAAACATATCAGATTCCGTTTAAGACAGCTCTATCATTTAGTAGTTACCTAAATTTAAGTAATCTAAAAAGATTTAAACAGGTGATGGGCTTAAAATATCACTAGTGTTTTTTATCTTATTTATTTTAGAATAAAGTGATGAAAAAAGCCAGCGGAGAGCCTGCTAAAAATATTTAAGCGGGTAATAAAAGAGACTTCAGACTCTTACTGTATCCCTGTTCTTCAAATAAGCCTTTACACTCTCAGCAGTATCTAACTCATTCAAACATAAAAATTTTAATACAAAGAAAATAGTTGCTCAAATAAGTCAACTAGAGCAAGTTTTCAACTTAAGAATTATAAACGAAGGCAATTAACTCCGTCGTCTTTTCACTTCAACAACTTATTTATTTTTCGTTAAAGTCTTTTTGAAAAGTTAATGATCTTTATTCATCTCTCTCCAGCATCACTATTTAGAAGGTTTTAATGACATCTTTAAAAAAAGAAAGTTGTTTACATTTGACAACTGTCGAGATCAGAGAGTTTGAAATAATTAGAAAGCGGCGTTGAGACGTAACAAAAAGACTGGGGAATCAACTTGGGATTATTTATAATTCAGTCGGAAGTTTTGTTAACCCTAAAATTCTTTTTAGGAAGTGAAATTCAAGTTCCTATTTTACAATTGTTTGATTTAATACAAGTGAACAGTAGTAAACACCTAATAATTAATGAAGGAAAATTCAAATTACGAGTTATATAAATATTTTTGAACGTGAAATTACAATGTTCAATTAATTAAAGAAAGCATTTTCAAAGATTACAATCGATAAGTTACAATCGAAAGTATATAATAATTAAGCTTTGCAGGTTTATTCGTAAGAACCTCTGTTTAAAATAGTCTGCCAATTAGTGAGGCACATAGCTTCCTCACGTCCTATTTCGTATACTTTAATACGTTTATGCTTTTACGACCAATTATTGTCAAATTAATTCCCCCCCCCCCATTCAAAATTTTTTTTTTACATGGATTAAAGTGTTTCCCAAAGTGTGGTACGCGTACCCCTGGGGGTACGGGAAGAGTTTGGCGGGGGTACGCCCTGCACCGGGCTTTGACTGTGCCGTCAATTTTATCCTGAAAAGGATAAAATTGTTTATGTTGAGGCAACGAGTCATCATAATTTGGTTCCCTGTTAATTTTGTTCTTAAATTGGATATTTGTTCTCGTTTATGTACTAAAAAAATATATATATATTGTTAATGAAGTATACGCATATTCTATTTTTATGGTCCGTAGGCAAAACCAAGGACCCTTATATTTTCCTGCGTGTGTCTGTCCGTCCGTCCTCTCGCGTGCTCTCACGGCTACACCTTTCGTCCGATCACTTTGAAATTTGGCATGTATGTGTCTTGTACCTACCCACATGTTTTAAAAATATAGCGACTTAAAAAAAATATTTTTCAACAAAATTAGGGTAAAAAAACTTAAGGGTTAAATTGTTTTTATTTTTTTTCGACACCGTAAGGGGTATCATATGAAAGAGTACGTCGAGCTGATTACAAAAATATATAATTCTTTGGATATAACTTTGATAGGGCGAGTGTAGGCAAGTTTGAAGTGGGTGTGAAACGTGTCCCCCCCCCCCTTCTATCTCGCTTATGTGAAGTGCAAAAAATCTGAAAAAAATCCTGAACATTCTTCGACCAAAAGTAAAGCTACCACTTTTTTGAAATTTCGAAAAAAATATTATTTTATTTTTTATTGACAAAATACGTTTTTCTATAATTATTGTCTTTTCGATGTATTTATATGGTTGTAGTCCGGTTCAGTGGCAAAAAATACTTTATCAGAGTGTGTTTTGAGAATATCAGACCCTTAGAATGGTTCAAAGTAAGCTTTTTAGCATTTTTAAAAAACACTGTTTATACACTTTACAGTTAAACACTATATAGTGTGGCCTACGGACCCTCGCTGTGTGCTGACTAGCACACACTTGACCTATTTATTTTTTTTATTTTTTTATTCATCCTATTTATTGTTAGATTTGTTGCATGACGACTATAGAGTCGTGGGACAAATCCCAGTGAGTGAAGTGACTCACATTATTAGACCTAACTCCTTGGTTTTATAGTTGTTTTAGTTTTGGACAAATTACTTTTTAATAGTAATAATATGTAAATATTTCACAAATAGAAATGTTTAAAAGGATTAAACCTAAAGGGTTGAAAATGTTGCAATATAAGCGGGAACGAATTATAACCGTTTTATAGAAAGAAAGTACATAGTTTATATTTATATTATTTCATTTTTTTTTTAAGAACAATACCCCGATTGACACAATTAGAAAAAATAGAATTAAATAATTAAAGGCAACCAAAATAGAAATGGATTTTTTTTTTAACGAGGGGTACTTAGTGTTACGAAAATTTTAGAAAGGGTACACAGATGTTAAAAGTTTGGGAAACACTGGATTAAAGTATCAATTTAGCAAACTTTAAAGTAGCATTTTATGCAGTAAATTTAAAGATCCCAGACGGTTAAAATTAATCTGGAGCAATCTGCAGGACACTTTGGACAAGCCATCTTTTGAAGATATAAGATATCGTGCGCATGTAGAAGGTACTGGGCACAGAATGTTGAAACTTTGGGTGGACCAATGGGCTAATTATGACCTACTATCCAATACCATGAAAATTGTACGAGTAGATTTTCAGAGTAGTTTACCAAAGTAAATAAATATTAATCCAGGAATTTAAATAATGATCTGGCATATAAAGCTTTAAATGTTCTGGTGATGACTGCGTTTCAGGGAACGTGAAATCCAACGTTTTATCAATTATCGATATTCTATCAACTATCAACTGACACATGGAGGGATAAGGTGCGTAATTAATTTCCATTTTAGAGTCATTCATTGCAACAAAAATTGTTTATCCAGTAGTGTGAATTGAGTATATCGTTGCTTTTTGTTAACTTCAAGATTTTAGTATCGACCTTTAGGTCCACCAATGGAGGATATAGGTGGTTGGTTATATTTGGTGGACACTATTGATAGTGTAACCAATGAAGTAACCAAAAAACATGGAATTTTTATTTTAATACTTTGCTAAAGAAAACCTAGGTAATTTAATCTCAATATCAATAGGTTAAATTAAGTTATTAAATGTAATATTAAACTCACATAAAGTTTCCTCAAAATTTATCAGTATATTGAATCACTATTCGGCAAACACGATACCTGAAAAAAAAAAGAAAAAAAAAACATAATTAAATTACGTATTGTAAAAAGCAGTGTTAATAAAAATAATAGTTGACATCACTGAGAGCTATCAAGACAAAGTTACCAAGCAAAAAAACATACAATTTGAAACTAAAATATGAAATTTTAATACAAATTACTTTCTGTAGTAGATACTTTATATTACTTGTTTGGAAACTACTGCATATGAAAGTACTGCACGCACATTGCAGTATGACAAGCAAATGTTTTCAATGTTATGCCCTGCCCAACTCAGAAGGTAGTTAGGGGAGGATTGTACTATTGCAAATTAAAATCAAATAATTAAAATACAAAAGAAATGAATATATATATATATTTATATATATATATATATATATATATATATATATATATATATATATATATATATATTCATTTCTTTTGTATTTTAATTATTTGATTTTAATTATTTATTTATATATCATATATGTATATATGGAACCAGGGAGAAGAACCAACTCCCATACATATAACATTACATGAAATCGACTTCATTGGCTGTGTGTGATAATTTATATTATGAATTAAAAAATTATTAAAAAAAATAAGTTAATAAGTTGATGGTTATCAAATTTATTGTATTAGAAAGTTGATAATTTTAGATGGTTGGGTCTTAGAGGTTGGTTGGTTGGGTTGATCTTGGTGATGGTTGGGGATGCTACGGCAAATTTGGCCCTGGGGGTTCGGATGCAGCTTTTAACATTAGGGGCTCCTCAAACTAAAAATAAGTTAACTAAACGTAAAAAAAAAATTGGACTAGAGGTTCGGCCTCACGGCTAAAGGCGCCACCACGCCGCCGGACGTTCCGAGAACCTCTGTCTGGGTCAGAAGTCAGAGCTAGCATGGCGTCGTACCTCCACAGTCAACAACAAAAAAAAAACCGCACAATCCGACTTTTATTTTTAATGCTCGGAGAAAGAAGACTTTCACAAAATAAAAGTATAAATGAAAAAATTAATTAATAAGTAAGATTTTCACTGCTATCCTGAATCAAAATTAAAATGATACCGCACCAAAGAAATCATAAGAAGCCAAACTGATCAATTTTCCACAATATTTAAAACAATTATTGTCAATCGAAATATAACTACAATTACCAACTGCTACACGTGGCATAGATGTGTAAAGAAAAAAAACAATATTAGTCTGGCCACACACCAACACTTTTTAGACTAAAGGAGCTTAAACACACATTTACACGTTAAATACACTTAAATTTCAAATAGAATGTTAGTGCTTGTGCTACGATATGAGAAAGAAGGCACGAATAATGGTATGTATCATGAATACATCTCATGTCTTGAGATGATAATATATTATGAGTAAAAGGTATATAAAAACATTGTTACTAGGATAGAATATTTGTAAACTACAGAAATACTAAATCTTTATTTTTGTTTTGGTTGGTCACCCTACTGGAAAAGATAAATGCTTAAGTATGTTTACTTATACATTCAAAACAACCTAACATTAAAAAAACCTTCACAGTCAAACCTTTCCTTCAGCTAGACTTATCTATAAATTGTAATAAATCCATTTCAACTCCTTTTTATTGAGAGACCTAATCGCTTTAAAAAAACATAATATGCCATTATAATAGACATTGATATAATATTATTAATTTTAACACGGAATCTATTGAAATGGTTGATCTACTGAGAACATGTAAGTTCGCAAATGGGTTCACCATTGTTAATTTGTAATTATGTTAATTTAATTATACAAAGTGGGGGTAGACTAGGGCTATAGAAGGTCATAGAAGGAACTAAAGGTAAGGGATTAGAAGGATTAAGTCCGGTATAACATTATTTTTCAACTGCTTAAAGCTAAACAATAATTTCCTCATTTAACTAAAACTAAATTATACTTTAAAACTAATATAAGTTTTTTTTTATTGCTTCCGGGCTTACCGAAGGTAACGGAAGCTATGTGATCGTTCTGAAGAACGAAAATATTTTATATCTCCGATTTCAAAAATTCCAAGACAGAAATCCGTTTCAGACATCAGGGAACATTTTTGGTCCGTGTCTGTCTGTCGGTCTGTCTGTCGGTCTGTCGGTCTGTCGTTCAATTTTTGCGAACCACCGTATCTTAAAAACTACACGTCTAATTTCAATGAAATTTGGGTGGTAGGTCATAATTAGCCCATTGTTGGTCTCATATAAGTTTCAACCTTATGCGCCTATTTGTTTCTCTTCCACATGCGAACAAACATACATTTATTTACACCTATAGCTTCAAATGTTCTTTTCCTGATTTGAATGAAATGAAATGATTTGAATTTCCAAGTTTTCTAGAAAGTCTAATTTCCTATTTTTTTCCATTTGTGCTGTAGTTAATAATTACTGACATCCAATGTATAATCGGTTATATAGTGGTACCACACAATCTCAGTCAAAATAACCAATCAATGGCTAATTTGTATTAACATCAATTCTCAATCAAATTAAAAATATCAAAGTAGAAATTTAAATAACACATATCATCTTTCACATTATATTGGTAATCTTTGGTACATTAATTGAAAATATATAAATCAATCCATTTCATGTATTTGAACTTTTATTAAAAAAAATCAACAACAACATTCTAAATCCCTTTTTAGAAAACCCTACATGCAAAATGTAAATCTTATCTTTCTAAAAAAGTTCAATTATTTTTAATTTCAATGTGCGCGAATAAAATAGTTAAAAAAAAAACTTCCTAAAATAAGGGAAGAACCCCCTAATAAAACAAAGTTAATATCAAATATAGAAGTTTTAGTGAGGCTTTTAGATGGTCTTTACCTCTCACAGACTAGACCTACCCTTCTCAACCCCACCCAAATATATTTTATTGTCCTGGAGATATTACATTTTTCACGAAGAGCAAAAAAAATAGGGAGGGTTAAATGCCTCTTCGCTCTATATAACACGCAAAAAAACTTTAACCTCACAGTATAATTTTGCGGTGGCTTATTCGTAGTAGAAAGCATTTTAAAAAAAATATTAAAGTTTTTCCCGCATAAGAAGGTTTTGTTTGTTGAATCGCTATTTTCTCCCCTCCTCTCAGTAAATATAAATAAAAAATAAAATAATAAAAAAAGGTTCTGTAAATTACAGAGGTGGTATTAAGGTTAGGAAAAAAATAAAATAAAATAACCGCAGAGTGTAAACATAACCGTATACTTTAATACCTATAAACACATACAGCCGTAATATTTGCTGTTAAAGATACGGAAAGGTAAATGATTTAAACAAGTCGTAAAGAAAAAACGTAAAAACATTTTGCATAATAAACAGCATCTATTTGAAAACACATCAATTTTAACATACATCTAAAAAAAGAAATCTGTCCGAGACAACTCAGAAAAACTTTCTCTGGTTTTAAATTCAATAATATATCATTTAATTGATTTTTTTTAACTTAAAATGGTTCAACAGGTTGTTATTTAATTTTTATTTTCAATTTTCTACAAAATCAGATTAATTTAATTCAGTATCTCGGGAAAACGGCTTATATCGTTAGATTCGTATTTAAATGGACTACATTTTAAAATTTGCTTAATCAAAATCGTCGGAACTGTTATCAAGAAATAATTATTTTTCACGTTTTTCCTAATCCCTCAAATTAGGAGCTAAACTTCACCTCGCCTCGAGATATGTTTTTAGTAATACGTATTACCATATTTCTAATTATTAAAAATAATGACTAACAATGTTAGGGGGTTCAATGACATTATGTCGTTATAGGTTCATATTGAGTAATAAAAGTAAATGGGATTGTTTTTTTACAAACTAACTTTTCCCCTAATAATTAATTCGCTCATCTCCCCTCTACTTCTGGTGCTAAAAAACATTTAGCACCACGTTTATTTACATTTGCCCATCGAGGGTGTAAATTGGAAACCGTAAGGCCTTGTATAATTATAAGGGAGGAAATGGAAGACCTGTGAAATGTGTGTGGTGTACACAACAATGTGCATAATAATGTGCATGCTTGGTATGACAGAGTAGCTTTAAAGTTTAATTTGTTTGTAGCCACCAGAGGCTCAACATAAAATAATTGTGTAATGTGTCGTCACCTCTAAGGCCTCGGGTACGATACGAGCGGTGAGCGATGGGCGGCAGAGCAACAAAGCGGTGAGTGGTTGTTGGCAGAGCGACTAAGCGGTGAGCGGTTGTCGGCAGTGCGACAAAACGGTGAGTGGTTGTCGGCTGACTAAATTAAATATATTCAATTTTCTATACTTATTCAGTACTTCTAAAGGCCGGTATTATACACGGGGGCACTTTTGCTGCTAGAGTGGGTGTCTAGATCGAGTGTCACAGTGGAGACACCGCCCAGAGTGGTGCTAGACTACCCCCACTTCTCTCTAGCTGATGTCGCTCGCGGTGTCTGATTTCTTCGTGTAGACACCTCTCAGTTTGTTCTAGCTATCGGTCTAGGTCAGTTTCAGCTAGGTGAAACATTTTAGCTAGAGCAGAATGCCTACAACCGCAGCAGGGCAGCGTTCCTTCCATTTTCCTGATGTATTGTTTCATATTTGTTAATGTCTATGTCTTTTACATATTATATACAGGGTGTCCCAAGTCTAAATATTAAAATTCAAGGAGCGTATTTAGGAGGCCGACTTCATTTCTACCAGTTATTCTGAAATCAGTATCCTTCCATTAATTTTAATTTTTTTTACGTAATCAATTTTATTACTTACACTTTCAAGTGGTTTGAAGACGTAATATGGATCTAGTTAATGAGTTCGAATATTTTTATATTTTATTAATAAACTATGTCTCTTCTCGATATTATCAGCCACGATGAAGCCAGAGGGACGAGGAAAAAGGCAGTCAAATCCACTTGTAAATGGGTGAAATATTGACGTAATTAAATAATTATAAATAAAATATAAAAGGGTAGATATTATTTTTTTTAATAAATTAAAGAATAATAATAAAGCCAACTAGAAAATAAACTTTGGTTTAAGACTTATACGAACTAAAAAAGATTATTAGATATAACTTTAAAAAGAGATTTAAATATATCTTTAGAAAAAAGATTTACAAATTAGACTTAATAGTTTTGTTTTAAAAAATGTACTATAAAAAATTTATTAGTAAAAAAGATTTAATGAATAAACAGTCTTTAAGTTGTAATAGCCAAAATGTAAAATAATAATAATTATGAAATAGTAAAAATTAATTAGTATATATTATATAATGTATTAGAGGTAGAGAGGTGTATGTAGAACTTTCCAACCAACACAGTCCTGTTGAGTCACTCGATGAGTGGCTGATAATCGGTTACAATAGTCATTTATATATATGAAAATCAAGACTACAAATAGAATAGATAAATTATAGAAAGGGGCTGGTATCAAAAGATACATATTAAATAAGATATAATCATTTCAAACATTATATAAACATAATAAAATAGACTAAAATGGTAATGCTAAACAAGGCAGCATGTGAATCTACTAGAAATGCGGAGACCAAATGAAGTGTACTAGATTAGAAAAACGCGACACTGTGTGGACAGTCCTGACACAGCTCTAAGAACTTTATTCAAGGTCACTCCCCGAGACTACTCTCGGAGACTATTCTAGCCAAATTTTGGCCCTCAGTGTAGACAGATAGGACACCGATCTCGCTAGACTGTCTCGCTCTAGGTGTCCCCGTGTATACCGTCCTTAAGTCCTGTCGGAGTTCTAGAGTCTTTTAAGTTGCAAAGATCAACAGTTTTACATATTTATATTATGCTTAAAGTGAATAAAGAAATAAAAAATCTCACTTCTTTGAGAACCGAATCCGGATGTTAATGTTGGTAATTAGCTCTTATTTTAAAAAGAGCGCATTAAGTCATTTGGACTCACTCACTACCTTTGACTGTTGTAATAAGATGCATAATACTTAAAAATTGTTTATATGAATATATATGAGTCCAGGAGATAGCGTGGAAAAAGAGTCTGACTAATATCCAGCTAAAATTTTGTGAAAAAGTTATTTTTTTGGTGCTTTTTATGAATATATTATGGTCGGCTAAGTTCGACTTCAGAACATGGCTTGTCAATAGGAATTTGAAAAAAAAAAAAAAAAAACCGGTGGAGAGCGGCTATGTCCCTCCCATCATAGTGGAAAATGTGATTTTCATGATCCTGAGTAAAAAATTAGTTAGTAGACCGAAAATCAAGTTGATGTTAGTTTGTCACTTGATAGGTTAGTTTATTAAACATTACTACATACAAAGGGGTCACCAATTAAGTGGCAAACTAAAAACTACTTGATTTTCTGTCTACTAACTAATTTTGTACTCAGGATTATCTAAATCACATTCTCGATCATAATTGGTGGGACATGGCCGCTCTCCACTGGTCTGTTATTTTCAACTGGCTATTGCTAAGCATATATGTCCCGTAGACGAACTTAGCCGACCACAAAAAAGTTCTAAAAGATTAACTTGTACACAAAATTCTAGCTTGATGTTAGTCGGACACTTTTTTGCACGCTATCTCTTGGATATACATATATTTTACAATATTGTTTAGTGTCTAAGAGGTTTTACTCTTCTTGATTTATAGGAGATTTTAGCCAATATCTCTAAATGTTTGTAAAATGTGGAATTAAAAATATCAAATTGCAGAAAAGAAGAAGTAGGATTTAAATTTGCAAAAGAGAAGATATTATTATAACTATAGTCGATCGACTGTAATTAACTGTAACACACGTACAATTAGCATGTGTCTTATTAAATTAGCTAATTTATTCGTCCCTACTCCTACGTGCCTAGACACAATACAATACCTAGACACAATACAGTACCTAGACACAGAGGGTTAACTAAATTCATGAATAATGAACCCTTAAGTTTGAACTAGTCTTCTAGTCTAGCGAGTGACTGTCTATATAAATTCCTTCCTCGAATCAGACACTATTACAAACTCCGTAAATCGTGAGGTAAATCATTGGAAACATCCTTGCAAAACGACATAGGGTCTGTAACTGGAAATTTCCATTTTCCTGCTCTGGGTTTGGCAGGAGGGACCTAAACTGAGACAATTTATATACTCTATAATAGTTGAATTTATAAACTTTTGATTTGACTTAAGCTAGCGGACAAACATCAACTACATGATTACAGTCTCTGTTATAACTAAAAGTTAGAAATATTCTTTCTTACGATAACTAATCAAAAAGGGAGAAGGCTTTAATTTAATAGGTAATGATACAATTAAAGCCGCTCCACGGAATTTTACCTATTTATATAGGTTCCTTCTAAAGAACCAGTAAAAACTTAATTTTTTTCAATTTAAAATATTCTATGTTATTGTTTTTAAATTTAAGTAATAAAGTCACTTGATTAAGAATAAAAAATTACATAGCCCACTTTCAACCACAAGTGGTCATCTTTATAAAACTATTATAGATAAAATAAAAATAGACTGGCAATTAGTGTGGCACATAGCTTCCTCGCATCCTATCATGTACTTTATTGTTATATTAACATTAAAATTATTGTTATATTGTTTATTGTGAAAAAACTATTAATAGTTTTAGCGATCTTTAACACTTCATAACGGTGTCGCTGTTGGTTTTACTAAAAAATTGTATCTGAAAAAAATGTTTGTCTCATTGAATAGATGAAGTTAGATTTTTTTCCGACCTAAAATTCCAATTTTAATTTTGAAGTTCACTCGTCCTGGGCATTGGTAAAATTAATATGTCTACCGAATTTCATCAAAATCGGTAGACATTTACTCAAGTTATCGTCGCACGTTTCATAATTCACGGACACACAGACCGACAGACAGACAGACAGACAAACAGACAGACAAACAGACAGACAGACAGACACGAGACCAAAAATGTTCCCTGATGTCTGAAACGGATTTCTGTCTTGGAATATTTAAAATCGGAGGCATAAAAGTTTTTCGTTCTCAAAAGTGAACACAATGCTTCCGTTACCTTCGGTAAGCTCGGAAGCTAAATATAAAATACATGATAATGAAAGGTAAAACTACATCAAAGTTACAACATTTATTAAAAAAGGGAGGAAAAAAGTAAAAGAATGACACACACAAACATAGTCAATATTATATAAAAACAATAAGAATGGAGATAAAACCACACAGACATTCTTAATTATAACAGCTAAAGCTAGAAAAATAGTGTGTTAATTAGTGTAGCACATGGTTTTCTCGCTTTCTATAATGTACTTAAATGATGTTAATGCTATAACAAACCATTATTGTCTAAATTAGTTAATTTTTTCCCTCCCTTTGGCTTTACATCCGTCAAAATTGCTTTAATTTTTTTACATGCATAAAAGTATCAATTTAGCAAAATTTAAGGAGCAGAGACGGTTAAAATTTATTTAGAGGACCATCCGTGGGTGTTTGACATACCATCAACGTTTCTTAAAAATCAAATGAGTACTTTTAAAGTTATAGATGAAAATAAATATATGTTTGTGCGCATGTGTAAGAGAAACACATGGGTACAGAAAGTTCAAACTTATATGGGATCATAAATGGGCTTAATTTCGAACTATTATCAAAATTCATTAAAATCGGACACGAGTTCTTGTGATATGCTCGAAAATTGAACGACAGACAGACAGATAAGGGACTAAAAATGTTCCATCATGTCTGAAACTAGTTTCGGTCTTGAAATTTTTGAATTCGGAATAATAAAAAAAAGTTCTTCCAAGCAATCGCAGAGCTTCAGTTACTTTCGGTAAGCTTGGAAGCACATCTATATATGACATGTACCGGTCAGATGATCAGAGTAAGAACTGAGACAGATGTTGAAATCAAACTGGAATTTCAAAATAGTTGGATGATAAAGATAAGTTCCTATACCCACGCCTCATTTATATTTCTATGAATTTCTGTACTTTCTAGGAGTGCCATAGGTAGTGATGTGGGCCGGGTAAATACCCAGCGGGTAGGGAAAATAAAAATGGGTATTTACCCGGGTATTTACCCGAGGCCAGGGTAAGTACCCAAAATGGGGGTATTTATGACAAATAATGATTTAAATATTGTTTTAAGAGGTTCTGAGCATTTTCCATACTCTAATGGCTTTAATAAATGTCATGTAACGAGTATAGGATGTTTTAAGCTTACTTAATTCCTAAAAAATAGCCTAAAAAAATACCCAGCGTACGGGTATTTATTATTTCTAAGTACACATAGTAATTAGTAATACAGATTCAATTATTTCAAACAGAATGCTTATTTTGAAGGTCTGTGCAGTGAAAACTCCACCATTTTGAAAAAAAAGGGCAGGATTATTATTTTGAAAATTAGATTATGCATTCATATTTTATACAGGCATTTGGTCCAGGAAGGTAGCGTGCAAAAAAGTGTCTGACTAATATCAAGCTAGAATTTTGTGTATAAGTAAATGTTTTGGTGACTTTTAAGAATATGTGGTCGGCTAAGTTCGTCTGCGGGACATAGCTTGGCAATAGGCATTTGTAAGAACAAACCGGTGGAGAGCGGCCATGTCACGCCCTTTTTGGTGGACAATGCGATGTTCATGATCCTGAGTACTAAATTAGTTAGTAGACCAAAAATCAATTTGATGGAAGTCTGTCACTTAATAGGTGACCACTTTGATTTGGAGTAATATGTAACAAACCAGCCTATTACGAGAGGAACTAGCATCAACTTGATTTTTAGTCTACTAACTAATTTTGTACTCCAGGATCATGAAAATCACATTGTCCACTATAAAGGGTGGAACATGGCCGCAGTGGCGTAGCTAGCGCATTGCCCCCCCCCCCCCCCATAAGAACTTTTAGGGGGCCCCTTGCCAAAGAAAATTGATGAATGGATTTGCGTTCAAACTGAATAGGCCCCTAGCAATAGTATAGAAGTATGATTCCAAGGTAGTTAGATTTTATTATGAGGGGGCCCCCATCGACTGTGGTACATTAGATATGGGGGCCCCTATGGCACCGGGGGCCCGCCCGCAATGCGGCCCATAGATAGCCACTGCATGGCCCCTCTCGACCGTTTATTTTAAATGCCTATTGCCAAGCAATATCCTGCTGACAAACTTAGTCGACTACATATTCTTGAAAGGCACCAAAACATTTACTTATACACAAAATTCTAGCTTGATGTTAGTCAGACACTTTTTTTGCATGCTATCTCCTGGACTGGACTATTTTTCTTATTAACTTATTAATATCCATTCAATAATATTATTAAGACCTAATATCACTTAATAACTACTTGAACTTTCATAATATATTTTATTTACAATAAATGAGTTTGAAATTAAACTTGTAGCAGTCGTAACTTTAAAAATTTTCATAAATACCTGGGTATTTACCCAAAATGGGTATATACCCGGGAAAATACCCAGGGTATTTACCCGCAGTTTTAAATACCCGGGTATTTTACATCACTAGCCATAGGTACACTCTTTCCGGCAAGGTGGATAAATACTATAGTATACTTCTTCACTTCTATGTGAATGACTACTTGACTACTTCATGCGGTCTTCAGTGTTTCCTCCAGGCGTAGTGTTTTAAAAACGTAATGACCGGGCCTTTCATGTATTTTTTTTATACGAGTTTTGAAATGGCACCGAAGATAAACACCAGAGCATAAAAGCCGGCTTTATAAAATAATGTTATTTTAGTGAAGATGCATTTATTTATTCTTAGTTTATACCACGTTTATTCTTGTATTCACAAGTAAATGGGACAAAAACATTTAAGTTTCCTTTTAAATCTTACTAAAACCCCATTAAAAACTTTGAAAATGTTTCATTCCGTTCAAGTCAAATGGTGAATTTAAACTGACTACTATTTTATTGCTGTACTATGTTTTACCTACACATCCAAGTAAATGTAGCGAATCTCTTGGGGAAGAAGACCTTTAGCCGAATGCTGCTACTTTTACAAGAGCATCCCCAAAACACATCTAAAAAGAAAAAAAAGGGGGAAAAAGTGATGCTTTAGGAGTAAACAGCATCATTCTTCTCTCCATTAGGCAAGGAAATGTTTTCCTCCTTTCCTTACAGTTGGAAAGTAAATGTTACCTCAGTTACAAGAAGTAATACTTTCTACGTTAGCCCTTGATGCTTCAAGAAGCTCCACCCCCTTATGTTTTACAAAAGGCGTTTAAAAACATCCTCACTATTTTTATTCAAAAGAAAAGCACATAATCTCAACAAAAGGACCATTGTACTTAGAATTTATCTCTCTTTAAAGTCCATACAATGTACATACTTGTAAACACTACTAGGGTTTCAAACATTGCTGAGAAAATACCTTTTCCACTTGTAAATTTCCAACACGCTTGTAAATAGTTGGTAACATTTCACTCGGGTTGAACTTTTTACTTAAGTGGGGAAATGTTAGGAAAATTCGAGTTTCAGAACTAGGAAACCATACCCTTTTGACCACTGCTATTCTCTGACTGCTATTCTCTGACCACTTATCACGGATCTCACTCTTGCCTCGACCACTGAGTCAGAAGCTTTTCCACGTACCACAATCCACTCTAAAAAGCATTCTATCCTAAAACCAACCCCGCAAAAACCTACACCCCGAATTTATTTTTTAAACTAAAAAAAAAATCTCTTTCTGACAAAATGTAACAAAAAAAACAATCCCGGTTTAAAAGCTGGTAAAATTTATCGCTTTAGGAATTCCCAACTCCAGAAATCTAGTATCTCTTAAAAAGTCCATTTTCAAAGGGACAGATTAATTTTTTTATCCATTTTTTTTGTTCTTCTAAATATTTCATAGTGGTTTAATGTAGTGAGCCCCCCCCCCCCCCCCCCCCACATTCCTATTCAAGTAAAAAAAAAACAAGGGATAGGTTACACGAATGTCGGCCCAGCTTGAAGACACATGAAAAGGGATCGAAAAGCTCGCAAAGTGTCACCGACACCTGCGGCCTCAACATGTTCAAACTTTTTCCTTCTATTTTTTGCCTCCATTCAACTGAATTTTTACCTCCATTTTAAGCTTGGCTTTAGACTTTTTTATTATTTACAAAAACAAAACAAACAAAAAAAAATTATGCAAGTAAATAATTCCTTTTTCTCTCCAGTGACAACATTAAAGTATATAAATGAAAGGTCGGATTCTCAACAGCTTGATAAGAGCTGAATTGTCCTTTATTGGATCTTCACTTTCAAAAGGCCTAATATTCCTATGTGCTACGTAGTAATGTATATTTATCTACTCACACGGCAGCAAAATTAAGCATTGTTGTACTGTTTTCAATCTGCAAAATTTGATTTTTTTTTGTAACATGTAAAAAAAAAAAACACGCAACAAAATAATATAGTGTCAGCAAAAGTTCAACAAAAAAACAAACAGGCACAATTCTAAGAAAAGATTACTACATCGCAGGGTATGAACTCTCCATTGTTCATTTTAATATATTTAAGCGTAATATTCTGCTAAATATTTATACTTTTTTAAAATATACCTTTAATAATTATAATAATAAAACAAATTTTATTATTTTATTGTGATTATTAAAAATAATCGCTAAAAATTGAGATAAAAAACAGCTGTTTCTTTGCTTGTGTTTTGCCTTATGGTTTTGTTTTAACTTGATGACTCAAACTTTAATCTTTTCTTATCAATATTTTATCTATTAAAGAAGGAATATAATAATTAGTGTAATTTTTCTGGCGTTAGAAGACGAAATATAGTATGTAACTATGCAGCAAAGGAAACATTCCAGACTCGTTTTAAGATTACCTGCTGCTGTTACACCTTAGCAGGTAATTCCTGACTCGGCCAGTCAAATGTAAAATAGTAAATTTCCTGCCTCGGCTTCGCATCTGCAGTAAATTTAATTTAATCAATTAATTACCTGTATAATCTTAAATGAAAGACAAAACTCTGAGAAAAAAAGCAAAAGCATTTGAGAAAAAAGTTTTTAGGGAGGCAACGACCCCAAATATAAAATTAAACTTAATATTTTGAATTTACCTCTGGGTACAATTTTTCTGAACATATTAGCCATATTTAATCGAAATCGTCCAAGTAATTTAGGCTTACTAAGTAAACTTATTAAGTAATTAGGAAAATACAAAAAATATAAAATATTTGTCGTCCTGCGTCTATTGTAAACGCAAGACGACAAATAAACATTTTAAAAATACAAAATTACTTTTGGACTCAAGGCACCTAAAAGAACAAAACGTCTAAATCCATCAAAATCAATTTTTTGCAATCACAATCACGATACTTTCTGTTTATATGTACTAATTATATTAGAATAGAAAGTAAAAACATGTAGCTGAATAATTATTTAATTTACAAGAGAAGAAACATGTTCGCTAAGAAGAGCGGAATTTATGAAATAATTTACACCCAAGACAACTGAATTGAATAATTTACTTATTCGATTTCAAAAGTAATAAAGGTAAACATTACTATAACCTTTTCGAACATTTCTATGAGCAAATACCTATCTCTAAAACTATGTAGGTATATTTATATTTGAATAGTTTCAATTATCAAGTTTGAAATTAAACGGAATGAAAATAATTCACTTTTAATGTAGCGAATATATTGTTTAAATAAGTAACATACTTGCTTCAATACTTTTAAAACAAATTCAAGAAATATATATATATATATATATATATATATATATATATATATATATATATATATATATATATATATATATATATATATATATATATATAATAACAATGGTAATTTAGAAATAAAATGTTACAGAATTTAGAATTAACAATGGTAATTCAGAATGAGTATTAAAAGCATAATTAAAGTTAAGCAACATGTATCAATCTAATATATACCTTATATTGTTGTGCATCCAGGAATAATCAGTGTTGTATTAATTGTCTCAAAATGATTAACCGTTTAAAATAACAAATAACAACAAAACGTGGAAAAGTAAGACAAAGAAAACAACAAAATTAAATATATCTTTTTCACTAAGATAATATACACTTTAAACCCGATATTTATAAGTTAAAAGGATTAAAATAAGGTATAAGTAAATGTAAATTAATTTTAGAGACCGCACTACCGGATATTAGTATGTTCCGATTGACCGAACGTTCACATACTAAAGACTAGCGTAAACAATGCAAAAACTCAAAAAACATGTGCAGCATGGCAGGGAAACGACTTGAAATCAGTTGTACCAACCTAGCTTATTGTTATTGTTTATTTCTGAACTTAGACTAATAAATATATATTGACATTAATTATTTTAACTACGCTCTTTATTATTATCTTTATTAATGCTATTATTTAATTAGGAAACAACAATGCTTAAGGTTACCTAATGATACAAAACAAATTTAAACACGTCAAAGTTCAGAAATGTATTAATAAAAAGCTAATATTCTTTGATCGCCCACACAAACTTAAATATTAGTTTAGTGAAAATAACTATCAGTCTACAGGTAAAGGTTACAGTTATTTACCTATTTTTATATTTTTAAATCAAGTCAATTTTGTTGGTACTTGTAAAAAAAAAACTTATATATTTTTAAATTTGTTGAAAGCTACAAAAAGGAACCATTTATTACAGGTTTTCAGAACTGGTCCTTTTTATAGTGGTATTTTTCGGATTAAAAGTAAATAAAGGAATTTCCTTCTTTTTTTACTTTATTTTTCACCCTAACGATAAAGGCTAGATTAGATTGAAATGTATGGCTTGCAAGTCCTCGAACCTACTGCCACAAGTTGGCAATAAATTCATTAAACCACCTATCTGGTTTTCTCTATCTGCATTCAAAGCCTTTATCGACAAGCGGTTTATAAAACCTAACCATCTACCTTTCTATAGCTTCACCTATCTTCTTTTTTTTTAAAAAAAAAAAGAAAATTTAATTGAGATTTAACTTCAATTTTATTTCTAAAGAATTTGTTACTTTATATTCTCTATACATTATATTCGAACAGACTGTTGTGTCAAAGACCTTTTAGAAACTTTTAGTTGGTAATTGAGATTACCAAAATTATTATAAACACCTCACTAAAAAACCTTTTTTACTTCAAAATTAAGGCAAAAGTTTAAGGAAACTTGGTAGAGTAAAAACAAGGAACAAGAAGATAAAAAATACCTAAAATTTGAGTGAATAAAGCTTCGTACCTTCTCCAACAAGGTAAAATTCGTGCTGCCGAATGGATAACTAAACTTGGAAGATGTTTGGCTTAAAAGAACAAGCTCCTGTTATTTTTAACTGATGCCTGCGGTTAATCTGAAGAATATCCTGGCTAAACGTTATTTATAACTTCTAACCAAGTTATGCGGGTGAAAAAGGTAAAATCGCTGAGATCGAGATCCGTTAAGAATCCGTAAAATGTAAATGGAAAGGACGTACATTCAACAAATAATCTGAACCGTTAGAGACAGAAGTGTTGGAATGGAAATCTTCAGAGAGACGGAAAGAAGAAGATGAGGCCAGAAAAAGGAGAATATCTATTGTCTACGGAGTCAGCGGATAAAGGGCGTAGGCTTTGATCAAAATTTGTATAAAATGGTACTGTTTTAAACAGAGAGTGATGGAATAGTTATTTATGTAACTAGGCAGCAAAATGGAATTTTACTGACGAGTGATTAGATTAGCCTCCGAGCGGAAGGCGAGGACAGGCTAAGATAATTAATTGCCGAGGCGAAGCCGAGGCAGGTAATTTACCTATTTGACTGCCGAGGTGAAGCCGAGGCAGGCAATGAATAAACGAGGCAGAAATGTTTCCTTTGCTGCCTTGTTGCATACAATATTTTATCTACTTGCGGCAGAAAAATGAAGCTGCTAAAATGTTATCTTTATGAATATAACATAGTTAATAACTATGTGTCATATTAATAAAGATAATACACACATATGTAGTAACTAAAATTAATGTTCAAATAAGAAACTTGGGAATAATAACAATAAGTGAAAAGCAAACTCAATCTATAACAACAAAATACAAAACACACGTTTATAACACACATAACTTCTGAATGTTTATTTATATTTTTACTAAACAATTAATAAAAGTGTTAAAGATATCTTCTATTGCTTAAAAGAAAAGAAGTAACTAGGATACATTAAGAAAAGTAGCTAGTCTAATCTAGAATAACTTCAATAATAAAAATAATATGGATGTTCAATGTTTACATGACGCTACAGTATAGTCAGTGACTACTATTTTTTTTTAATTAAAGATCTACTAATCATTGAACTTATTTAACAGAATTAACAAACATAAACAAATTATTTGATTATTAAAACGTTTATTTATTAAATATTACTTATTTAACTATAATATAATGTTATAAGATAGACATAATAGTATAAACTGTTCTTGCCAAAATAAGAGGTTATGACACGCAGTAGTAAACACTGTTACTTTCCCTGCCTAGGCAGAGGAAGTATTTTCCTGCCTGTTTTAAATATTTTAATGACAAATCAGGGAAATAGTACTTTCCAGCCTAAAAACAGTTAAGTGATGTTTAATTTTGCTGCCGCGAGTAGATAAAATAAATTAGGTTGGAACTAAAAATGAAGGGTCCGCAGTCCCTTGCATACGAGGACATGTTATACAGTGAAACATAGGTGTTTCACACCTAAGTTTCACACAGTTTCACTGTACACACGTTCCACGTCAAGGTGACTGAATACAGAGCACAGAACGCTCTTAAGCTAGGTGTCCACCTGAGACTAAATCTCGAGAGAGAGTCTCGACATTAGTCTCCTAACCATGTCCACTTGAGAGCAACATCAGCCCTGGTCGAGTTTCGGAGAGTCGAGTCTCCGAGATTACTCTCAGGTTTGTGTCCACCTGAGATCACCCCGCAGATTCGTCTGAGACTCGCCCAATGGAGGATCCCCGCCGCACGCCATTTATTGGCATTAATCATAGCCTACAAACTTGTTAAAAAAAGTGATAAAAAAAAATGCTCTGCCAATTAGTGTGGCACATACCTTCCGCGCGTCCTATTTCGTACCATTTAATGACTTTATGTGTTTAAAACCTATTGTTATTCAATTTATTACATTTTCTCCCGTTTTTACTTTCTTATATAAAGAGAAAGTATTGTGATGGCGCGAAAATTAGATATTGAGATTTTGATGGATTTACACGTTTTGAGGTCCCCTGAGTCCAAAAAAGTGGTTTTTAAAACAAATCTGTCTGTCTTCTGACGTTTGTCTGTGCAGATGGCTGGTGCCTAAACTGCTGGGCCGATCTCGACGAAATTTGGGATACATGTTTAGAAAAATCAAACCCCGAGGTAAAATCAAGAAATTAATTGTAGCTCCAAACTTGGGGGCGCTACCTCCCGAAAACTCTGAAAAGAAGTGAACAAAATCATGTCTCGAAAACGGTTTGGACGATTTGGATAGTAAAATTCTAAAATGCAATTACAATATTATTAGGAGTTATTTAAACTATTAATAATATGGTATATATGTCAAAAAATATATGGTAGTATGGTAAAATATAATAAAAAATATATTAGTAATAAATGTTTCAATTATCTAACAACGCCTTTATAAAAAAACACCTATTTAAGCACAAATAAATTAATAATATTTATAAATATATCATACGCTGAATTAATTCCGTTATCAGGGAATAAATAATAGGTACCAATATTATATATTCTTCTACCTGCTTAATTATTATTTTATATCTAGGTGATTCATATAGCTATTTGCAATACATATCCCCCGAGCCACAAATTCTTTAATTTTCTATCTCTGTTTCGATAATCACGTTTCTTAATATTCCAAAGGATTTAATTTGCTTAGTATAATTCAATGAGGAGAAACGTCTCCTCATCAGTCCACACGTTTTTCGACATTTTACAATATCAGAATTAAGAAGGGGGAAAAAAAGAAAACAAATAAATATAATATTTAGTGGAAGGGATGTAGTTAAAGGATGTGATGTAGTGAGGTATGTCTCGGAGACTATAGTCTCAGCTATTCGAAACTGATTCGAACTCTGAGACTGAGTCTCGAGACACAGGGGAAGAGCTTGTCGACTTGTGATACGGCGAGTCTCCGAGACTTCAGCGGTAACTCTCCGAGACTAGTCTCATCCCCATGTCCACTAGTGACTTTAGTCTCGAGAGCGAGTCTCGATACTAAAAAGTCTCAGATGGACACTTACCTTTAATCTTTGGATCAAACACCTAGGTTTTTCACTAGTACACACGTTCCGCGGCAAAATGACTGAAAATAGAGCACAGAACGCCCTTAATCTTTGGATCAAACACCTAGGAGTTTCACTTGTACACACGTTCTGCGGCAAGGTGACTGAAAACAGAGTACATAACACCCTTAATCTTTGGATTAAACACCTAGGAGTTTCACTTGTACACACGTTCCGGGGCAAGATGACTGAAAACAGAGCACATAACGTCCATAGTGTTTGAATCCAACACTATAGCATGTCACCTTATCAAGATCCAAAGTCATGCAAAGTTTCATGTTAATACGTTTAACCATTTAAAAATTATGGTGGGTGTGACAGAATGACTAACGGTCAAACTGAAATGATAAAACTGAAGAGGTTTATAGCTACTTTCCTCAACACCATTTTATTACATACTTCGCACACATATTATTCATTTATGATGATAAATCTTTATGAAAATTACATATTTATAGTAATTTTATTATTTTCTTCATTGCAGTGCATAAATATATTATTACTGTTTCTCACGGACGTTATTTATTTTATATACGTTTTCCCTTCTGGTATTTCTTTATTATTATAATTTTTTTTCTTTATGCCTACTTATAATATAAAAAAATGTTCTTTTATTTCTTTTTATACAGGCATCAACGATTTATTGATTTTTATTTGTTGTATGCCTAGAAGCCCGTCTCTTTATATTTCTTCTTAATAATTTAAAAAGAAAAAAAAACTTTACCTTTTTGTAGGTACTTTTCATCTTATTCAATATAAAAATGTATTAAGTTTATAAAGAAATATATAAGATTCTTTTAACTTTTTTCTAAAAGATGAATCAAAATTGAATGAAAAAAAAATGTAAGTACTTTAAAAAAGTTCTCATTAACTTTATACTTATTGAATAAACCAACAAAAAAGTTAGTAACATATAATTTTTTTTTCATGAGTTTATTGTAGCGAGATGATATTTGAATAAAAAAATTATCAAGTTAAAAAAACAAATTCTTTGTAACCATCTTTTAACAATTTTTAATTTTAGTTTAAATACAACGAAAAATTATTGTAATAACTTTATTTTAGTCTTGCTTTTTTTCTAGATAATTTTCAACAACTATATTAAGAAGTATAAATAAAGTTTTTCTGTAAAATTATCATCTTCGCTTCAAAGATTT
Organism: Gerris lacustris; assembly: GCA_951217055.1. NCBI lineage: Eukaryota > Metazoa > Arthropoda > Insecta > Hemiptera > Gerridae > Gerris > Gerris lacustris. The sequence goes on from OX578278.1 coordinate 20,018,329, forward strand.
TGTTCCTTTTAAAATCTGGCCTTTGTTATTTTTTTTAAGTTAAGATAATAGTTTGAAAAATAAAGCTGGCAGAAAGCTTCCTGTAGGAGAAATCTCCTAAAATTAAAAAAAAAAAAAAAAACTTTTTGTGTGTCTATTTATATATTATTTTAAATAAACTAGAAGAGAAAGATAATTTAATATTAAAAATAATTTAATTTAAAAAGTTATTTTGAAAGCATAAAATATTATATTTTTTCATTTGAGATAATAAAGAAGGACGTTTTACAATTCTAAATAACTTTAATGTATAAACTTGAAATTATGAATGGAATAATGTGAAAAAGAAGAATTCATTGTAAGAGTCATGACTGAGTTTATGCATTATCTATATTTTAGTTATTACTGTTTACATGAATTATTGCGATCCACCAAGTTTTAGTTTGCATGTTTCTTCTTGCAAGTATTTTTAGATCTAAATTTAAGTAGATCTAGTAAAATCTACTGAGTTTTTTTATTAAAATTGCTTCCAAGCTTATTAAATTTAGCAAATTCGCTGAAGGTAACGGAAGCTATGTAATCGTTCTGAAGAAAGGACATATTTTATGTCTCTAATTTCAAAAATTTTAAGACAGAAATCCGTTTCAGATATCAGGGAACATTTTTTGTTCCGTTTCTTTCTGTCGGTCTGTCTGTCACTCAATTTTTTCGAACCAAACATATCTTAAAAACTAATAGTCCGATTTTGATTAAATTTAGCTGGCACGTCATAATTAGTCCATTATTGGCCCTTCTTTTAATATTGTTCCTCTTATACCTGCGACCGAACTTTTATTTATCAAAAACTATATCTTTAAAATTTCTTATCTGGTTTTAAAGGAATATAGACATAGTTTTTTTTAAAGTTGACCACCCATAGCCCCAAATTAATTTCAACCGCTCCCGCACAATCAATACAGAATAAAAATAGGAGTTATCCCACTGGGAGTCGAAACAGGGATACCAAACAAACACACTTCCAATTCAGATTCGACCAATCGTTCCTTAATAGGACGCGCGAGGAAGCTATCTGCCACAATAATTGCCAGATATTGCTTCTTAGCTTACCGAAAGTATTGAAAGCTACATAATGATCTCCTTAAAGAACGAACATTTGTCTAGTCTCCGAATTAAAAAATTCTGGACAGAATGCTGTCAGAAATACTTTTCAGACATCAAAATACATTTTTGGTCCCGTGTTTGTCTGCAGGCCTGGCAGTCGTTCAATTTTTGCTTATTCTAAAAACTACTTGTCCGATTTTAATGAAATTAGGATAGTAAGTCATAATTAACCCCATATAGTAAGTCCCATACAAGTTTCAACCTTCTGCGTCCATTTGTTTACAATCCTCATGCAAACAAACATTCATTTATTTACACCATTACATTCAAAAGTACTCATATGAGATTTAAGAAATTTGGACGTTTTTTTTTATTCGATTATAAAAATGTCAGTTTTAATTTATATTCGGGTTCGGATGAGTGTAATTCACTAATGCTATTACCTTTTAGCCAAAAAAATTGATAAAACTTTATTGTGTGAACCGAAATAATAATAATAATAATAGAATGCTAGTTTCCTCGCATCCTATTATGTACTTTGTTGTTATATTAACATTAAAATTATTGTTATTTTACTTTATTGTTATATTGTTCATTGTGTAAAAACTATTAATAGTTTTAGCGATCTTTAACACTTTATAGCGGTGTCGCTGTTGGTTTTACTTAAAAATTGTATTTGAAAAAAATGTTTGTCTCATTGAATGGATGAAGTTACATTTTTTCCCCGGCCTAAAATTCAAATTTTAAATTTGATGTTCACGTTTACACGAGCGTTGCTCGTGAACGCTTGGGCGGATATCGTTGTCCAACGAACTCGTCCTTGGAATTGGTAAAATGAACATGTCTACCAAATTTCATCAAAATCGGTCGACATTTACTCAAGTTATCGTCACACGTTTAATAATTCGCGGACACACAGACCGACAGACAGACAGACAGACACGAGACCAAAAATGTTCCCTGATGTCTGAAACGGATTTTTGTCTTGGAATTTATAAAATCGGAGACATAAAAGTTTTTTGTTCTCAAAAGTGATCACAATGCTTCCGTCACCGGTAAGCTCGGAAGCAATAATAATAATAATTTTAAAGAATAATTATTAACCTAGTATCACTATATAAATGGGTAGCTGCTTATGTGAAGTGGCGATAAACTGATTGTGAATGTTCATAAGTATTATGCAGCTCGGATGGGTTTTTACAAATATTTATAGAATGGATGACATTTTATAAACAGTTGTATAAGCCCTTTGGTAGGCCTAAGCCCTCCATGGGCTGTTGAGACACGGAGTTAAATTAGTTAATTATCTTAGCATACATGTAACGTTTTCTTTAGGTAATATTAAAAATAAATAAGTTTCACAAAAACTTTCACAGAAACAAATTTAATTAAACACGTTTTAGTAATTACTGTCTAATTATTTTATAATTAAAAATAAATTAGTTTATACTGTTAAAAATCATAATTAGGGGACCTGTGAAGTTAAGTGGCTAACGTACTCGCAACTTGATATCTGGTGAGTTCAAATCACAGAGAGGTGAGAGATGTTTCAGACTGATGATAACTTCGAGTAGATGAGTAAGTGGGGGTATCTCCCGCCCAATATTCGTCTGATGATATGTGTTGATTGGGACGTAAAAGCAACAAGAAACAAACAAAATTTAATTACTACAGACGACAGACATTTTTTAAAAACCACTTTTTTAGACTCAGGGGACCTCAAAACGTGTAAATCCATCAAAATCTCAAAATCGATTTTTTGCGCCATCACAATGCTTTCTCTTTATATGAGAAAGTAAATAGCAATGAAAGAATAAATACTTAATTGTATGAAAGGAAAAAATAATTTTATTTTTAAATATCGACTTTAAATTGCTTCTGACAACTTTAAATAAAAATAAATTACCCAATAAAATTGAATAAATGTCAAGTTAGATCGTCGATTTTAACGGAGGTAAATGGAAATTCTGAATAAAAATTATTTGATTTTTGAATATTTTAACACGAAGTATAAAAGAGCAATGCAAGGAAGAATAATTTCCCTAGTGCGCAGTAGAATTTAAAAAAAAGTCAATTTACAGGACGTCAATGTACAGGACTTCACATTTTTTGGCTTTTCCATCAGATTTAGGGAGGGGATTAGTGAAAATTCCTCTAGCCTTCCATTTACTTAAATTTTCTTTAGACCCTCATCTTCATTGACAGCTGATTATATATATATATTTATTTATATAAATCATATACAGTTTGTCCCAGGATCGACTTTGACGATATGTGAAGTGACCCAAAAATGCCATTTTTCCACAAAAAGTCATTATTGATCATCCCTCCTGCATATCTTCTTTTTTTCTTTTTATTTAAAGTGAGATTAGCGGGGGGGGGGGGGGGTGAAATACAAATAATCAATTTTTTCGTATTTTCTTTCTTATTTAGGACAATATGATTTTTTTTATAAAGAATTAATTTCTTTTACTTATTTTACCAGTTCCCTTTGGGCGATTTTAAAAACTCGCAATTTTTGGGAACAGGTTACATGAAAGAAAATGTTTATTGCGAAAAATCTTCATTGGAGGGCATGCATGAGGGATCAAGAATGACTTTTTGTCGAAAAATGAAATTGTTTGGTCATTTCACGTATCGTCAAGTCGATCCTGGGACATAGTGTATATATTTATATATTGTACTATGTATATATATATTTTTTTTTGAAGAGAACTCCTGCACATAACTCGGGGGAACGGTCTTGAGCCCTAGTCTGGGCCCGAGTTGAGTTGCAGGAGTTCTCTTCAAAATATATATCTTCGGTCGAGTTGAGTCGTCTGGTGTATATATAGATTTATATATATATATATATATATATATATATATATATATATATATATATATATATATATATATATATATATATATATATATATATAATATGATATAATATGTAAAAGACATGCGTTAGTGAGAATAATATACAGGTTGGTATATCTTGTTAGGTAATAAGGAATCCACGAGTTAATTCGTAACATTTAATTACAAATAATCTATTTTAATTATGTTTATTTCTTGAACAAATTACAGTGATACATTTCAGGGACTGGAGCACATTAGAAGAAGAAAGGGATGCCAATAACTACTAGTATTAACCCTATACAGCATATCAAACAGAACCAGAGTGTGTATAAGGAATAGAAAAAAGAATTTCCTTTAAGGAACAAGATCACGTATAAGAACAGAAACTAGATATCGTTAAATAAAGTGAGACTTGACATGTAGAAAGGAGTGGTGGGAATTTCCCTAAGGAGTAAAGGCGGGGAAGATTGAAATACTGGAATTCCAAGTTACGATGGCCCCTAGAATTCTAAATCTTCAATAGGGACAGGGACTTATGTTCAGAAATTTCTTGCATTAGGTCAAGGAGAAGTGTAGTTTGAGCATTATAACTAACATTTCAAAGAATCATCAAAAGTCACATCAAATAAAAACTTATATCAGGTTTTAGACAATTACTTTTTTGCCCATTAGAATATCATTTAGGTATTTTATTAAGCTGAAAGGAACAACTTTTATTTGTTTCCTACATTATATAGAGAACAATAATTGGTCTGCGAATTCCAATGTCGAGTACTTTAATGATTTTAAGCTTTTATAACCTTTTATTCTTAAATTTATTTAATTTTCCCCCTCGTTATTTAAATCTGTCAAAAGTGTTTATTTTTTTTATTTTTTACATGAATTAAAGTATCAATTCAAAAGTAATCAAATCAAGCAAAAGTAAAGAGCGCAGATGGTTGAAATTAATCTGGGGCTACTTTCGACAAACCATCGAAAATTCATAAAAATGATAATAGTACTTTTAGAGTTATAGGTGCAAATAACTGTATGTTTGTGATCAAGTGGAAGAGAAACAAATTAGCGCAGAAGATTGAAACTTATATGCGGGACCAGCAATGGACTAATTAGGACCTACCATCCAAATTTTATCAAAATTGAACGCTTAGTTTTTAAGATATGTTCAAGGTTCGAAAAAATTGATCGATGGACAAACCGACAGAAAGACACGGAACAAAAAATGTTCCTTGATTTCTGAAAAGGATTTCTGTCTTGGAATTTTTTAAATCAGAGACATAAAAAATGTTCGTTCTTCAGAACTACCACATAGCTTCCGATACCTTCAGCAAATTCATTTAATAAGCTTGGAAGCAATTGTAATACAAAGTCTCTGTAGATTTTACTAAAATTTAGATCTAAAAATACTTGCATGAAGAAACGTGTATACTAAATTTTAGCAGGATATTGTCAGGCAATTTAAATGATTAAACAAACACAGAAACAGAAGTTCCAAGTTAAACAATTACTACAAATGTAAGAAAGCTGGTTTCTTTTGTTTTTACGAAGGTATCTCTTATAACCAACACCAATAAATCAACCCTTACCAAATTATTAAGGAAAAAAACCCGTAATTAGAAATCTGATATAAGTATAAAGTCTGCTAATGAATAAGTAGTTTAAAGGCGATTACCTAAGTAAATTCAGAGTCAGGAAGTGGTAATAGTTTGGCTGTTACCGGTAATTGCTCTAACGTTTAGCAAATATTGACTCAATGTTTCGCACCTCCTCAATTAATTAAACTGCAACACTCCGAAATGTCCCACCTTCATATTCATAGCTGAGTGTTTTGAAATTTTCAAATTCTTCATAAACGAGATTCATTTAAGAATAAACACCATTTAATTACCAATAAAGCGTTTAGAAATTAATACTGTCAAGTAATAAACATAATAATTCCTTGATTGTAAAATAATTTCATTTTATTTAAATGATAATAATTAAACATAATAAACAACAAACATAACAATTAAGTGAAAACATAATAATTAAGTGAAGTGCCTAGACAAAACAGTTTTCCCCAATTCAAATTATTGGTAAATACTAGTGTATCTTTTAACATTAAATATATCTATAGATATTTTATTTATTTTAATTTTGTATTTTTGCTTCCGAGCTAACCAAAGGTAACGGAAGCTTTATGATCCATTCTGAAGAACGAAACATCTTCATGTCTCCGATTTCAAAAATTCCAAGAAAAGAACAGTTTTCGATCCGTGTCTGTCTGTCGGTTTGTCGCTCAATTTTTGTGAACCAACATATCTTAAAAACTATTCGTCCGATTTTATTGGAATTTGGATGTTAGGTCATAATTAGCCTATTGTTGGCCCCATATAAGTTTCAACTTTATGCGCTCATTTGTTTCTCTTCCATATGCGCATAAATATACATTTATTTACACCTATACCTTCAAAAGTACTTATCTGATTTATAAGAAATTTGGATGGTGAGTCAAAAGTAGCCTGTAGACAGCCCAAGATTAATTTCAACCGTCTGTCTGCGTGCTCTTTAACTTTTGCATAATTGATACTTTTAATTCATGTGAAAAATCGAAACAATTAAACAAATTAGACATTAATAGCTTATAAAAGCATAAAATCAATGGAACATTTTTGATAAACATTTTTGGTTTCGTGGCTGCCTGGCGGTCTGTCTACAGCACAGTACTGTCAGACTATTGCTGTCTAGTGCTGTCAGACTATTTGCAGACTATTGCTGTCTAGTGCTGTCAGACTATTTGCAGACTATTGCTGTTTTGTGCTGTCAGACTATTATTCCTACAGTTTAATTCAGTAGCTGTTAGAGTAATAAAACCTTCTAAATTGCATTTCTACCCTCTTTGCAGTAGAAGTGACCGTTCCTTGTACATAAGAAAAGATTTATCCAATAGTATCCAAGTTGATTGCGTCTGGTCGTACAATAAGCTTCCAATCCTGTTGGCAGAATCACCTCTATCTTCTATTTTGCTCTTAAATACAAATCCTTTCACGTTTGAATTTTTCTTCTTTAGCATGTTCTAGTGTCCCCGAATTCTTTATATCCTTCAAATCCAAACCTTAGGTTCCTTTGATTATTTTTTTATCTCTAGTAATTTATTCTTTCACATGTTATCGAGTCTGTGCTATATATATTTTGTCCATTCTTTAAACTATTTTAATCTCATAAGTCTGATAGGAAGAAGAATGTGTATCCCGTCTTCCTAATAAAAATAATAAAATAATAAATTATAAGGTATTTAATTTAAAATTGGCCTCATTATAATGCAATATTTTAGTACTAAGAGTACCACTGATTTATAGCATGGACCCTACATGTATGAAGACCATAATTATTTAAAATAATAATAAATATAACCTATAAATACTTCTTGCATACGAGTCCGCAAGACAGTGAGACATTTTCATGTTTTCGCTCTGCGTAAACTACCGACATAAAATGAAATTAAATCGGTAATTTATTTAAGTACATAATTGATAAAAGTAGATGAAAGATCATTTTTATTCTTATCTCCACACCGGAACTGCCGCGGCTTGATTACAAAATACTGAATCCCCCCTTCTCCCCCCCCCCTTCTACGAGTTAATATGCCTTCATACTAGGTAGGCCGAGAGGGCGGAGAGCTGATGGCAACCTCCTGTACTTTCCTAACTCCCTGTCTCACGTATAAATCTTTTCGAATCTCTTCGGCCCTATGACGTGACGTGCGGTGGAGGGAGGCCCAACAGCTGGAGACTGGATTACACACTCCTATAGCTTTTTAACTCCCTGTTATACTTTTCTGAGTTTTTAAGCTAAAAGTAACGTAACGTTTTTGACTTATGTTTCATAGCCTAAACATAAAAATGTCAATATAATTTATCATTAACTCGATCAAAAGATTCTTAAAAGCTGCAATTCTGAATTAAAATTGTTTACAAAACCTGAAAAGCTCATAAGCAATGCAGAAAGTCTCAAATTGATTTATTACCACATTCTATCTCAAATATCTCCTTTTTAGCACCTAAAAAGGTTTAAGAGAGCTCAAGAAGCTTACTGCAGGGACTTCTCACACTTGTTATTACCAGGGTTAAACATGAAGATAGACATTACAGGGTGGTAAGGTTAGTCTCTCAATCTCCTACTGAATGAAAACACTTCTTAACTACGTTTCTAACAACTCTAAATTTCTATCATAACTCTTCAGTAGACAACTTTAAGTACTGGGAAACTTCATGTTATAGAGTTTCCCCAACTGAAATTTGAAATGAAATATATAACCTTACAATTACGCTGCTAAGAAATTACTGTACTTATCGATTTGTTTGCATGCTAGTCAAGTTAAATGAAGATAGGAATGGTGTACATAGTAAATTAATAGCGAATTTAGTTGTAAGTTGGTCATTTTTATCAGATTTATAAACAAGATAATGGCAGATGATAGTCGACTCACAGCACTTGACCTAACAGTACCACTGCTTTTTGATTTGTCAAATTCTATATAATTTTGCTTCCAAGTTTATCAAAGCTAACGGAAGCTATGTGACCGTTTTGAAGAAGGAACATTTTTATATGTCTCCGGTTTCAAAAATTCCAAGACAGAAATCCATTTCATTCATTAGGAATCACTTTCGGTCCCGTGTCTGTTTATCAGTCTATCGCTCAATTTTTGCGAACCAACATATCTCAAAAACTACTCGTCCGATTTTATTGAAATGTGGATGGTAGGTCATAATTAGCTCATTGTTGGTCCCATAGACGATTAGGATTAAGTTTCAACCTTTTGTATCTCTTTAACATGCACACATACATACATTTATTTACACCTTTATCTTCAAAATTTCTCATCTGATTTTTATAAATAATAGGTGGATTGTCGAAAGTAACCCTAGATTAATTGCAGCCGTCTGGGCTCTTTAAATTGATACTTAAATTCATGTAAAAAATCAAAACAATTTTGACAGATTGAAAAACAGGGGAAAATGAAATAAATTTGACAATAATAGGTTTTAAAAGCATATAATCATTAAAATATACGGATTTGGACGCGAGGAAGCTATGTGCCACTTTAATTGAAAGACTATTTAAAAAACCAAAAAAAAAACGCTACAAAATGTTAATAAAAAAAAAAAAAATACACGTAAAACTCGTACGTATAAAGTTGAAAATTATGAAGGTTAAACGAATACATTTTTACTTTCCTATATACATAGTATATACAATGAAAAAGTACGTTAATGGCGTGAAAATTTGGTGTTGAGATCTTGATGCATAAACTATAAAAGTATTTTTAAAATGTCTATCTGAAGTATGTGCAGACGCGTGGGCTGATTTTGATGAAATGTGGCATTCAGGTACAAAAGAAAGCAAACCCCGAGGTGAAATTGTGAAATGAATTTTAGCACCTTAATTTGACGTTGATATCTTCAAAAACTCTGAAAAACGTCAATTTTTTTTCGAAGACGGTTCCAACGGTTTTGATTAAAACAGTCCATTATAAATACGAACGGCGGTTAATGTAAAGTTGAAAGGCCGGGTTCGATACTTCGGAGGGGAAAAGTTATTTTTATGGCAAATTTTGATAAAATATATAATAATAGTTAAATGCAACTACGAAAAGTCGAAGCAACTAATAATTGGAATACTCTTGACCTCGTAATTATGTATTCGTATCAGTGGCGTATCCAGTAGGGACACAGGGGGCACGTGCCCCCCCCCCCCAGACCCCATAGAGTAAAAAACAAAATACCGCCGTATTTTTTTTTTAATACATATTTTTTACATTCATCTCATATTCAATTTCACCTCAGAAATGCATAAAGCGCTGTTTTGAGAGGTCATATTTTACCTTTACATACCCCAGACCTAGCCGCTGGATACGCCACTGATTCGTATATGCGATAGTTAGTGTTGAATTGGACTCTTTTTTTTTTATTGTACCAGTCAAAATAATTGTTAAATTCTATAAGAAAGAGCCAGGTCTACGATTTTATGATTACGTAAACACTCATTTTCTAATTCAACAAAAGTTCTCTCTGACGTATTGTTGTGTTATTATTCTTTTTAAGTAAGTAAAATTTGAAATGTGTCACTGGGTTCTAAAAGGAGCAACATTACGTGTTTTCAACTCAGGCCCAATTGTTTTTAGATTTGACGCGTTTAGTAAAAACGAAGGAGTTTTGCTGCAGTACCACAAAACGGACCGTTACCTTCGGAGAGCAAGAACTTTTTAACCGGAGTATTTGGTTTTCAATTTTAAGCCGGCTTTGTCACCGCAGAATAAATAAAACAACTGATTTACATGAGTTTCGCATCTATTTGAATACTCTTTACATATATTTTATCTTTTCTCTTATTCTCATCCTCCGTTAACTCCTTCTCCACTTCAACCTTTTTTCCGAAAAAGACCTTTTACTGTATTCCAAAAACATAAATAATTAACTAAAAGACAAACAAAGACTCCTTTCTTCTAAAAAGATTCTGAAAATTGTCCTCTCTTACTCCTTGTAACCTCCGGCGAAAAACTTTGACTTTCAAACTAGACGTTCTCCCCTCCCTCAGTTTTCCCATTTGAATACAAATGGCCTAAAAAATGCAAGATTTGTTCCCGTTTGTTTAATGATCCCTAAATAACAATTCGATTTAATGGACTCACAATCATTTATTTACCCCCTTTCTTACCATGGTTTGAGAAATATAAACAAATCGTTTTACTGAATAAAACTTACAATTCAAATTAGATGTTGATGAATAGGAATTAAACAGTTAAGCTCTCTTTAGACGCTCTAAGATGTCTTTAAAGTCCCCAACCCCCATTTAAACAAGGGCTTAAGTCATATAACAAGATTTTTTTTTTTTCTTTCGAGAGACAGATTTAAAGAGATTACATTATTTTATTTTAAAAATATCAATGATATTTAACAATCCAAATTTGCAATAGAGGATTCCTAAACCATCATTATGAATTTGACTTAATAAAAAAATACATTCCAAAAATGTTGATGCTTGATGTATTTTTCTATAATTTCTAAACGAAACGACAGCTAATGCTGAATTTAGCACACATTTAATTTTAAATGTTACAAGATTTGACCAAACATGAAAGTAAGACGAGCCAGGAGAAAACGTTGGGTCGTTATTAGCTTTATATCTTATGTAATTTACCACGTAAGAAAGTTGGTTTAATACAAAAAAATGTATGTATCCAAATGCCTCAAACAAATATTGGAATATGGTAAGCTTACTCCGGACGTCATATCCAACTGTGGCCCATTTTTCATTGGAGATATATTGGTTCTTTTTGGTCATGTAGTCTGAAGCTGGTTTAGACGAAGATAAGACGTTTAACAAATAGCTGCCAACCCTTTATACAGTCCTTTCTTTGTCGTAACGTCTAGAGACAGCGTAAAAGATGCCCTTATACAATATCCGAAAACCACTTCCTTTATTAAAAAACCTTCATTTTAGAGTATAATAATATGCGGAACAAAAAATTAATTCACATTTTTATTTAAGGCTTTATGTGTTTAATTATTGTATACTAGATAAGCTCATTTTTTCAATTCATTCCGGAAAAATCAAAAGGGCTTTTACAACTAGAAGTAGTGGAAGACACTGTGTGTTGAATTACATCATCAGCCATGAAAAACATACAATTGGCATTCCATATTGGCTATGCGGATGATGCCACTTACTATAATATACACATGTATGCTAGAGCATCCAGCTTGGAATGGTCGGGACCTCCAGCTCCAGCGTCTAAGGCAATCCATTCACGGCCCAACTTGCAGGACTACATGCAGTCCCAGGATCCGATGTAGGATGACAGTTGGGAGTGGGCTGGTGGACTACATGCAGTCCCTCAAGGACGCTTAGGATTACCCGTGAATCCTACACCGGTCCAACAAGCCCTGCTCTTCCCCGCAACAAGACAAGACCAAATAGACGTAATCTTCGCAGAGAGCTATTTACCAATGTTCATATTCCGTTGTTGAAAATGGACAATACCAGACTGTCTAAATTTATAGAAGTATATAGAGCAAGTACTTGTTTGTGGGATACTAGTGAGACCACATACTCGAATAAAAATGCCCGTAAAGCTGACCTTAAAGTGTCGGTCAATATTATAAAAAAAAAATGACCCTTAAACCCCCTATAAACTTAATATATAGCTAGCATGAGAAAAAAAATAGATAGTTTATAAAGAACGACCCAGTCCAGTCCCTGAAGAGATACTTAAATTGGATTCTGCGTAGGGCCGAGTATGGGGTATATCCGACCTCAAGAATCCTACAGTGTAGTACTGCAAGTTGGACCGTGAATGGGCGCGAAAGATATCAACGAGTTACCAAAGCTAATATACTTTCAATCTAGCCCTCATAGAACAAACACTTTATTTGTTAAATAGTCTACCAATCAGAGTCGCGCACATAGCTTCCTAACGTCCTCTCACGCGAGCACTTTAATGATGCTTAGCTTAAATAGCTAATACACTTGATTAATTAAATATTAAATATATACCCCAAAAACTACTAGTCACAGATAATTACGTTTGAGAACTTAATTTATTTCAGAGTCTACCAATCAGAGTGACACATAGCTTCCTCGCGTCCTATCGTGCGAGTACTTTAATGATCTATATTTTTTAATGAACTATATTTTAACAAAAGAGAGAAAATAAAAAATGTCTTATTAAACTCGACATTATTATTAACAACTTAAATAAAAAAATATATTTTCATTTAAAGGCAATATTACGCTCTTTTATATTTTTAAATTACACCCATATTTAAATTTTATTTGAATAAGAAGAAGTAACCCGGTTTTTTAAAATTCAATTTACCCTAAATTGGGTTTGATTTATTGTTATTGTACAGAATAGCTCTAATTCACAGTGTACCTATATTTTATCTTCTAAATGTTCTTAGATATAAATTCAGGACAAACTACACACCTGAAAGTGGAGTCAGTCCATAAAATTTTATTTTATATTCGGAGGGTGGTTTTCTGTTCATATCTGTATATCTCTATTTACATGCCGAGCACAATATGTAGAACCGGGACAATAATAAAATATTTAACTGGTTGAAACTCGATTCTCTCTCTCTCTTTGTGAACATTAAACCACCCTTCTCCACGACAAAGCCTCTGTATGTCTTTCTTAAGATATATATCCTTTCAATTATTCATAAAAACCCTACAGTGACAAAATCTACCTTCATTATTTTCTCAAAGGATATATTAGAACAATGAAAAATTAATTTTTAATATATAAAATAGTATTTTTATGACCAAGATAAAAAGATATGTAATACAATTATAGAATTTTCAATTTAAAAACAACTTCAGAAGAATGGAAAAAGTAACTCGAATTTGTTATCTTTGCTCTCAAATAATTAAATATAAACAATAACTTATTGTTTTATTTTGCTTCCGAGCTTACCGAAGGTAACGGAAGCTAATTTCTCAAAATAACCCAAGAAAAAAAAAATTCTAAGACAGAAATCCGTTTCAGACATCAGGGAACATTTTTGGTTCCGTGTCTGTCTGTCGCTGAATTTTTATGAACCAATACATCTTAAAAATTACTCTTTCGATTTTATTGAAATTTAGACAGTCATAGTTAGCCCATTGTTGGTCCCATATAAGTTTCTACCTTATGCGCCCATTTTTTTCTCTTCCACTTGCGCACAAACATACAATTATTGCACCTATATCTTCAACAGTACTTATCTGATTTTTATGAAATTTTGATGGTTCGTCGAAAGTAGCCCACAGTTAGCCCCAGATTAATTTCAACCATCTGCGCTCATTAAATTTTGCTAAACTGATACATTAATGCACGTAAAAAATCAAAACAATTTTTAAAAAACGGGAGGAAAATAAACTAAATTTGATAATAATAGGTTTTAAAAGCATAAAATCATTACATTTTACGAAATAGGACGTGAGGAAGCTATGTGCCACACTAATTGGCAGAGTATTTTATTTTATTTTATTTATTTTAATTTTAATTTTCCTTGTCTTTAAGAAAAGTATTGTTTTCATCCCAAAAAATCCGAAACCGAGATTTCAACGGTATTATCCGTTTTTGGTGTTTTTAATACGATTTTAGTGATTTTTAGCTGTTTGTCTATGTTATAGGTGTCACCTTGGTGAACGAGAAATGAACTGCTAGTTCAGTTAAATAAACTCCTTTTTCACAGCTCCAGTTCCAGTTCAGTGTTTATCAACCACTCCACCCTCACCATCATTAAAAGGGATTTCATACTTCATAATTTTATAACAACAATGATTCTTTGTTAATAAAAGCGTGGCTAATAATTGATTCTTTGATAATAAAAGCGTAGCCAATGATTCTTTGTTAATAAAAGCGTGGAAGAGCGTTAGTGTGAGGTTTAAGCACCCCATAATCAGAAATTAAATTGGTCATCAATTGCGGACGCCATAAGAGCTCGAAGTAAAAAAAAGCATATATTTAGCTCTTTTTTTAAGGCAAACCCGATAGATATACAACAAAAAGTTAAAGTTGCAGATCTTTTAAAATCAGTTACCGCTGGTGCAATCTGCTTTTTGATACGACTTTCCGTTTAGCCGAAATAAGGTTCCAAATAAACTTTAGAGTTGCGTCCGCCATCTTTAATTTTTTAAGGGGGTACATTTTTTTTTTTAACTTCTCGGATTTTGCTAGTCGGTTAGGGCCAATTTCCGACCAAACGTGTCTCTAGAAAGTCTAGAAGTACCTAAACATTTTTATTAGCGAGAAAGGGGTTTTTGTCTCAACCTAATTTTTATAATGGTTATTTTTTTTCATACATTTTCTTTTTCTAAAATTGTTAATAACTTTGGTTCTACTCAATATTTTTCGAAGAAACCAAGCCTACAACATGCGCCTATAAAGTCGGACTGGTGCCGCAGACACACATACATACATACTTGAAAAAAGTTAGGCTGAATTCGGTTTTCGGAATGTATGAAATGAAAAAGTATTAAAAAAAATTTCAATTCTGACCAATGTACAGACTTAATTTTATATATATAGATGGGTCAGAAGTTATAGTGAAAACAAATTTTAAAATGGCCGCCATCTTGAAAAGGTTGGGTCGATTATGCCGGTTAAGGAACTTGACCTATTTGTTAAAATGCGTACGGACTCTTTGTGTGTGTTGATAGCATATACTTGACTAATTTTTTTTTTATACTATATCTTCCTCACTAGCAAAAAAAGAAAAAAAAATTACAATAATAACAAAACAAATGTTTCTGACAGCTGCTGGACAATACAGATAAATGTTATTCATGCCAACATACGAACAATACTTTTTAAAGATCGATAAAGAACAGTAGTTAGAAATTGTAGCCTTCAAAATATAAAAAAAAACTGAAACTTGTATTATGATGAAGCATAGGATGTAGAATACGTTTGTACAAACTTAGCCATTCTTTTTACTTTTCAATATAAAAAAAAATGTTACATAGATCTACGTGGTATAGACGTGTACATGAACATAAATATTTACAAACATCTTCACTGAATTTATAAAATGCTAGGTACGAGAATTTCCTCAATTGTCAATTCACTTTTATAGCAGGATGAATTATTAATACCTTTCAGCTACCACCTTTGCATCTTCTTTTCATTATCTTTTTTTAAAATGTGTCAAAAACTAATTGTGTTAAAGAAAAAGAGGAAAAAAGAGAATCAGATTAATAATGAAAGATTTGACAAATAACTAAGTGATTACTAAATTGATGAATCCCTTATTATTTTCTCATTTACGTAGTATACAGTGCGTGTCCCAAGATAGAGTATCCGAGAGGAAAAATTTTCTTATTTTTGGGTTTTCGAAAAAAAATCATTCTTTATAAAAACTCCTGCTTGTTCTTTAAACCTCTATAAATGCTAAAATTTTCTTTATTTTGTGTACAGGGTGTTCTGTTTTTTGAAAACTTTAAAATATGACCAAGAGTAAACTACCCTTAATTTTGATGGTATCGAAAAAGATTATTTATAAAAGTGGTTCAGAATTGCAAAAAACGTATAAATATTAAATTTTATTTAATGAAAACAAAATAAATTACTTATAAATCAAATAATATCTAATGGACCTAATAAAAAAACAAACAAAAAAACAACAACATTACAACAAGTAATTAATAAATATAAACGTAACATCTATTTAAGTATCACAAAATATCAACACAGTTAATAAATAAAATTAAAGAAATGATCATTCAAATGTATTGCCACCTACTTCTGCGCAAATTTAAACTCTATTTATGATTCTGTACAAGCCTTGTGAACTTGCTCAAGGGGAATATTGCCAGTGGCTTGTTTAATTCTTTCCTTTAACTCTTCCAAGCTATCATCCCCTTGTTTCTTATCACACTTGTTTATTATAAAAATCCAAAGAGAACTATTTGTAGTGATTAGCTTATTGTTAATTTTTTAGAACACAAACTAACATATTTAATATTTCAGATAATTAACTAAAATATAATAATTAATCAAATAAAATAATATTTAGTATTTATACTTTTTTGCAATTCTGAACCACTTTTCAAAATAATATTTTTCGATAAAATAAAAAATAAGGGTAGTTTACTCTTGGTCATATTTTAAAAAAACAGAACACCCTGTACACAAAATCAAGGAAATATTATCATTTTTAGATGTTTAAGAACAAGCAGGAGTTTTTATAAAGAATGACTTTTTTTCGAAAACCCAAAAATAAGAAAAAATTTCCTCTCGGACACACTATCTTGGTACACACTGTATATAAGGAGAAAGTATTGTGATGTCTCAAAAATTCTATTTTAGGATGTTTGATGGATTCACACATTTTGAGGTCTTATGAGTCCAAAAAAGTGGTTATTAATAAATGCCTGTTTGTCGTCTTTTGACAGTTGTAGTCTGCGGAAATGCGTGGATCCTTCGGACCTATTGGACCAATTCTGAAGCCTTTAAACCGATAATTAATTATTGGACCGATTTCGATAAAGCCTTTTACCTATAACTAATCATTAGACCGACTATAATATAAGCCTTTGGACCGATAACTAACTATTGGACCGATTTTGATAATGCCTTTTACCAATAACTAATCATTAGACCGACTTTAATAAAGCCTTTGGACCGATAACAACTATTGGACAAATTTTAAAACTAAGTAAAAAGGATTTAAATATTCTAAATCATCACAGGTAGTTCAAAAAGAAAGAAAATGTATAAAAGATATCATTACAGATAAAACACAATGCAATTTTAAAAGCTTATTAAGATTTAACGTGAACCCTCTTCAAATATTTCTCAGAAAATATACGCAGCCTTGACCTGTAGTTTAATAAGTTAATAATTATTATGTTGGGGTTGGGAGGGATTTTTCATGAATATAATATATGGTAATCTATATACATATTTTGAGAAATGCTATATAAAGTATTTTTGAAGACTTCGAAAAAATGTAAATTTGATATATATGTTCTTCTCAAATATCATTAGGGGGAAAAATTCGCCTGAACTGTTTTATATGAGATATCTGGGTATTCTGAAAGTAATGAAATTAAAGGAGCACGATGTGGTCAAAGCGTGTGTGTTGGCATGATTAAATTTATTTCAAAATATTCAAGACAAAAACATTCTACATGTTTTGAATTATTTTCTATTAATAATCTCGATTGATTGTATATAATTTAAATAAAAGATCATGCTGGTCAGATCTTTGGAAAGACTAAATTTTTTTAAAAATACCTGTAAAGGACGATTAGTTATTTTTCTTTTTTAATAACTTCATTCATGTCAGTTGTCAGACGTCTTTCTTTTAATAGTGGTGCCGAAACTTGATTGCCCAAGATGACGAAATTTTTGCGACGAAGGGAAGAACGTTTTTTAGACCTCTCCATAGACCTCTTCCAAGTCCTAGTAAAACCTTCAATAATGTACTGACCAATTCTGAAAATGCCAGTGAAATGAATAGTGATTACTTCCTCATTTTTGGGTCACAAAACCGAACAAGCCATTGAAGCTTAGACTTTCTTTCGATGCCACCACCTCGAAATTAAACGGCGTATCCTTTAATGATGGATTGCTAAGTGGCCCTAACCTTCTAAATTCATTAACTGCAATTCTACTTACAATACTACTAAGGGACTATGAGGGACATTCAGGAAATGTTTCACCAGGCACGCATCAGAACTCTTAGAGGTTCTTGTGGAGATTCAGTGATACGACTAAAGACCCTGATGCATTTATAAAGAAGCGAACACATCTGGAGCTATATTATATTGATCCCAAGCCACAGCCTTATTTGTAGTCAATAGTAATGCGGGAAAATTTTCCAAAAAACTATTTTCCAAGAAGCGAGTAAACGGGAGTACATGGATCACCTTCTGGAATAATTTTCTGGTCCAGAAGAAGGGATTCAGAGAGTGAGTGAAATTATTGCTATTAACAAAGAAGGGGGTTTAAAAATTGTTAACTCGTTAACCCTAAATCGTTAACCCAAATATCAAACTCAAAAGCAATTCTTCAGTCACTACCAGAAGATCTTAGGGCTATATCGGTCAAAATAATTCATAATCAAACCTTCCGACCGAGGATGCTAGGAAAGTGGTGGAACACGGACACTGATGAATTTATTTTCAGACCCAACTTAAATTAGGAAGAGAGGAAATGCTCCTCTAAACAGGCCTTTCCTAGTAAAAGAGAAGTTCTAAGGGCTGCGATGACAGTATTGGACCCTCTCGGCTTAATCACACCCTTTATAATAAAGGCTTGACTGTTGGTGTTGGTACAGGAAATATGGAAGACGAAAATCGATTGGATTGGGAAGAGGTAATGCCAGACGATTTGAGTAAATAATGGCTTGACTGGCTGAACGAACTAAAACATTTGAACATTTCTCGTTGTTATGAAAAAAGGATAAATGGCTTTCACTGATATTTTTGCTGATGGTAGTGAAGAGGCTTTTGCGATAACACATTAAAACCAGACATAATAAAGACAGCCTTAGTCATGGCTCGTGTAAAATTTGCACCTTGAAATCAATTACTGTGCCTAGAATGGAGCTTCAGGGAGCTTTGATGGGGTGTAGAATCTCTCAAACTCTTCGGGAAGAGCTAAGAGCTTGAAATTCATCCGCGATATTTCTGGCCAGACTCAAAAACAGTCTTGTATTGAATAAAAACCTAGCTAGCGTCTACAAACCATTGTACTGGTCTAGCTAGCGTCTACAAAACATTTTAGACGCTAGCTCGACGACGACGCAATAAAGAGTGTTGAAGAACTCAAGAAGGCAGAACTTTTGATCATACGATATATTCAAGAAGAATGTTTTAGTGAAAAAACGCAGTTGCTACTACAAGGGAAAGAAATTGCGCAAAATCAAGTAGCATATTCTGTTTATTTCCATCCATCACTTTAGACGGCCTAATAAGAGTAAGGGGCAGAACACAAGCTTCCCTGAAATTGGATTGGAACGAGAAAAACCCCATTGTTCTTTAACACGACTTTCTTACAATACCCATGAAAAACAAGTATATATATTTTGAGTTATATAAATGAAGTGTCACAATAAAAAATGCAAATAATGTAAAGATCACAAAATAATGTGGCTCTGCTAATATCTAGGTACTCTGCAAGTAATGTAAAAAAGGAGCATAATTTGGTCAGCATGCATCATAAAAACGACTAAATTTATTTTTTTTAAATCCATTACAAAAAATAATCTAAATGTTTTGAGTTATTACGATAAATTGTAAATAAAACAACATAATGTAATGTGGTTTGGCTTCTCTGCTAATATCTGGGTGGATTGCAAGTAATGTAAATAAATGAGTATGTTGTGGCCAGAACGTGTTGTGGCTGGACTAGTAAAGCAAGTATAAGGGAGCTTCATGTTTTACATTTAGTAACATTAAAACCTCTAAAAGGGAGGCCTGCAGGTAGTTCACAGCACTTTACGACTAGAACTCTCTAGTTCCAAAACAAGCCTTTAAATAATTAATATAAAAAGGCTATTTGGCAAGCCAAAGGATTTTAAAGAGTCAAGTTATGTTAGAAAATAAACATAATGTTTAAACAGCGGCCTTCTTTATTAATTATTCAGGTAATTATTCCTTAGTATCTTCCTTGGTTTGACCTTAATGACGATACCATGTTAGGTAACCTCTACTAAATGTCAGTACACGGGTAAGGTTTAAGTGGCCAGTATAAACAACAAAGAACAATGTTCCTACACCGTTATTACTTCGGACCCTCATAAACAGCATCTTGTAGCAGCTTCTAGACCTCATACCATTAGTACAATTATCGAATCCTTAAAGTTTTACTTCTTCTAATCAATTTATTAAGGTAAGATGATAGATAAAACGTAAAATATCAAGAAAACGTTTTTCTTATAAGCAAAATAATAACATCGATAGTTGAAATTGTCTGCCCATTAGTGTGGCACATAGCTTCCTCACGTCCTAAGAATTATACTTGATATATAATAATTATTAAATGTATTATAATATATAACAATTTTATGCAATTGCAACCTATTATTGTAAAATTTATTAAGTTCCCCCTGTTTTTTGAATGGGTCAAAATTGTTTTGATTTTGCTTCCGAGCTTACAGAAGGTAATGGAAGCTATATGTGATCGTTCTTAAGAGGAACATTTTTTTATGCCTCCGATTTCAAATATTCCAAGACAAAATCCGTTTTAGACATCAGGGAACAATTTCGTTCCATGTCTATCGGTTGGTCGCTCAATTTTTGAGAATCAACATATCTTAGAAACTACTCCATCAATTTTAATTAAATTTGGATGAGAGGTCATAATTAACACATTGTTGATCCCATATTAGTTTCAATCTTCTGCGCTCATATGTTTCTCTTCCATATGCGCACAAACATACATTTAATTGCACCTATATTTTGAAAAGTACTCATTTGATTTTTATGAAATTTGGATGGTTTGTCAAAAGTAGTCCGCAGATAGCTCCAGATTAATTTCAACCGTTTGCGCTCTTTAAACATAGCTAAACTTATACTTTAATATAACAGTTTTAAAAAATTAGGAGGGGAAATAAAATAAATTTGACAATAGTATGCTGTAAAAGCCTAAAAATCATTAAAGTATACGAAATAGGACGCGAGGGAGCTATGTGCCACACTAATTGGCAGTTTATTTTGCATGAAGTAAAGTATCAATTTAGTTAAATTTAAAGATTGCAGACTTCTTCAGGAATATTTCTTTAGAGTAAGGACCACAGTCGACAAATCAACCAAATTTCATAAAAATCAGAAGAATTCTATTGAAGATATAGGTGTAAATTAAAATATATGTTTGTGCGCATAGAGAAGAGAAGCAAATGGGCGCAGAAGGTTGAAACTTATGAATAGAACCACCAATAATGGGCTAATTTTGACCTATCGTCAATATTTCATTATAATCAGAGGAGTAGTTATTAAGAAGTTGGTTCGAAAAAATTGAGCGATAAAAGGGACAGACAGACCGACAAACAGACACGGAACTAAAAATATTTCCTGATATCTGAAATCGATTTCTGTCTTGGAATTTTTAAAATCGCAGATATAATATATTTTTGTCTTCTGAACAATCACATAAATTCTGGTACCTTCGGTAAGCTCGGAAGCAAATGGAAATTCAGTGTACAAATAAGCATTTATTATAACCAATGATAATCTTTTTATATTTTCACAGAAAAAAAAAAAAAAATAGTTTTCCAGATAATGGAGCCTTATATTTATAAGGGCTTATAAAATATATATTTATTTTGTTATTTATAATAATACTCATGGGTGTATAAATGAAAAGGGAAAGGCTCAATTTATTAAACCCAATTTATAAAATATTGATGTAAAAGTCAATCAGATTTGTTCAAAGTATATTATCTGGAAGTATAAGGATTTCTTTGGCTCCAAGAGAAAATTGGAGCAAAATTATGGATCTTAGACCCTTGTAAGCTCCTAATCATTTGACAAGTGTCAATAGCGATAACGTAAGCCGCTTGGGGGATTAGGATTAAAGGAGACTTAGAGCTTAGACATCTAGCAAACTTTACAGATATCCTTTAATCATTGAGGAAAAATAACCAATCTTATGTAATACTACGTCTTATAAGATATATAAATTCTAAGAACCAAATAAATAAAATAAGTCTTGTATAAAATCTAATGACAACATGATAGGGGTTTTTGAAATGGAGTTTTCAATTCAATTTGAAATCGAAGATTAAATTCATTCAACAAAATGGCAACAATAAATAATAAACGTTGTTATATTGAATGATTTCTATGTTGAGTACTAAAGGAAATAATAAATTACTTGAGAAGGTGATATACTAGGCATCGCGTGGCTCTATCATTGAAGCGAGCGTATAGTAATAAATATGTATTGAATATTGAAAAAAAAGGATTATTGTGAATCATGATGAGTTGATAGATAATGGGTCTGGTAGTAGTGCAGCGGCTATTATTCCACTAACCACCCATCTCTATTTCAATATTTATAATTTGTATCTCTTTGCTACAAACCAACTACTGCATGTATCAAATTGAAATTTTGCATGCCTGCTTCAACTGTGCATCAGATGGTGTCTATGAAGTCTTATTAAAATCGTTACGTTAGAACGTAAGATATCGGTAAAAAGGTTGTTTTCTCTATTTTAAACGTTTAGGCCCGCTTTAATAGTTTTAGCGATCTTTATTAATTCATAGCGGTGTCGCTGTTGGTTTTATTAAAAAATGTTATTTAAAAAAAATGTTCGTCTCATCGAATAGATGATGATAGAATCTTTTCCCGTCCTGAAATTCCAATTTAATTTTTGAACCTCTCGTTTACGCGAGCGTTGCGCGCGAACTCTTGGACGGATCACGCTGTCCAACGAACTTAGCCTGAGTATTAGTAAGAGGATCATGTATACCAAATTTCAACTAAATCGGTCAACTTTTACTCAAGTTATCGTCACACGCGTGAACGTTACTGACAGACAGACAGACAGACAGACAGACAGACAGACACGGAGCATATTTCGTTGAATGTAGGAAGCTCGCTGCGCTCGCTTCAATAATATATAAATAATAAAAAATCTCGGAACTTTTCCTTACCAAACATAAACTATAAATGACAACAATTTTTTTTAGGCGAATTAAAATTTTTATTTCCGTTAAGTTAAGTCCGGTTTAATGAGGTCCGTTATAGTAAGGTCCATTATTTTGAGGTATTTAAAAGTAAAAAAAAACTTTCAAAAGTAAAAGTCAAAAGTCTAAATTTTCAAAATGGTGGCAGATATTAAGATAAAATATAATAAGACTTATTTATCTTATAGAAAGCTATAAATGGTCCGAATTTTAGCTCATTCGGCGAAATAGTTCCGAAATGATTCAGATTTCAATATCCGAAATTAAAAAGTAGATATTTTTAAAATTTTGGCAGATATCAAAACGACATTCAGTGAAAATTTTTGTCTTATGAAGAGGTATAATTAGTGCAAATTTCAGCGCATTTTGAAAATACTTCAATTTTCAATGATATAAATTGTTGTTGTTTTTTCGGTGAAATGGGTTAATGATGTCCCAAATTTATGATTTTCCTGCCAGTACAACTAATTGTGGGGAATGATTTTCGTCCTAAACTTCAACTCTCTAGCTTATAACTGTGGGAGTTATGCGTGACACAGACAGACAGATAGAGAGACATCCAGCTAAAATCCACTCAAATCGTCTTAAAAACACCCAAAACATAATCCCGTAGAAATCTCGGGATCGGAGTTTTGGGTGAAAATAATAGGTATTTTTCCCTTAAGATAAGGAAAAGTTAAAAAGAAATATAAAGCCATTTTCGTTCCCCTACACAAGTTAAACGACATACTACTACACTGATATGTTTTTGAATTGATTTGTCAAGTTCATTACTCACGGCAAGCATGTATTTTAATTACAACTAAACATGAGTATAACTGCTTATTTATACATAGTGGGGTTTTAACAATAATTTAAAAATGAGCCATCGACTACTAAATATTAGATATGTAATAAAAAAGTATTAGTTCCTTCAAAGACAGTGTTAAATATAAAAACCTCAGTCAAAGCGAAGCATTTATTAAGGATAATGTCATCATTTTAATTATTAATCATGATTGTAGATAAAATAATAAACTCCAATACACACAAAAGTTTTTGCTGTCGACGAAAGTTGGAAATTAACTACATACATTAAGAATGTGACAGCTTCAGAAGTCGTCTCTGAGGAGTTTACCGAATAAATAGGAATTTTAGGTATAATGTAAGTATACAACTCTGAATCCAGAATTGCGCCTATCTAAAAAAACATAAATGTACACGAAATCAGCTAGTTCTCTTAACATTAGAGATAATTTTTAAATAAAATCCGGTCCAAAGTTTTTGTACTTTCAGGCTTGATTGAAAGGACAAGAACTGTCAGGTAGTAAATCTTTATGAGAAATGTATAACATCTGACTCTTTTGAAGGTCTAAAACTTTGATTGAGTCGTATCCGAGTGGAACTCGAATCAACTTCAGGTCCGTATTTCCACTTCAATTCGTTTTTATAATGTACCGTGTTCAAATCAGCTACCGCTCCCCCTCCTTCTTTCCTTCTTTTCTATACTTTTCATTTGATGAGTTTTCCTAGTCTAACTTCTACCTTCACTCAAATCTCTATTTCAAGTTATATTTTTTTTAATTTAATTCTTCATATCATAAAGCAGCTAGTTTCTTTGAAATGTATTGAACTCAGCAGATATTTTATCATTACACCCAATTTTTAATTTCTCATATGTAGTATACATCGAAAGAAAGTATTATGATGGCACAAAAATTCTATTTTGATAGGTTTACACGTTATTAATATTTAATAATAATTAAATATTAACCAAACAATTAATAAATAGTAAAAAAAAAAAGTCTGAATTAGTAACACCTGAAATCAAGGTGTCCATATGAAAAGGTTAGTAATAATTATAATTAATAATTGCAAATTAATTACCTTTTCTCATAACAAGTATATATTATTTAATATGAGCACCCCATATAATTCCTAACCCTCCCCTTATCAATAAATGAATGAAACACAAAAATAAAAAGACCAGTCATGCACGATACCTTTATGAGCGAATTTTCAAAGAAATCCGCGTCTTATTGGCTTACGATAATATAGGAAAATTTTAGTTTAGAATTTGGATGGGTGAAAAAAAAAAAAAAAATCCTACTCCGGGGTTCCGCAAGCCGAGCGAATTTCCATTAGAAATTTGTAGTTCAATGTTATGCAGTTTAAACTTCCTTCATAACTACTACCATTGTGTGTGTTATTTTAAGTTAAGATAATTTAAAAA
Source organism: Gerris lacustris (assembly GCA_951217055.1). Lineage (NCBI taxonomy): Eukaryota > Metazoa > Arthropoda > Insecta > Hemiptera > Gerridae > Gerris > Gerris lacustris. The sequence goes on from OX578278.1 coordinate 20,043,626, forward strand.
TATTATATTAGTTGGATTAGGGTTTTTAGAATATTGCTTAGTTAAACATAATGGTAGTAGTTTAAAAGAAGTTTAAACTGCACAACATTGAACTACAAATTTCCAATGGAAATTCGCTCGGCTTGAGGAACCCCGCGGTAGGATTATTTTTAATCTTTGCTGACTCATCATAAATACGTTATGACGTCATAAATATCCCATTTTTAATAGATCCTCATCTCAACGAGCTTGATTTTTCGGTCCAAGTTTCATTTTGATACGTCGATTCGTTCGAGAGCTATCGTACTCACAAGAAATCCCCAGCAAATTATAACTATTAATATTATTATTATTATTAAATTATTATTCGAATCGCCATGGTAACTCATTTTTTGGATCTCAACGAGCTTGATTTTTCGGTCCAAGTTTCATTTTGATACGTCAATTCATTTGAGAGCTATCGTGCTTACAAGAAATCCGAAAGAAATTGTTGTTATTACTAGTATTATTATGATTAAATTATTATTCGAATCGCTATGGTAACTCATTTTTTGGATTCAGGATCCTAAAAAACATAAGAAGCGATACCTCACTTGATTTTTTGTATTTTTTTTTTAATCTTTGGTGACTCATTAGGAGGGGTTAATGACGTCATAAATATCCCATTTTTAATATGGATTCTCATCTCAACGTGCTTGATTTTTCGGTCCAAGTTTCATTTTGCTACGTCAATTCATTTGAGAGCTATCATGCTTACAAGAAATCCGAAAGAAATTGTTGTTATTACTAGTATTATTATGATTAAATTATTATTCGAATCGCTATGGTAACTCATTTTTTGGATTCAGGATCCTAAAAAACATAAGAAGCGATACCTCACTTGATTTTTTGTATTTTTTTTTAATCTTTGCTGACTCATCGGGAGGGGTTAACGACGTCATAAAGATCCCATTTTTAATAGGGATCCTCATCTCAACGAGCTTGATTTTTCGATGCAAGTTTCATTTTGATACGTCAATTCGTTTGAGAGCTATCGTGCTTACAAGAAATCCGAAAGAAATTGTTGTTTTTACTAGTATTATTAGTATTAATTTATTTTTCGAATCGCTATGGTAACTCATTTTTTGGATTCAGGATCCTAAAAACATCCAACAAAACAAAATTTGACCCCTAAATGAACTCAAAAAAATTCTGGCTAACGAACTCATCCTTTCTTTTGATATATTATTGACATTTTAAAATTTGTTTGGATTTTTTAAGTTCATCCTAGGGTGAGATATCGTCTGGAGTGACACATACATACATCCATACATAAATAAACAGGTCAAGTGTGTGCTAGTTAGCACACAGAGAGGATCCATAGGCAACACCGTATTGTCTAAGAGGTACCCTATTGATGGTGTTTTTTAAAATGCTAAAAAGCTTACTTTGAACTATCCTATGGGTCTGATGTTCTTAAAACACATAAACAAACTTCTGATAAAGTATTTGTTTGCCACTGAACCGAACTACAAACATAAATACATCAAAAAGACCATAATTATAAAAGAAACGTATTTTGTCAATATTTTTTTTTTCGAAATTTCCAAAAGGTGGTATCTTTACTTTTGGGTGAAGAATGTTCAGGAATTTTTTCAGATTTTTTGCACTTCACATAAGCGAGAGATAGAGGGGGGGGGATATTTTTCCCACCGACTTCAAACTCGCCTTTAAACTAGCCCTATCCAATCTTATAACCAAAAATGATATATTTTTGTCATCAGCTCGACAAACCCCTTCATATGAAACCCCACACGAAGTCCAAAAACATTTTTTTTAACCCTTAAGCCTTTTTACACCAATTTCTTTTAAACATATTTTTTTTAAGTCGCTATATTTTAAAAATGTGTGGGTAGGTACAAGACACATACTTACAAAATTTCAAAATGATCGGACGAGAAATATAAAGGTGGTGCGTTAATTTTGACGGGGAGATATTTTAAATGCTGTCATACAAGACTCTAAAATTATACAAGAAATAATCATATTATATCAACTAAATAATATTGTTATAAACAAATAACGTTATAATAAACTAGTTTATTATTAAAGTTTTGCTGATCTGGTTTAATTGACAAATATAGTTTTAAATCCTTATCAAATATTTGGTCTTGCTTAAAAATAAAACCCTATTTTTTATTATATTTAAAACTTAATTTTGCTCACACTGACCTTTTTAATACCAAAACACACACATGTCTTGTAAATAACACATTTGTTAGAAAAGAGGTAGTTTAAGTTCAAACGTAATGTAAAGCTGAGGGTTTTTTTTCTTTGGAGAAAAAAGGTAGAAAGGTTGGAGAAAAAGAGGACTTTACGTTAGTCTGTGAACACTAGGGAGAGCGAGGGAGTCTCAAATGGTAGAGACATTGGGTGGCTTCTAGGAAGCTTGTAATCGAGTTTGTAATGACACGAGAGGGTTAAATCTAAATCACAAGCTAATTCAAATTATTCCAACACTCCGGCTTTCAACCCAGAGAAAACCCTTTAGACCCTTTAAATATTTTAAGGGCTTGAAAATTAAGTCATGTTATGTTTATGGTAGGGCTCCCTTTAAAGTAAACTTCAAATTCAAAAAACACATAGATATTAAATCTGAAAATTATGTCATTACAAACTCCGACTAAAGTCGTTTACTTATAATTAAGTGTAATTTTTATTTACTGACTGAAGAATTTTTGTTTTAGAATCTTTTATATTAGCTGGGTAAACAGTCGGTTTTTTTAGTTAGTTAAAAAAAGCTAAAAGAAGTTAGAAAACAATGATTTCATACGTCTATTTATGTTACAGATAACGCGTTCACCGGTACCATTAAGTAATGTTGACCAAACGAATTCCAGTTGATATAGTGAGATATTATCAACGCACAATAATTGTGAATAATAGTTATTTATGCACCTAGGGAGTGAAGTAAGCCATTATTCCCTGAGCGAATAAGTTGGTTCATGAGGCGAAGCCGATGAACCATGGTTCCTAAATTAGTCAGAATTATAATATTAAATTCCCAAGGCGTAGCCGAGGGCTTTATCCATTGCACAGGTTATATTTATTATTTTAATAAATAACAATAATTGTTAGCACTTTTTAATAGCATATATAAGAGATTTAATATTAATAACAAATAAGAATTGCAATTAAACGTTGGCAAACCTTCTTTTTCTCCCTACTTTTAATTTTTCTCCCAACTTTTTGAGTTCAGAGAAGAAACGACTGGCTTTAGTCCCTCTAAACAAATCTAAAATCTTAACTTTTTCTCCCTCCTGGAGATAAAATAAGTTTGTTAGCAAGCGAAAAAAAAAGCAATATTATCAGAGGTCACTTCTGAGGCTTAATTTTGACGTATCATCCAAATTTCATTAAAATTGGATAACCAGTTTTTAAGAAACGGGGTTTCGCAAAACTTTTGACGGACAGACCAGCAGAAAAAAATGGTCCTGATGTTAAAAATTTCTGTCTAGGGAAGTTTTAATTTGGAGACATAAAAATAAATACTTCACTTAGAATTGTAAATCAAAATAGAACCATTTATATATTTATTTTAATTTACTAATTGATTTTTCCATAAAAAAATCTTTCATAAAATGTCTTTAATTTATCATTATAAGATAGCTAGGTGACTAAAATTTAATTGCTGTACTTCTTAAAAAACGCTTCATTGACAAAAGTAGTCTGCAATATTTATTCTCCTTTCAAAATTTATACTAGAACATCAAGTTTATTTAAAAGCAAAATCTTAGAAGATTGAAATATATAAAGGGGGGTGAAAACATATAACCTGACCGTGTGAATAAGCACACTTGATCCGCTTTTCAACGTCCCTTCTCCCCTCAACGATGGAAACTTGTACTAAGCTTGAGCCAGAGCGAGTGTAGAGTGTAGAGGGGTTGCTTTTAATTCCCAAAGTCACTTCAAGCTGAAAGGTTAAAGCATGAGATGAAAATCGAGGGGGATGTAGGAAATATCCGCATAATAATATTATCTCTAAGTCTCTACATCAGCTCTTTCGTTGGGACTTCAAGAAAATGTTACTCCGAGTGGATTCACTAGTATAAATATAAACAATCATTTTGAATATTAAAAGCAGTACGGTTGCATATTAATTATTAAACAACAGTTCAGTTATTTCAAAAGAGAAATGATATTTTTCTTCCTTTTAAAAGTCTTACAATGGTCGTACAAAAGAATGGTTGCTAAAGCTAGTCTAATTTTACTACGTTTTTATTAGCTTGCTTTCTTGTTTGTTTGTTTATTTGTTTGTTTGTTTGTCCGGTACAAATCTGGCAATCGATTTTTAACTAACTTCCCGAATAGCTAGACATTGGAACTTTTAGCATATCTCAGAACACGATGACAATGCATTATTTTAATACTTTTAGCCATCTTTCAGCAGAATTTAATTGGTTTTCAGCAAATTTTGCTGTATGAAAAGTTAGTTCGGAAAAATTCCGCGTTATTTTATTTGTTTTGCCATGTCCCATATTTACAATCTTCATTTTGACGTGTTTCAAATTTGTGGTTTTTATAAATAAGAGATAACCATTGAATGACAGCAAAAAAATTAATATATCTAAATATATGTTATTTATATTATTTCAAATATATCGATGGCTCGGTTTAGATTTGGTGTTGGGGAGATCCGTTGTACAAAGATTTGTCCTTTTATAGGTTTAAGATCAGCTCTCTAGATGGTTGTCATTTATGTATATTTCACTAACATTATATATTATATAACAATAACAATTATATTATGAACTTTACATACGATTCAACAGAAAATTTAAAAACGTAATATATAAAAAGTTCTTTTTATCTTGAAATTATATATAACTATTATTCTAAACAGAAAATTTTTTTTTTTAGAGTTGAGAGGTAAGAGCAGAATCATTTAAATAAATATGTTGCTGAAGAAGAACTGGAGCAATTAATATTACCGTATGGCAGGAAGTAACTTTATAGTGTCCTTAAAAACCTAATATTTACTTTTATAATACGTTACTCGTTATTAACATGAAAAAGCTGGCTAGTTTAGGCACTTAAATTTATTGAAGCCATTATTTTCGGGACCACAAAGCTCCCATTTCACAAGCACTAAGATAAGCATATTCATCAAAGTAGAAAATATGCTTTATATTTTTTTCTTTCCTTTGAGCAGTCAAGAGATGATAAAACGGCGTGGGTAAATTTTAACAAAATAAAAGAGTTTTTTTTATGATAAATGGAATTTAACGTCGGGATATTTCGGACCTTCGGCCTCTTCAAACGATAAATTTTCGCGAGGGGTAAAAAAAAAAAATCGATAAATGTGTAACATTTTTCCATTATATTTATCGAGTTTCTCCTTTGGACTTTATCGTTCGTTGTGAAACGAGATAATTTTGTAAATGAACTACTTGTACATTATAGATAGGCTGTCTGTTCACGGTTGGTAGGGCCCTGCTCAGTTTTCGGCAGGCCCTAGGGTTGGTTCCCTTCTGTACGGTTTATACCTCGCCCTTCTACGGGCTTCAAGTTGATAAATGACCAGTCTGGATACATTCATCTCAATCTGTTTACCCTTGCTTTGCTTCATTGAAGAGTAACCCAGCCTCCTCTCAGTCAATACCTTTTTATTTCTATACCACTTGAAACACACCTCCGATGGCTTTGTTTGCGGTACTTCCTCTTTTAACACACACTGAATAGAATATAAAATGCTTTCATATTACACATTACACACACACATATATATATATTCCTAAAGTTACTTCTTTGAAAAGGAAGAAGTTTGAAACTTCGTTAAATGGAAAAAAAACTTATTAGAAAGATATTTAAATAACAGCTTTTACAGTATAAATGTTTAAATGTTTAATGTTGTTAAAGATAAATGTTTAAACTGAGATTCTCTATAGAATTAATGTCGCTCAATTAAAACACAAATTGTATGTGATTAAAAATACAAGAGTGTAAACGAATCGGGAATAAAATATAAGCAGACATTATGCGAGCGGTAACGGCTGAAATATATTATGTATATAAGATAACCCAGTGGCTTTTCAGCAACAAAAAATCTTTCCTATTCAAGTAAATGAAATAAGGGAACAAATTAAAAAAAACCAAAAAAAAAACCGTCAATGATATATGTGTCAGCATCCTAGCGTCTTATCACTGGCCGAATGGTCACATAAGTATAAAAGCATGCTTTAATGGAATAAAAGATTATTACCGAAAGGAAGTGAAGTGGGCATACGTATAACAATTGAATTTATATGGAACCATCTGTGGCTAACTTTGACATATCTCTATATAAGTATTAATTTAGAAAATACATACTTTTCCAGGCTCCTTATCACAAGTCCATTGCTCCAGGCCACTGGCCGCAGGTTAAAACTCACAAGTCTTAAGGTAGTATTCACACCAACGGTCTCGATCCGGTCTGTTGCCGGTCCGATCACGCTCTGGTCTCGGTCCGATCTAGTCCCAGTCCGATCACGCTCAGGTCTTGGTCCGGTCTGTTATCGGTCCGATCACGCTCCGGTCTTGGTCCGGTCTGTTCTCGGTCCGATCACGCTCAGGTCTTGGTCCGGTCTGTTATCGGTCCGATCACGCTCCGGTCTTGGTCCGGTCTGTTCTCGGTCCGATCACACTCAGGTCTTGGTCCGGTCTGTTCTCGGTCCGATCACGCTCAGGTCACGGTCCGGTCTGTTCCCGGTCCGGTCTGGTTCCAGTCTCCAGTTCGATCACACTCAGGTCTCGGTCCAACCGTTTGTGGACTGTGGAGTCCGGTCACACCCCAGTCAATCAAAGCTTAAGTCTCCTCTCTTCAACATGCCGCTATAAATATTTATTACCATTTCTTACTATCAAAATGGTCAGAAAAGTCATAGAACCCTTTTACCACGGACGTATTCGTTTAATCTTTCGTCATTCATTACGATTAAGAATACTTTGCCAATTAGTGTGGCATATACCTTCCTCGCGTGCTATAACTTACTTAAAATAATTTTATGCTTTTAAAAACCATTAGTGTAAAAGCAAATGTAGTAATTTATTTATTTTTCCCCTCCTTTTTCTAAAATCTGTCAAAATGGTTTTGTATTTTTACATGAATAAAAGTATATACATATTTAGCTAAATTAAAAGAGCGCAGAAGGTTAAATATAATATGGGACCATCAACATAGCAAGGGATCCTGATCAGAACGGAGCCCAAAGGGCCTGTCTCGTTCCCTCAGATTTCACGGGGTTGGTCGTCGCAAAAGCATATTATATACAGGGTGGGGCAAAAAAACGGCATTTTTTTAACACTTATAGCTCAAAATCTCTGTAATAGAAAGAGATATGGGGTTTTCGGGGTATGAAAACTACATTCTTCTACTTTAAATTTCATATCTATTACTTTATAAACAATTGGCTGAAAGCCATGCAATGACGGTTTGAAATAGAGGGCCTTAAAAAAAGTCGTTGTCCGGGTAGTAATTGTTGTATGGTCTTAGAGTTATGATAGAATAAATTACCGCATGTGGTAGAGGTGGGGGGGGGGGGGTTCTTTGTAGGTAAGTGGAAGGAGTCCCTCAGTGTTAAAATATAACTAGGTGTGCAATGCAGTTGTCTGCTTGCAATATTGAGCTGAGCGTGCATTTTAATCTTAACCAAAAACATTTGTATTTATAAACAGCTGAAATCGGATCAAAAATAGTAAAATCTCTATTTTTAAATAAAAAGCATTTTTACCTGTTTTTCTATTTTACCCGCTCTTAAATGAAAATACGACAAAGTGAACATAACAACAATAACTGTACTCGTAAAGAGCTTTTCAACGACAAGCATCATGAAGGGCATATACTATATTCACTTTTGTACCTCGTACCCCTTACCCCTGTGTACGAATTTGGACCTTTTCAGATTTATACCTTCCTGTGGTTGGTTACTATGACCATGCCGAATTTCGTGCGAATCGGTTCAGCCGTTCAGGAGGAAAATGTTGTACCCCGTATCCCGTACCCCTGTGTACCAATTTGGACCATTTCAGATTTATACCTTCATGTGGTTGGTCACTATGACCGTGCCGAATTTCGTGCGAATCGGTTCAGCCGTTCAGGAGGAAAATTTTGTACCCCGTATCCCGTACCCCTGTGTACCAATTTGGACCATTTCAGATTTATACCTTCCTGTGGTTGGTCACTATGACCGTGCCGAATTTCGTGCAAATCGCTTCAGCCGTTTAGGAGGAAACTTCAGTACCCCGTACCCCGTACCTCTGTGTACCAATTTGGACCATTTCAGATTTATACCTTCCAGTGGTTAGTCACTATGACGGTGCCAAATTTTGTGCAGATCGGTTCAGCCGTTCAGGAGGAGTATGCGTCAGAAAAAATGCAAAGTGTACTATATGAGCTTCGCTTTGCTCAGCTCAACAAACATTGAAGATGTGTTAAGCACAATGTTGCCTGAAGTCAGGGCAATTCTCTTGCAAGTATTGAATTGTTTGCAAGGAGTGATAGGCACTGTTAGCAAGGAGCGATGAACACTATCTTGCATAAACGTGTAATATAGCATTTGATCTTCAATTTCAGGTAACATTGTGCTTAACACATCTTCAATGTTTGTTATAACACAGAGGGACTCCAACCTCTTACCCTCAAAGAAACTATTTTTCACCTCATTATCTGAAATGCAATTTGGTTCAGGTAAATTTTAATTTTATGATAAAAAAAGTAAGTTCATCAGAATTATCGCAATGCTTCCTAATCAATCAGCAATGGAGATAAAAAAAAAAACTTGTAATATGAATTTTATATATTAACATATATAAATATCTTATTTGGAGTAGTTGGGTCTTTTAGGGTATAATAAGTACAAATTTACTTTTCAATTATGGCTATATTTCGACCTACTTGGTCATCTTCAGGCCTAGATTGAAAATGTAAAAAATTTTGTTTTTGCGTCATATGTTGGAAAGAAAGTTATTATCACCTTTTTGGTTCGTCATTTACAATAAAATACATCACATCATATCACATAACATTGACAATTAAACCATTAATATTTGTCAAATAAATATTTAAAAAATATAATAAATTAATAAAAGGCATGGTAAAAGCGGTAACCTGGATGTTGACATCCAGGTTACCGCTTTTACCATGCCACAATTTACATTTTCAATCTAGGCCTGAAGATGACCAAGTAGGTCGAAATATAGCCATAATTGAAAAGTAAATTTGTACTTATTATACCCTAAAAGACCCAACTACTCCAAATAAGTGTTGTACATTAGGGACTAGAAGAAAGAAAACTCAAACATATATAAATATCGTTTAACATCTAAAACGTTTGAATTATGTTTTGAGAGAAAATTGATAATAAACCAAAGATATTTTCTTTTTAACTAAATTAAACAATTATGGTAAACGTGTAAATAGTTGTCTGGTTAAAAAAAAAAAGTTTAAATTTAATTTGAATTAATTTGATGGTTGCCAGGTGTGCACCAAGCTTAGCTAAAATTCAAATCTATCTCGTTTAAATAAATATTTTAATTAACAAAAGGGTATAAATATGCTCAAGATACCCAAAGCACACCCACTCTGGTATCAATGCTAAACCAATACAAGAGTATATGTTTTAAATTCCCAAAGAGATTATTTGTTAAATATTAAACTGAAATGTAATACTTTTGTAACGAGTATAGATAGGATTATATTGCAAAGAGTAGAAAGTAAAATCAAATAAATATTCCTTTTTAGGGTCCGTAGGCAAAACCAAGGACTCTTATATTTTCCTGCGTGTGTCTGTCCGTCCGTCCTCTCGCATGCTCTCACGGCTACACCTTTCGTCCGATCACTCTGAAATTTGGCATGTATGTGTCTTGTACCTGCCCACATATTTTAAAAATATAGCGAATTAAAAAAAAATATTTTTCAAAAAAAATAGGGTAAAAAAACTTAAGGGTTAAATTATTTTTATTTTTTTTCGACACCGTGAGGGGTATCATATGAAAGGGTACATCGAGCTGATTACAAAAATATATAATTCTTTGGATATAACTTTGATAGAGCGAGCGTAGGCAAGTTTGAAGTAGGTGTGAAACGTGTCCCCCCCCCCCCCCCCCCCTCTATCTCGCTTATGTGAAGTGCAAAAAATCTGAAAAAATTCCTGAACATTCTTCGACCAAAAGTAAAGATACCACTTTTTGGAAATTTCGAAAAAAATATTATTTTATTTTTGATTGACAAAATACCTTTTTTATAATTATGGTCTTTTCGATGTATTTATATGGTTGTAGTTCGGTTCAGTGGCAAAAAAAAACTTTATCAGAGTGTGTTTTTGAATATCAGACCCTTAGGATGGTTCAAAGTAAGTATTTAACATTTAAAAAAAATACTGTTTATACACTTTACAGTTAAACACTATATAGTGTGGCCTACGGACCCTCGCTGTGTGCTGACCAGCACACACTTGACCTGTTTATTTATATAACATTACATGATAATAAATTTAATTATTTGTAGTAAAAGGAATGTATGTTTAGATATTTTAATTTAAAATATGATAACAAGCACCAAATGGGCTTGTGCTTATAAGAGAAAATTAAGAACTCTGTACTTTTTAAGTAATTCTATAAATGTATGTTACTACCATTTTAAGGAGATTAAGATAGTCGAATGACCGCGGTACTTTATCTCTATATCCACTAAGTATATTAGAAAGTAAAAAGAGACAAATCTTTTTTATAATCGAGAAGTGTCCCGACAACGGCGACGGCTAAGGTAACGCACCTCGAAATGTTTTATAACGTTGAAAATTGATGAGCTAAAACCTAGAATTGAACCTGTGACCTCCAGCACAAAGAGCAATGGCTCTAGCCACTGCGCTTTCCGTTCGCAGTGAACACTGTGGCCTAAAACTTTCTATTTAAACAGTATTATATCTATTTATCTATAGATTATTATTTAGAAATACCTAGACATCAAGGGGCTCTTTCTGTTTAAGTATAACTGGACACCGCGAGACTCATTCATTTTAATTATAACTAATTATCTCTCAGCTCTTTTTTAATGTAATTAATAAGACATAGCTAGACATCACGTGGCTATTTCTGCTTAAGTATAACTGGACACCGCGAAACTCATTCATTTTAATTATAACTAATTATCTCTCAGCTTTTTTTTAAATGCAATTAATAAGAAATAACTAGACACCACTTGGCTCTTAGGGTTCAAGTATAAATCGAGACCGCTAGACTCATTTTTATTGAATATATCCATTGATTTTTAGATATTTTTCTTGCATTTCTTCTTTTTTTTCTTTTTTTATATATATTTAAATTATTCATTTATTCATTCTTAATTGAGTAGTGTCCCGACGATGGCGACGACTCACCTTGAAATAATATTTTATTGATAAGGCAACCACATTTATTCTGCCCGTTGCCACAAGCTTAACGGCTAGTAAATAATAATAATTAACGATGAAACAAAAATTATAATTTTGTATAATTGTTGCAAGTTAGAAACGTTAATGCTCTATAATTGTTGAATTGTGAAAGTTCGAACCGTCCAGATTTCTCTGCTCAGGTATGACCAAATACCCTCTAGCCAGCCTGTCTCTAACTCAATTAAACTTTTAATTAGTTTAATTAAAACTAGATAGAGTTTTGTTTAGTCACGTTAATTAGTAATGTTGGGAAAATAAACGGCTAAAGAACCTGTTGAAATGAAGAGGACGGGGTAAGGAAAGGCCCTCTCGATAACTAAGGAAAGTCTAAAGAGGTGGGTAAGTGAGGAGAGGAAAGTAAGTGTAGAGGACATTAGATAAAGCCTTTAAGTATTAAGTTCTACAAGGGATAGAGAAGATGGTTTTACGCTTCAATAAACTTCGGTTTCTTAAGGGCCGGCAAAGCAAAACTTAACTGGAAACAAGAGATTATATGGATTTCAATTGATCTGGAATGAATTAACAGTAAGCCAATAAGGTCATTTTTCTTAGCCAGCTTTATATTCTTTCCTTTAAATTCATACTTTCTACTGGAATACTAAATCCAGTGAAAAATTAAGCCAAGTCTCGCGTAAAAAATTGTGAGATTATAGGTTTAGCCAAGTCTCCCCTTATCTAAGTAAGTTCTACAAGGTCTAAACTATTCAGTACAAGTAAATGATGTTGTTTATACCCCTTCTCTATTCTCTGTCCTTCACAAATTCATTTCCTTTTCAAAATCACTTTAAACGTTTAAATTTTAAAATATTTTCTGAATTGGCAATTAAGCAGCAAGAGAGTACGAATTTGTATACAACACTGCATACAATTTGATTTAACAAAAAGATCTTAATTTTTAATTTAAATCAAATTATAATTATTATTTACTACGGGAAACCGACAGTGCAAAAATTGAATTTCAAAAAGATCTTAATACAAATCATAGGGAAAATATATTATTGAAGCGAGCGTAAGCAAGCTTCTTACATTCAACGAAATATCCATCTTGTCTATCTGTCTGTCTGTCTGTAACGTTTAAGTGTCCGACGTATTCATGTTCCTATTACTAATACTCCGGATAAGTTCGTTGGACAGCGTGATCCGTCCAAAAGTTCGCGCGCAACGCTCGCGTAAACGAGAGGTTCAAAAATTAAATTGGAATTTCAGGACGGGAAAAGATTCTATCATCATCTATTCGATGAGACGAACATTTTTTTCAAATAACATTTTTTAGTAAAACCAACAGCGACACCTCTATGAATTAATAAAGATCGTTAAAACTTTCCGCTTTAATATTTTTTAATTATATTTTTAAAATATTAAAAAAAATATCTTATCAAATATTCGAGATATAAAATTTAACTTGAAAGAGGGGTCCAAAGATATATTTTTCTCAGAGTGTTCTCCCTCTTCATTTAACACCTCACATGATGCAGTTGCGTTAAAAATAAACTGTCAGTCATCTGAACATCAACCTCATTACTTTTTTAAATTTCCCTATATTTTTAAAAGCAGCTTTGAACAATATAAAATAGCTATTATGTGGTAATACCACCTTTTTTCAATTTAATCAAGAGGCTTCAGTGCTCATCTAGAAAGAAAAAAAAGTGATGGAATGTCTTAATAAAAAGCAATCTTCTTTCCTTTTTATCCATCGATAAAAAATATCTCGATTATTTTATAGACTTTAAAAAATATTCTTCTAATTAGTGTGGCACATATCTGTGTATCGGAGGTAAAGGGCACTATGAGGCAAATTGTAAATTTTTCGGGAGAGCTATTTTAATGATTTTTTAATTATGTATGGCGCAAGGCCATGTACTGATAAGACTACTAGCTCTCTCACTCTACTAAGTGGAGTGGATATATAGGGCACTATCTGGACATAGTGCTAACTTATTCTTAATTCTCTGGAGTTAAACAGCTACATGTCCAAATAGTGCTCTTTACCTCCCCAGCATGTTGGCTCATAGTGCCTTTTCCAACTGGCTAAATCCGTGAGTTTTAGTTTTAGCACATATTGCCTTGTACCTCTAAAAAAGGGGGAAAAATGAATAGGAAACTGTTAAAACCTCAATTTCGTAAAAAATGGAGATAGTGCCCTTTACCTCCCATTTATAGTGCCCTTTACCTTTTAATTAAAGAGTCAATTTAGCAAGATTTAAACAGCGTAGACGGTTATAATTAGTCTGGGGCTTTCTGCGGGTTACTTTCGACAGACCATCAAAATTACATTAATATCAGATGAGTACTTTTTAAGATATAGGAGTAAATAAATGTATGTTTGTGCGCGAGTGGGGAAGAGAAAAAAAAGGGCATAGATGGTTAAAAGTTTGAAAATTGAAGGTTATAAATGGGACCAACAATAGGCTAAATGTGGCATACCATCCAAGATTTAATAAAATTAGACAAGTAGGTTCGCAAAAAATTAACGACAGACAAATACGGAACAAAAAATGTTCCCTAATATCTGAAACGAATTTTGGTCTTTATATTTTAGATATCGGAGTTATAAAAAAAATGTTCGTTCTTCAAAATAATCACATTCCTTCTGTTAACTCCGGTAAGCTCGGAAGCAAAATTTAAGGTAATGTTATCACCCTAAAACTCATCATGGCGTAGAGATTTAAACAGTAAACAAAAGCATTAAACCTGTATCAGGTATCTCTGCAAAATCCCTATTTAACAAGTCTGACATCTCCCACTGTAATCTTGTAAGTTAAGCTGAGCATAAATGTAATAGCCTGCAGTAATGCTTTAATTAGCCAGGATATAATACTCGTCTATTTATACGAGACTTCTAGCTCCTAGGTTCTTATCTAACACGTCTTTAGTAGCATTGTGATAATTATTATTGACTCATATTAAATAGATTATCTGCACATAAAAGTGGCAACTCCAAACATAAATTAATTCAAACAAAATGTAAGAAAATTTTTTGGGAAAACCACTGTTCAGTGTTAACATTACTCTATTAAAACTTCAGGAATAAGAGCCTTCATGGAGGACCACCTTAACCATGTGGTAACATCGATTTTGTAATTGTTTTAACCCATGTACTGGTATTATTTTTTACTGAAAAAATAGTTTGTGGCTTTATTATAATAAAAGAAGGTTTCGAATAGACAATTCTTCATTCAGTTTGTCTTTATTATGTGTTCAATTGTATCTAAAAGGGAATTTTGAAAAATTTAGACCCTGACTATCAACGAGTTTATTACGGAAGTAATTTTTTATTTTTTTCCTATGGATTTTTATTATAGAATGATGTAACAATTAAATTTTTAATTACTTATTTATCTTAAAATTTTAAATTTAAATGTTACCGTATGGTTACGCTGGGAATGGAAAGTTGTACCAAAAGACAATTTATAAAATGAGTATTTTGTATTATACTCCTTTTAAAGAATTATAATTCCCTATTTTTACTTTTTCCAGGCCTGGAGTCAGTTTACAAAAAGCTCATGAAATTTTTCAGTGTGGTGTTTAGAAAGAAGAGGGAGATTTAACACTAGATGTGAATGTAGAACCTCCAGACCCCCAGCATCCAGCAATTAATTCTGACGAAAAATCAGGTAATGAAGATGATGAACACGATATGTATTATACTTTATTGGCCAGGAAGGCAGTTATTGGCTAAGTTTGTATTGGTAGTTTCCGTTTTAGCGATTTATCAGAATTACCTAAAGTAAGTAAAATAAATTATTTATTTTCCGGATTTATAGACCAAATGGGCGAACAGCCTAAAGAGATGGGCATTGCCACGTCTGCTGAATGTACTGCCACAAATTCCACATCTTCTTTTTCCTAATTGACAATCGCTTCTATACTTTAGACACGATAGTGACTGGACAAAACTGTAAACCTAAGCCTAAATATATTTCTGGACTATAATAAAGCTACAATCCCGGAGCCAAACTTTCACCTCTATGCAGACAAATCACCATCCCACATTAATTTAAACCTTCTTTAAATTTTACTAAATTGATAATTTACTTCATGGAAAAATATACTGCCAATTGGTGAGGCACATAGCTTCCTAACATCCTATCACGTACTTCATTGATTTTATGCTTTTTTAGGCCATTGCTGTGTAATCTGTTTAATTGTTTTCCCCGTATCAATTTAGCAAAAGTTAAAGGGCGCAGACGGTTCAAAGTAATCTGGGGCTATCTGCGGGTTACTTTCGATAAACTATAAAAGTTTCAAACAAATCAGATAAGTACTTTCGAAGCTATATGTGTAAACAAATGTATGTTTGTGTGCATGTGGAAGAGAAACAAATGAGTGAAGAAGGTTGAAACTTATATGGGACCAACAATGAGCTAATTATAACCTACCATACAATTCTCATTAAAATCAGATATGTAGTTTTTAAGATATGTGGGTTCGCAAAAATTGAGCGATAGACCGATAGACAGACACGGAACCAAAAATATTCCCGGATGTCTGAAACGGATATCTGTCTTGGAATATTTGAAGACCTAAAAATATTTTGTTCTTCAGAATGATCACATAGCTTCCGCTACCTTCGGTAAGCTAGGAAGCAAAAAAAAAATATTTTCGGCAGATTAAAATAACGGGGGGGGGGGGGGGGGGGGGGCATATAAAATCATTAAATTATACGAAATAGGACGCGAGGTTGTTATGTGCCACACTAATTTATGCACCATATTTATGTGCAGACTATTTTATCAAATTTTATTATAAATGGCAATTAGTTAATTAAGTAGTTAGTAAGCAAGGCAGTCTTAAAGATATAAGGCAGAATAAAGAATGTATGTCTGTATTTATTATACGCATTCTTGAATTCTATTGTAAAGATCAATAATAAAGCGTAAAATTACCAAAACGATAAAGGATATGTGTGTTACTTGATATCTGCTATTATATCCAGTTTAATAAATGACTTTTGAAGCATTATTCAGTACAGATCAGTTCCGTACATGTTTTAGAAATGTCTGACACATATTCCTAAAGATTGATCTAGTTTAACTAGACTCTACTCCAGTTATACTAAAGTGGAAGACGGTTAGGGCAAACTAGATAGAGCATGGCAAGTTTACAAAGCGGAAAGAAGAAGCAGTTGAGGGAACTCGGTGAAGATACTGTAGGGAGATGTGTTTTATTAACTATCTCCATTACGGTTTTTTTCCATCAGATATCTGAGGCGGAGATAGTTAGTCAGGACATTCAAAGGCTTTGTCCCGTTACTACTCAGACTATATGGTTAGATAAAGACGTGAGAATAGTCCTCCACAACATATACAGAGTATAGTTAGCTAAAACTTTACCAAATACTTTTAAAACTTACGTGACTTAATGAACCACGATTGTGCCCATCTAAACATTTGGAGAAAAAAACCCGTAAATTTTGTTTTAAACAAAGCCTTATCCAACTATACAAAAAAACATTTAGGGTTATAGTCCAGGAGATAGTGTGCAAAAAAGTATCTGACTAATATCAAGTTAGAATTTTGAATACAAGTAAATGTTTTGGTGCCTTTTAAGAATATATGATCGGATATGTTCGTCGGCGGGACATAGCTTGGCAATAGGCACTTGAAAAAAAAACAAAAAAAAACCGGTGGAGAGCGGCCATTTCCCGCCCTTTTTGTTGGACAATTTGATTTTTATGATCTTAAGTACGAACTTAGTTAGTAGACCAAAAATCATGTTGATGGTAGTTTTTCCCTTGACAAAAAAAGGGAAAAAGGGAACACTTTGATTTCAAGTAATATTTGACTAACTAACCTATTAAGTGACAAACTACCATCAACTTGATTATTGGTCTACTAAGTTCGTACTCAGGATCATGAAAATCACATTGTCCACCAAAAAGGGTGGGACATGGCCGCTCTCCACCGGCTTTTTTTTCAAATGCCTATTGCCAAGCGTCCCGCAGACGAACTTAGCCGACCATATATTCTTAAAAGGCACCAAAACATTTACCTATACCTTATACACAACATTTTAGCTTGATGTTAGTCAGACACTTTTCTGCACGCTATCTCCTGGACTATTACCTACATAAATTATTATTAACAATGAAAAAAAAGTCGTGCTACGTTAAACTATTTTTATTTGGGTTTCGTAGATCCATTCTTGAAACACTTACGCCGAGGGTGGTGTATCTGTCCGTCCGTCGCTCTTTGGTTCATAGCTCCTAATTCCGACAACATCACTACGTACATATACTATACAGGGTGTAACCGACCCAAACCGAAAACAATTTTTGGGTGAAACTAGATCTAAAATGGAGCGGAACGCCGCGAAGCTCACTTTTCTCTCTCAATTCGTTGCCAAGGTATGATTAAAAAAAAAAAAAAAAAAAAAAAAATCACGTTATTTGCTAATAAAACCGCATTTTCTAGGAAAATAGTGAGCGTTTATAGTATTTCAGAAATTTTAGCTTTTTCTAAATGTTTAAACTTTTGAATTGTTATTTCTGTTTTTTGGTAATAGTTTCCAAAAAACAGAGTGCACTAGTTTTACAGGAAATTTTACGCTAACTTCGAAAACAAGATCAAAAGTTTGAGTTTTATTAGCAAAAAAAAAGTGGGTTCTTTAAAAACAAACCTTCAAAAATCATATCTTGACATAGAAAAGTGCACTTGGCGTTGTTTTACTCCATTTTTGGATCTAGTTACAAGATTTTTTTTTTTGCTGTTTGGGTAGTTGCACCCTGTATATGTGCTACGTACATAAGAAAGTAAATTATAAGAAATCATTTCGGTATTACACCACTAACAAACAGTTGACACTGATGACGACAGCAAACATGACGACTAACAAACAGTTTAAATAAGGGTACTTCTTTAGATTGTTACTCCCCAATGTTTTTTTGTTGTTTTTTTTTTTAAATATAAATAGCTTTGACTAAATAAATATTAAGAAAAATGGATGTTTAGTGCAATGCATTTTGGGACAAAGGAATATCACACTTCTGTTTTTATAAATAAGTAAGTATACTTTACATCTTTTAATAATAGATTAACATATTTTTTAATTTAGAACAATGGTGTCGAAAAATGCATAATATTTCCAGAAAGATTTTAGTAATTTTTGTTTAAATAGCTTCTTTAACAATTGCTTTGTTAAAAGAAGGTATTTTTCACACGACCTTTAATTCAGACCTACTTTCTTTTTAATTCCCTCCTTATATACAGAGCAAAAAATTAATGATATAATGTTAGGTAAAACGGTTAACTTTTTTTTTTATCTTGGTCCTTTGTTCAGTAACACCGTTTGTTTCAGTCAAGTGAAAATATCAGGTTTGATTATCCAGGTAAAATGTCTCTTTGCTCTATAATTTCGTCTAAAGGTCAAACTTTTTAAACAAGGTCTTTTTATCTGATTCTTTATTGCTGTAAATCTTAAGAGGTCAATTATGAAACAAAATGTTTCCCCTAATTTTAAATTGCATTTGTGACATTAAAAAATCTAATATTGTTTTTATTTTTTTTATACTTTTAAAGACAATGGGGAAAATAACTTGATTGTAATAAGCAAAATGTAATTTTATATAAAAATAGTCGGCTCAATTATTGTGGCACATAGCTTCCTCGAGTACTTTAATGATATACTTTAACAAAGGATTATTTTCTAATTTATTTTAATTTTTCCACCATTTTTTGAGAAAGCTATGTGCCATTCTAATTGACAGACTATTTTAATTTTAGCTGAATTGTTTGGTTTATTTACACAAATAAAAGTATCAATTCAGCAATAATTAATGTGCGCAGAGGGTGAAAATTTATATGAGACCATTGGCGAGCTACTTTTGGCATACCATCCCAATTTCTTACAAAGTAGATGCGTACTTTAAGATATAGGTGTAAATGAATGTTTGTGTACATGTATAAAAGAAACCAGTAAGTGCAGATGTTAAACATTATGTGGGACCAAAAACCAACATTGGGCTAATTATAACCTACCATCCAATTTTCATTTATATAGGGCGAGTAGTTTTTACTAATTTTATTTAATTTCTTTAATTATTTGAATTTTGGTGGTATTTTGACGGATGTAAACAAACTTAAGCATCCCACTAACTAATAATTATGTTCGCTTATAACCTTTAAACTAATAAATGGAATTTCATCGGGGTTTATTTTTATATTTGTTCCTTATTTTTTTACCGGTTCCAACGATATGCTATATGTCACAAACGTATTTATACTTTTGGTATTATTAACCGTCAAAGTTTTTTTTTTTTTTTTTTTTTTTTTTTTTTTATTGGATAACACAACTACAAATTTAAATTGCAACAAGTGATAGTGATGATACATTGGTTATGTGGCGGGAAAAAACATGAAGAAGAAGTAGTCCAGTGACTACACTTCGTTAGCAGTAAATATAGTGAAATAATTATAATACAAATTAACTTATAATGATAAAATAATGATGAAGTGGATTATATTAATTATTATAAAAGTTTAACATTATATATGGGAAAACGATATTTTAAGATAAGAGATCTCTAGGCCATCTCCTCTTCAAACGTCTTGGTGGGTTGCTTGGGATAAACTGAGAGGATAGGAGTTGTACAAGAGGATTTGGATGGTGGGATATGGATTCATGGAATTTTTTATATCGGGATACGGTCAGATCTCGGACAAAGGGCACATTTAAATCTTCATGAAGAGTTAGGTTGGAAACATAGAAAGGAGCGTTGGTTATTTTTCTAAGGATTTTTGACTGCAGGATTTGGAGACGACGGGAATTGGAAGGCTTGGTGCTACCCCACACTTCCAGACCGTAGGTCCAAGCTGGTTTTAGAACTACATTATAAATACGAAGCTTGTTGTTAAGAGAAATCTTAGACCTACGATCAAGAAGACCGAGCAGTAACTTGTATCGTCGTGTGATGTCAGTACGTTTAGTTTTAGTGTGTAGTTGCCATGTTAATCGTCGGTCAAGGAAAAGGCCAAGGTATCGGACGGAGTCGGACTGAGGTATGGGAACTTGATTAAGGGTGACTGGAGGACAGGTGTTATGACGAAGAGCAAAGGTGACGTGCACACTTTTCTGTTCGTTTATCTTTATCCTCCATTTCCTTAACCAAGGTTCGAGAAGTAACAAATGACTTTGGGTATTATCGGATGCAAGGAGGTGGTTCTCTTGGACAGAAAGGATTGCCTTATCATCTGCAAAGGTGGCAAGGAATGTTAAGGGATGCTGGGGAATATCATGAGTATATAGGGAGTAGAGAAGGGGTCCTAGGATACTGCCCTGAGGTACTCCAGCACTCACAGGGCATATAACGGAAAAGGAAGATCCAAGACTTACACAAAAAAATCTGTCAGTGAGATAGGACTTGAGGATAAGGTAGTAGGTGAATGGAAGGATGCCCTTGAGCTTCCAAAGCAAGCCAGAATGCCATACTCTGTCAAAAGCTTGTGACTCGTCTAAGAAGACAGCTGAACAGTACTTTTTATTCTCAAGGGAGGATGCAATGACATCGACAATGCGATGGCATTGTTGGATAGTGGAATGATGTGAACGGAAACCAAATTGATGATCTGGAAGGAAAGTTGTGAGGATAGGAATAAGTCTGCGAAGAAGGAGTTTTTCTAGGATTTTACCCATTACTGGAAGCAGGCTAATTGGTCTGTAGGAGGAAGGAAGGTGACTAGGTTTAGAAGGTTTGGGTATCATTACTATGGTCGCGAATTTCCACTGTGTAGGAAAGTGTGTAGTTCTTAGGACGGAATTAAAGACATGGGTGAGGAAAAGGATGCCCTTTTTAGGAAGGTGTTTCAAGATTTGAGATGTGATGAGGTCGTAGCCAGGAGATTTTCTTGATTGAAGTTGTTTGATTGTGAAAATTACATCTGAGGGGTTAAAGGCTTTTGGAGGGAGAGATAACTGAAGAGGGGAATGTAGGTCACTGATTATTTTATTAGCATGTTCTGGGTCTATTATATCAGGATGGGGGGAAAACATTTTGGTAAGGTGCTGAGCAAAGACTTCCACCTTCTCAGTTTCCGACTTTGCCCAAGAATTGTTAGGATTTAGGAGTGGGGAAGGAGTAGATTTATAGGAGAGGAGTCGTCGGGTCGCGTTCCATAAAGATTTGTCTCTGTCCGTAATGTTTGACGTGAATTCTGCAAATCTATCGTCATTGTATCGTTTCAGTAAGTTAGTTAGTCGCCTACGAATAATATTGTAAGTACGTTTGTCTGATGGATAACGAGTCTCTTGCCAACGGGCCCTAGCACGTCTTTTTTCGGTAATTAAAGTTCGTATGTCAGCTGGTAAACGTTTATTATGGTCTTTCTTGTAAACATATGGTATTGTCGAGTCCCAAATTGAAGTCTGTATCGTTTCGGTCAGTAACTGTACGGCTTCGTCGATTTCTTCCTGTATTTTTAGTGAAGTATTAAGGTCGAGTCTCTGTTCAATTAGAGTTTGAAATAGGGTCCAGTCAACATGTCCGTCAGTTAGTCTAGATTTGGGAGGAATTTCGGAAGAGGAAAGTTCCAGGGTGAGAATGACAGGGCTATGGTCAGAGGAAAGGTCGTGAAGTACAGTAGCAGTAGGATGAAGATTAGCTAAGGAAGAGGTTACGAAATAATCTAATATATCAGGCAATTTGTTAGGATCTGATGGAAAGTATGTGTATTCACCAGGTGAAAGGATGTGGTAATTGGTAGAGGACAGAGCATTTAGGAGGGAGAGGCCACGAGGATTACGAGCGCGACACCCCCATTGGGGATGTTTTGCATTGTAGTCCCCGCCAGCAATGAATTTAGGACCAAAGGATTGGAATAAGGATAGGAAGTCTTGTTGTGTAACAGATTGGCTAGGAGGGCAGTAGATAGCGGATATGGTATAATTAAAAGGAGATGAGGTTAGAGATATGGAGGTACACTGAATAGATGCTGTGCAAGTTGGTGGTAAAAGGAAGTGGGAGAGGGAATTTCGTATTAGAATCGCACTACCCCCGTGTGCAGTGTTATCAGGGTGATCTGTTCTGTATGTTGTGTAATTGTGTATGAGAAAGTGTGAACGTGTAGTGAAATGTGTTTCTGTGATGAGGGCAATGTCGATTCTTCTGTCCTGCAATAAGATGTCTAGTTCCTGCCGGTGTTGAGCAGCACCATTAGCATTCCACAATAGGATAATTAGGGACCTATTGGTTCCGAAGTTCATTTAGGTGTAGGAATCGCAGGAATAAGAGACTGGAGAAAAGTGGTAAATGTGGCGAGTGTAGTAAGGAGAGGATTGATGATGGTTTGGAGTTCATGAAGGAAGTTTTGGAGGGTTGATGCAATATCAGTTGAAGGAGATGGAGGTGGGATATAGGCTGGGAGACGTTGACGAGTAGATGTGCCAGAAGTAGCCGCAGCATAACTGAGACCTGATACAGTTGTATTCGGCTGTTCGATAAATGATGTTTGTGGGTTGATTGATGTTGTTGGTAAGGGTGTCTTGGGTTGGTTTAGCTGAGCGCTGGTTGGAGCTGGTGTGACGTGGGCATGTTTATTTTTTATAGATGTAGGAGAATTGTTTATTGTGTTCTTTCTAAGTCTCTTCTGAAGATCTTTGTGCACAGAACATCCCCTGTAGCTGGCGGGGTGGGTGCCCTGACACAAAGCACATTTTGGAGCCTCTTCCAAGGTTTTAACACAGTCTTTAGTAAGATGTAACCCTGCGCATTTCACACAGCGAGGTGTATGGTTACAGTAGTTTTTTGAATGACCATATTGCTGACAGGTTTGGCATTGTACTATTTCTTGTTTTTTATAGGGCTCTTCAATTTTAATCCTGCAATGGTAGATCGTAGATACGTTGAAAATGTCTTTGTTGATTTGGCTTGGTTCCAGGTCTAAAAAGAATAACGAAAGTGCTGATCCACCTTTTCGAACGTTTGTTACATTTCTTACATTGAAAGTTTTAAAATTCAAATAACGATAACTTCAAAATGGCGGCCAAAATCGAAATGAAATTTAGAGGGTTTGTTTGTCATACAGAGAGGTACATTCGTGCCAATATTTTAACTCTATCAGACCACTTTACAACTAGATTGGACCACTTTTCCATTTTTACGATATTTTTAAATGTTTGCTGACTCAGCAAACTGGGTTTAAGACGGCGGAAAATGTTGATTTTCCTGCAGCACAACTACGTGTAAGGACTGATTTTTGTACCAAGTTTCAACTCTCTAGCTTAAAAACAGTGGGAGTTATGCGTGACACAGACAGACAGACTGACATCCAGCTAAAAACCACTCAAATCGTCTTAAAAACACCCAAAACGGACAATTCCGTTGAAATCTCGGTTTCGGATTTTTTGGGTGAAAACAATACTTTTCCTATACGAGTATACCTTCGGAGAAGGCGAGGAAAAGTATAAATGTAGTGCTAATACATCAAAACTAACAATCATGGCTTAGAGATTAAAACAGTATAAACAAAGAATTAAACCTTTATTAGGTATCTCTAGAAGAGATTCCTGATTAAATGTACATTTCGTTCTTCAAACTGATCATGTGATCATTTGTGAACTTCGGAAAGCTCGAAAGCAATATTTAATATTTATGACTATTATTAGAATATTATTTATTTTCTTAACAACTCAATAACAACTGTGAGCTGTGTCAGGCAAAACAACATTGTTATCTATGTAATACTAATATTCCTATTTGGAAATATGCAACAATTTGTTGTGTTTTATTTAACCCTAGAAAGCTAACCTGGAGTCAAAATGATTCCCATTTTTTTTTTAACTACGAATGCACGGTGTCTGTAAAACACAGAACTCCCACATCTCAGCTATGCTATCTCCCACCCTTGAATGACCCTTCTACACTTCTATCAGTTCCACATTCAGATTCTAAAGAGGACATATTGTTTGTTTTTCTGCAGTCACGGAGTCATTTTGACTCCTGTTTAGTCTTACACGTAAATTTTTTGTAGGTCATTTTGACGCAGAATAGTATTCTTTAGAATAGTATGCCGTGTTATTGTTTATTTGGCCATTTCAAATGTTATAAATTATATATTATATAACTTTTAATTCAATAATTATTTCAAATTAAAGGTAATATAATTGTCATTTATTCATTTATAAGTATAAATTGTTATATTTTTTTTTTGTCTTTATATGTATAAATTATATAAAGTTAATAGAATATGAATATAGTCAAATAATGGAGAAAAAATACAATAATCCAAACGACATTTGTCGCTTGATGAAGGAAATGACTAATTCAGATACCGATTAAAAAGGAGCGTATTCGACAATAATGGTGACGGTTGTGATTTGGACCCTGATTTGAAAATAGAAAATGCCTTTTTTGATCAGCGATGATGAGGAAAATGATAAATTAATTGAAACAATTTACAAAATAGAAAAACCAAAGGAAAGGAAAGAAAAAAGCTACATCAAAGAAAGTAAATACAACCACTCTGGTAGATAACAATACCGGATTTGTAATAGTAGTCCAGATTGAAAAACCGGAATTAAAAGGAAAAAATTGGTTTTTATGGCAAAAAAAGCACCCAAGTGTCCCATCAACTAGCACTAAAATGTGTTAAAAAAATATTATACATATTAGGCCTTTATATTTTAATAAAACTGGGTATAATAGATTAGGGAGTCAATATGACTCAAGGTTAGTCATAAGAGGTAAAAAATATGGTTAGCGTTCTAGGGTTAAAAGGTAAAAACTGCCCTATGTTAACTTCCTAGCTATGAACTAATTCTATCTAGTGCATGAATGAAACGTGCAAGAAATAGTTTCTGCAATTGCATGGGTACTGAAACTAGTTTTTTATTATTACTGAAGTCTGTATTGTATTTATGTGACGCGATGTTTGAGGTCAAACCACGTTAAGGTACGTGAGAAAGAGTAAAGGTGAAAGTCAGGTGGAAGTAACATTTGCTTTGTTTAGGATGAGACCTCAGAGAGTGGAAGAGGAAGTGCTGCAACACTCAAGGCTAATAACTACTGACTCGGGTCACGCTCTAGTTAACTTCACACTTCTTCAGCTATTCTTACTTCAAATTACTCACATCATTCATTAGCCACTTAAATTTAAACAACTTTCGATAAATACCGACCAATATAAAAGACAAAATACAAAGTATTGTGTAATATATAAAAAATGCATATAGTCTGAAATAATTCCAAAGAATTGCAATCGATCTTAAGTAAATCCATTCCTTAGTTAAGCATAATAAGTGAGTTCTTCATTTAAGAGAATTGAGTTTTTAAAAGTTTCTTAGTGTATTTGAGGATTTGTGTGATTGTCTAAAGATAACAGGCACAAACATTGATCGATTTAAAACGATATTCAGTACACTAGTGCACCTTATTTGTGACAACTTTAATTTTAAAGATTAAAATTTTTATCTACGATTAATACGAAATATAAACATTATATCTCTTTTTAGATGCATAGAAAGTGAATTTCGTCGTAGATGTATTCATTCCGCATGCAAGTTCATAATGAGGTGAAGAATTCCTCTTTTTCCGCACTAGGCCGGGAAAAAAGAGGAATTCTTCACCTTCGCATGATTAGTGAGTTATTTTACATTCTAATTTGCTATTTGTTTAATTAAAGTAACTGTTTATATCAAGTTTTTAGAGAAAAACAAAGAGTGATTTAAGTGATTATGAAGAAAATGAGGAGAATTATACGCCTTCCGAAATAATTAATTCGGCACAAAATACAACAACTAATGAATTAATGTCATCTTAATCAAAAGAGAAATACGTACTTACATAAAGGAAGTTTATTAATTTTTTCTGTATTTATTGTTAAAATCCACAATCGTAGATAAAGTACGGTACGCAACTCGTGCGAAAACTGCATTTTGCTCGTGTGGTTTTACTACCCTTGCATCCAAAATTCTACTTTCTGCACTAGACGCTTAATGTACTATTAATATGACGTCCCATATAGTAGACGACTAAGAAAAAAGTTTTAGTCAGCATAATATTTTATGCACAGTTTTAAATAATAGGAAAAGATAATATACCTATAATTACAAAATTTGCATATTTTGGCGACATTTCGAAAATAACTATGGCCGAAATGAGATTGTCGAAAACAAAGTTTAAGGTTATATGGCATGCTACACAAAATTTTAAAGCCTTTGATGTGAAGAAAATAAATAAATGAAAACTTTGTAATAAGAGTTACATATTCATTTCCTTACTCTTCAAACTATGCATAAAATGTCAAAAACAAAATCCTTTTTTATGTCGTCCGCTATATTGGCCGCCAACAACACTGACAAACAAACACAAAAAATTTTCAAAGCCCAAGTTTCTGAAATTAAGAACTTACTATGTGAGCTCAAAAACAGTATAATTATGAAATCCCTACCTATATTTACCTTAAGTAGTAAAAATATTAATTTAAGAAACTTTATAATAGACATTTTAACTTGAAATTAAGTATTTTAAATTTACGATTTATAAAATAATTCACAGATTACTTTTTAATTTCTTAAATAAGAGGTATAAACAAAGAGAAAGTATTATGATAGTGAGAAAATTCAATTTAGATTGTATTTTATGTAGCGTTATTAGAATAATAAAAATTTAAAACTTTATAAAATAAAATAAAGAGGGAAGGTGTTTATTTTTAACGAACACTTCAGTAATTGTTTCATCGTTAAACTAAAGAAAAAATAAAACGAATAAAAAAAAATATATGAATAAAAAAAAGCTAAACTGAGATTTATAAGAATCATGGGTACTAATTATTTTTTATGTATATGGTAAAAGATATACATTTTTATATTTATTCTCATCATATTTATGTACTTGGATATGTATAGAATAATAAAAATACCTTTTTAACAATCTCGTAAATTAAATCTCCGAAAATCCTTTCCACCTCGTTAAGAAAGTGAAGAAAATAAACTCCGCATTAGAATGAATAGAGATGATTTGTTACCTGCAACAAAAAAAGAGGAAAACAAATAATTTAATAATAAATAAAATAAAAAAAAGTCAAGTATTTACTATGGTTAATACTGCTTAAAAGTCAGCTATTAATTTAAAAAACAAAATACTAATAAGAGAATATTTTAATATGATGATACAATTCAAGGAATTCATTAAATAAATTGCTATTTTATTTTAAAGAATTTACCAAAGCCGAAATTAAAAATAGAAACTTCATAAAAGTAGAATATCCAAATTAGTATTTTAATGTTTGTACATAATTAAAATTCAACAATTTTAGGAGATTGGTGCCAGGATCAAAATTATCCCGAAATCATAGGGGCTTAAATTAGAAGTATCCAACATAATGTTTCCAAAATTCTTGGAATTCGAAAAATTACATCTATGTACGAATGATCAAAAATTAGCAGTAGATGGCTCATTATTCAAATGAACGGAATTCTTCCCCCTTAGCCTAAAGGCCCCTCTAGACTCTCGCGAAGTTGCCCGAAGTCGGGCGAGGAAAGAGAATGTGGAGAGGTTGCTCGTGGTTGCTCGGGGGTCCTTTCCTCGCCTCGCCCGACTTCGCTTCAGAGACGGTTTTTTGTCCCGAGTCAAAGAGGACGCGAGGAACATTGAGTCATGACAATGAGGTGCTCGCCACGAAGGGCGAGAGTGTGGATGCGACTACTTCGCCTCGGGTATCCTCGCCGATATTACTCTGCGAGAATACTCCGCGAGAGTGTGGAGGGGCCTTAACGCTAGCCAAAGACGTCACTAGACTATTATTAAGGATCCCTGTTGAATGGTCCACTTTTAAACTCAGGGGTGCTCTACCTCCAAGGCCTATGGCGCCATCCATCCCCCCAAATCCAGCTATATCGCAGCCTGCCTTCCTTGGGCTGGCTTCATATTAAAGTCAACAGGTAAACCAACTCAAATTTTAAGGAAATTTATCCTTTATAATTACTTTTAAATTTAAACTTAACACGTTCAGGCGCACACTGGAGGCAGTCTGCAGACTGTTTTGTCTCCAGTGTGTGCCTAGCCTAAAAGTAAACTAAAACATTAATTTGATATACGATGTTGAATATATTAACTTTACAACACATTATTGCTATGCTATTTTGTAGTAGCATCAGCTAATTCATGTTTAAATAATATTTTTTTAGTTTCAAAAATGTTATGCTACATTTTTATTAAAACAAACAATACTTTTTGAAACATCTGACTCGATAATTGGTTTCCGAATGGCATTCACTGCTTCTAAATTCTATGGTGCTTTGAAAGATTTATACAATAAAAGTTCCCCCGAAAATTCCCCTTCCCAACTCTTTAAATCTTGCCCAATATCTGTATCAATGACGCTATGAGCGCCATGTCAAACACTTCTGTAATCTATAATCCTGTTTAAACTGATTAAAAATTACCCGAACAATAACCGCGTCATTTGTTAGATAGAAATTACTGTTCAAAAATGTTATGCTACATTTTTATTAAAACAAACCATACTTTTTGTTACATCTGACTCGACAATTGGTTTCTGAGCTTGGTTTTACAACTTAACTTAAAGTAATGAGAAGTCCTGGTATATTTCAGTTAAACAAATAAAAGGTTTTGAGAATTCGGTTAGCAAAGACGTCAAGGTTCTGTGTAAGACGCCATTTGTATTCTTCTGCCAACCAAATGGCTTGAGACTAATTCGTATTAATGTTTTGCCTTCGCTCATTCTTTTCTTTCATACCATTAAGAAAAGTAAAGATTACAACAATTTCTTCTCCTTTTTTTCCTTCTTCTATCCTTGTATTTTTTTAATAAACTTAACAAATGTTCGTTTTGGTGAAAGGAGAAAAAGGTTATGAAACAAATTCCAAGAGAAATCTACAGGAAGGATGAAAAAAAAAAAAAAGTTTGAAAGAAAGCTCTTAATAAAGAGTGGCTGAGAGAGCTCCAAGTTTTCTGCTTCTTTTAAAATACATAATAAAAAAAAGTTTATTAATATATTTAGGCTATAGTTTCTAAGCATAATTATATAAATATATATATAGTATATATATATATATATATATATATATATATATATATATATATATATATATATATATATATATATATATATATATATATATATATATATATATATTATATTAGAATGGACGTGGTAAAGAGTGTTATTTATTACGTTTAAAGTTTCTAGAGTTTTATATTAGTATGTATTTCCGATTG
The DNA here is from genome assembly GCA_951217055.1 of Gerris lacustris. NCBI lineage: Eukaryota > Metazoa > Arthropoda > Insecta > Hemiptera > Gerridae > Gerris > Gerris lacustris. Next base: position 20,073,224 of record OX578278.1, read on the forward strand.
AAAGCTAGGGACTTAAAATGCCTGAAATTGACAAGATAAATAAATACTCCAGATCCAAGAATCAAAATATACGACAGCCCGATAATTTACTTATTTTAACCAAATCCAATTAGTGTGGCACATAGCTTTTTCCCGTTCCATATTGTATACTTTAATGATTTAATACAATTAAAACCTATTATTATCAAATTTATTCAATTTTCTCACGTTTTTTAAAACTTGAAATTGTTTTAATTTTTAACATCAATTAAAGTAGGTATCAATTTATCAAAATTTAAGGAGCGGAGATGGTTAATCTGAAAATTATATAATCTGGGGCTACTTTCGGCGAACCATCAAAATTTCATAAAAATCAAATAAGTACTTTTGAAGATATTAGGTGTAAATAACTAAATGTTAGTGCGCATGTGGAAGAAAAATAAATAGGCGCAGAAGGTTGAAACTTATATGGGTCTAGCAATGGGCTAATTATTATCTATTATACAAATTTCAATAAAATCGGACTAGTAGTTTTTAAGATATATTGGTTCGCAAAAATTCAGACAGACAAATTGACAGACCGACTGACAAATACGGAACCAAAAATGTTCCCTGATGTCTGAAACAGATTTCTATCTTAGAATGTTTGAATTCTGAGACCTAAAATGTTTTCTTTCTTCAGATCGATCACATAGCTTCCGTTACCTTCGGTAAGCTCGGAAGCAAAGAAAAATAGCTAGTGAAATAGTTAAGATAAGAGTTGTAGATCTTAAATTAGTCCGATTCAAACCTCTATCTCAACTTCTACCCAAAGTCTTCTTTATCTACAACGACTCCAATATATTATTTGGTTATCTATATTTATGGTTAAAAGCCGGCTTTATAAATCCAAATAACTTTAAGGGGGCGGAGGGACTTTATTCCTTATTGGTGTCGAATTCTTATAATTTTTTTTTAAACAAATTCTTTATTGGCATAAGTAACATAAATGTTATACACGCGCACTCACACATCAACTTATAACTCGTAGAGTCAACCTCGACCTTATTTATTTTATTTTAGTTTGATCTTGTATTATTTTTTTTAATATGTTTCTTGCTCTGATGATCCTAATCAATTTCGCGAAACGTAAGCATAAACTTTCTCACTGTTTTTTATTTGACAGCATTTTGCTAACAGGATTGAATTATAATTGAAATGTCACGAACCACCTCCATTAAATAGAAGGAAAATACAGAAAATAACTTAAACTCCGTCACTTTTCTTTAATGTGTTGAAATTTTTATTTAAAATTATTTCTTCTATCATTTAATAAATGATAATCAAATTAACAGAAAGATATTTTCGTTTATTATTATACACTAAACTAGCCGGATCAGTCAGTCAGTCAGTCAATCACTGTCACTCTTAGTTTTATATATATACTAACTAAAACTTAAATTATAACTAAATCAAGCATAATACACGGAATGAAATCATATGGAAAATAATGCATGTTTATTTGTCAAAAAACGACGGATCAACATTTAAAAGAATTAAACAATTGCATTATTTTAACCCACAATACGTTTGAAAAAACTTCATTAATGCTTTAGAATGTTTTTTTGAATGGGGAAGAGAAATTCATTGAAATATTAGACTGAAAATTAGTTATATGTATAAAGATACAAAATAATTACCAAAATTACAGTCGAATTAAACTGGGACTTTCTTTATAATATAAAGATACGTTAAGCCCGTGGCAACGAGCTTAATTTTATAATTCGAAAAAAGTAAAATTAAGTAAACCAATTTAGATTATCTCGGTAGATAAGTTATTATATCTATTTAAAGACCTACAAATCAAACATTTATTTTTATTGAAATAAATGTGGTTGCTTTAGCTTAGCAATAACAAATAATTTCGAGGTGAGTCGTCACCGTCGGGTCACTTTTCAATTATATAAATGATGATATTAATAGATTTATATTTAGTTATCTGTAAGTCTATCTTAAGTTATTAAAGAACATATTATAAAATAAAAACTGCAGGTGTTAAAATCTAAAAAAAAAACAATGCATGCTATTTTGCTAATGTTATGCAAATATATGCCAATATGTTAGGAAGAGAACAACATGCTCTATGTAATACTACATAAAGCACTTTAACTGACCGTTACAAGTAATAATTTGCTTGTGTTAAGTCTTGTAGTAGTTCAAGTAATAGTGTACAGAATGCAGTGTTGTCACGGTTCCTTCACCTGTTTATTACCTACCTACCTGTTTAGTATAATATACTAAACAGGTAGGTTAGTACAAGTAAGGCTTCGTTGATTTACTAACGTGTAATTTTTTCATCAATCCTATAGTAACTAACTAATAAACGTTCAGTAGCAGCAATTAGAGAATTAATAAACTTTGACGTCATATTATCAAAAAGCTATAATATCTGGGCTTAGTCGTTTATTATTTCGCTTTTCTATTAAAGAAATAAACTAATCAATGCATTTATAACATTATAATGGTTTATGTAGTAAAAATTTAGGTTTTCCTGGAAGAGTTATTTCTGAGTAGTTGGACCTAAAAGAAATTAAAAAGCTCACTTTTGCGGCATTTTAATCCCAAATGTAATTTCTTGTTGACTTACAAGAAGGTTATCTTTCGTTACATTTTCTTTAGGCTGAAACGTACGTCAAGGTTATATTACATCGTGATTGATAAATATAATGACACAGACGCAGCGAATAATGCTACAGCTAATAATATATAGATTAATGCATAGATTACACGAATGCACCACGTTCTACTGGATCCTATATACGTACATAATTTTGGTATGATAATCGTATTACGAGATAATAGAGATATTGACGGGAGGCAATGTACTACTACTTCATGACAGCATATTGTAATAATCTTACAGGTAATAATGGAAATTTATACTGCTAATATTAAGGTAAATGAAGCGAGATAATGTAAATGTAAATACAATAACACCTAATATACTCTTGGTACTAAATAGAAAAAGGATATTAAATTACTTTACTATATTAGCTTCAATTAAAATTATATATATATATATATATATATATATATATATATATATATATATATATATATATATATATATATATATATATATATAAAAGAAGAAGACTAAATCAGCAAAAATAAATCTAATTTTTTAAACGTAGTTAGTTATTAGTCCATATTTTTGAGGTTAACTTGAAAATAAAAGTTCAACCATAAAGGTAAAATATTTTTAGAGGTAAAAAAAATAGAAGATTCAATATCCGACGATATCGTTAGCAGAATTCAATCGATATCAGCGAAATTTTGCACACAGCTTTGCGATAACACGTAAAGCTTGAGAGAACGTTGGCTTAAAATTAATATGTAGCTAGAATTTTTGAACGGAAAACATTATATTGTTATCTATTCAATAATTAAAATAAAAGGGAAATCAAAATAAATTTTGGGAAAAATAAAATTATCATTCACAAAATTCTAGCTTAATGATAGTCATAAGCCACGCGTATGTATGACAGCTTCTAGACTAAAGGAACGACTGTAATTTCTTTTCAAAAACTGCATAAATGATGTCGGCTATTTGCAATGTTTTTGTTTAATTACACTAGATCACCCTTTCTCACATTTTCATTATCTCCTTTATGGGTATTATATCAAAGCTTATATCTAAACTATTAAAATAGTGGTTCATAGAAAATGTTAACATATTTACGGGCAATATAGGTAAAATTGTGGTTATTTAATCAGAGACATCAGTATTTTTTAGTGTGATAAACTATTTTCTAAAATTTTAATTTAATTTATTATCATTTGACGCGAGTTGGAGCCGGGACCGTGGCCAAAATACGTTTCATGGGTCCCTGATCACAAAAAAAAATAGGTTTTACAAAACTTTATACATATATAGGTATATGTATTTCTAGCGGATTTCTTGTAAGCACGATAGCTCTCGAACGAATAACGTATCAAAAAAAAAACTTGCACCGAAAAATCAAGCTCGTTGAGATGAGGATCCCTATTAAAAATGGGATATTTAAAGACGTCATTAACCCCTCCTAATGAGTCACCAAAGATTAAAAAAAATACAAAAATCAAGTGAGGTATCGCTTCTTATGTTTTTTAGGGCCCTGAATCCAAAAAATGAGTTACCATGGCGATTCGAATAATGATTTAATAATAATAATAATAATGATAGTTATAATTTGCTGGGGATTTCTTGTGAGCACGATAGCTCTCAAACGAATTGACGTATCAAAATGAAACTTGGACCGAAAAATCAAGCTCGTTGAGATGAGGATCTATTAAAAATGGGACATTTATGACGTCAGAACGTATTTATGATGAGTCAGCAAAGATTAAAAATAATCCTACCGCGGGGTTCCGCAAGCCGAGTGAATTTCCATTTGGAAATTTGTAGTTCAATGTTGTGCAGTTTAAACTTCTTTAAACTACTACGATTATGTTTAACTAAGCAATATTCTAAAAACCCTAATCCAACTAATATAATATTTATAAATTATCTTAACTTAAAATAACACACACAATGGTAGTAGTTATGAAGAAAGTTTAAACTGCACAACATTGAACTACAAATTTCCAATGGAAATTCGCTCGGCTTGCGGAACCCCGCGGTAGGATTTTTTTTATTTTTTTATTAAATAAAAAAAAATGTTTTATATAAAACCTTATACTTAATCATTTTAAATAAGCTATTTGATATTAATTTAAGAAATCTTTGTCGTGCTAATAAGGTAAAATTTGATTGGTAAATAAAAAATTAAGTAAAATAAAAAGTAAAATAAAAAGTAAAGTAAAATTAAAATAATAAATTAATTTGTTTTATTAATTTATTATTTTGTAACAAATGAATATAATTTCTACATTTAATATTTGTATTATTCCAAAACGTTGGTAACTGCAACTTGTAGGTTTTATTTTTACTACTAATCTTTGCTATTTATTCTATCTCACATATGTACATAGTATTATAGAGAGAAAATAATGTGATAGCGCAAAAATTCAATTTTGAGATATTGATGGATTTTCTCGTTGTAAGGTCTCCTGAATCCAAAAAAGTGGATTTAGAAACAGTCTGTTTTCTGTGGAGACGCGTAGAGTGTAAAGTATTGGGCAAAAAATTGATTAATTTTGGTATATACGAGTATGCCAGGCATGTATGCCTCGTATGTTCAGGAAAAGTATACCTCTAGAATTTTAGCTTTAAATTTGGAAGCGCTCCTCCCAAAAACTCGATAAATATTTTCGATAACAATCCCGACTGTTTTGCTTAAAAACTCAAAAATTTGGTCCATTTAAATACGAATATAACCGTTTGTTCTTTTATCGAGAAAAATCTAGTTCTTGTGAAATTAGCTAAAATTACAAGAGTGAGTTTCTGGTTCGATTCCTCACCCGGGAGAAACTATTTTGATGGAAAATTTAGATTAAATATTTTATATTAATTCAATGAAATACACTGAACAAGTAATTATGTTGTACTCGTACATCACAGTCTGTAATTCACAGTAATGTATACATGTGCCTAAGCAATTGTTTAGTAAGTCGGTTAGTAATATGAACGTCTATTTGTGTTAAGGGGGGAGGGAAACATTCCTTTTATTTATAGTATTTTATAAACTCCTTTAATACCTAGTCAATATAATAGAATGTTCAATAAAATGAATACTTTCTCATTATAAAAAGATAAAGAGACCATTAAGTTTGGGAATTTAAAAACGGATTTTAAGTAGGTTATGTACAAATGTTAATAATTAGTCATTTAAATGTTAATATCATAGTCACCAATCAGTTTATTGTTCCGTTCGGATGGCCTACAGAAAAATAAGGAAAGGGAACTGATCTATCTAAATTGCATTTTATTAAAGATAAGGAACCCCAGGGAAAGTTTTCGTATTACGAAAAAATGTAGAATTCATTACGGTAATCTTGTTGAGAAAAAAATCATTTTAACACTACTCTTTGTATAGCTCTTCCGGAAGAAGATCCACCTGCCACCTTAAGGAATCTTCAGAATTTCATTCTGTCGCCAAGTTCCACAAATAGTTAAGCAGTGACGGTAAGAGGCCTTTTTCAATGTGCGCATTTTCAATGGACAAAGGGTTCGATCCTCCCCCTCTTTTTCGGTTGTTGGAAAAGGGCTTGAACTCCCCCTACGGACCGCCGGATTTTCATTAACTTTTTCCTCGACGGAGGAGAGAGTCGGATAAAAGAAGTCAGGAGGTAGAGAAAGATCCAATGAATATGTATGTGGAACGGCTGCGAAAGGAGGGGAAAAAAATTCTGTTCGGGAATTACCCGGAAAATTCGTTTGGGTCGGGAAACGACTCTTTGGGAACTACAGTAGTTGGGGGTGTGTGTGGAAAATGGAAGAGTATGTCTTTTTGGGGACACAAATGGCACTGAGAGGTTTTTATCAGGTAAAAGGAGAGGTTAGGTTTTTTCCCTCCTAGTCCTCAGGCAAACTATAAGAGAGAGAAAAAAAAGCAAAAGAAATTGGGAAGGTTACAGGTAATGGGAAACTGGTTATCTCCGTATCCTCTTTTCTTTTTTACCTAGTCTGGAAAATAAAAACGGCTAAAAGGTTTGGAAATAAGAGCTTCCGGAAAGTTTCCAATAAGATAAAGGCGACAACGGAATCGTAAAAATGTTGAAACCAGAGCCGCAGATGTTCGGGAGGAAAAATGGTTTTGGTTAGTGAAAGTAAAACAGCTGCGAATAACTTATAAAACTGGTGCAATATGAAAACAACAGGACGAAAAGAAAAGCGAAATCTATTATGACCTTTATTGTTCCTTATTCTATGAGAAAACACCTGATGTTACGGTCATTATATACGCTGTGACAAGTGAAACTACAAAACCAACCAAAACTCTTACATCAACTAACTGCAGAACCTTTAAAGAAGAACACCAAAATTTTAAGAAAATTTAGATAAGGGGTTTATACATTACAGAAAATTAAAATGTTTAGGATGAAAAATGAGTAGAAATTATACTTCTTAGGGAGATGGTTTTCTTATAAACCCACTTTAACCCAGGAAAGAACCCATAAATCTTTAGAAGAGGGTTACATTTTAAAATTCTTGCGGGAGATGCTTATATAAGATACTTCTGTTTTAATGAGTCTGTCTCCTGGACTCTAAAGTTTTCACCCAGTACTGGAGTGTACTTTTAGACGTATTCACGTCAGCAATTAGTCCCGAAAATTGGAAAAATGACACCTGGCAGATGTCAACTATCTATGGCAACTATAAGTTATTTTCATTTACTTGTTTAATATTTTATCGTATACCCAGTTGGAAATATCGTTTTATTTGGAATAATGCATTTAGGTTAGCAAAGCGCTGAAATTGAATAATACGATGGTCATCGTATTATCGTAGTATCAGCCCATGAACTAAGAGAGGACATTAATCCTAAGCTATAATCTTAAGCTTTCTGGTAAAGCGCGTAATAACGCGTTAGATTTCTCTCTATATATTTGTTCACTTTATGTTAAACTCATATCTAAACTTTTCTAAGCTCATACTTTGAGGCATGCTTCACCTGATGATCAAATCGATTATTTGACTAAGTTGCGTGATACTCATTCATTCTATTACTCCAAGGTTCTCTAATAATCTAATTGGGACTTTAAAAGAACGGTGAAATGACTACATTAACATACAAAAATGAATGAAAGGCAAGAGATGAAATTATAAACGTAGTTGTAATTTTTTTAGTTTATTCTTATTTTAAAGCTGAGGAGTACTCTATTATTTTTACTAAATAGATTGCCTTCACAGAGAAGCAGAGCTTATTCTCTTTTGTCTGTGGGTTTGCAAGTTAAACTCTGACTTTTTGGAAGGATTTCAATGGAAATGTTTAATGAGCAATAATCTCTATATAATGAACCAGATTACACGTTTCTTTTCAGTGGGAATTTTATAGATACTCTAAATATCTTTCTCTTTTTTGTTCTACTTCAAGTTTAAACCTAAATAAATTCATTTAAAGCAGTATATTAATGATGTTTTTAGTTCCTAATCCACGATATTATTTCTATTTTTTAAGTTTCACTTTAAAATAAAAGAAAAAAAAAAAAAATTCTGCCCTCAAGTGGCAATCTACTAGATAGAAAAATAATTCAGAAAACAATTAAAGAGTTTTTGGTTCAAATACATCAGCATAAAGACTTACGATAATAAAATATGACTAGTTGTTCCAGCAAAATCAACAGTTACTTTAGATCTAAGTCATATTATCAAACGGGAGTCTTTAGTGAGGTTACCCAGCGCGGCGCTCTGTTGTATTTGTATGATACGGTTTCACCTTTCCATTATTTTTCATAATTGCCGATAGTTTTCCTTTGTGATTTAGAACATTATGTTTAATTGTACTTGATAAGGCTACTTTACTTGGACAGAGTTGAGGGAAATACAATAAAATATAACTGGGTCTCCCAGGTTAAACAAATCACCGAAAATATTGAGGTAGACACCGACGGAATTTTCGAAGCCAAGTTTAAACCGGCAGTTATCAAAAATATAATCAACGCTTACAGTACCTACTAAATTAACGACGGAAGATTTTACCCGCATTCAGAACTCGCGCTATACTTGTTTATATAAAATTATACAAGCCTGTAACAATAGAGAAAATAATTACCTAAACCTAAACAATAATTTTAAATTAGATTTTGCACAAAAGAGGCTGATACCACAATTACGTTTTAGTGGAGGAAACGCTATCAAAATTGTTCTCAGAGGGAATTTATACACAATTCGAACAGATCAACTATGTACAATTTGTAACATGCAAGAAGTGGAAACTCTGGATCATATCATGTTAAGATGCCCGATATATAAGTCACTCAGGGAAGCTCACTCACCTCTTAACTTTATCTGTGAGGAATGGTCAATAAACACAAACCTAGCATCTATATTAACCCCAATTACTAGGAAGCAGGCAGTTAGCGTTTTTGATTTTATAGTTAATATACTGAAAATAAGATCATTTATAATTAATGAATAATAATAATATTATAAATAATTTCAAGATAAAAAGAACTTTTTATATACTACGTTTTTAAATTTTCTGTTGAATCGTATGTTATGTTGATAATATAATTGTTATTGTTATATAATATATAATGTTAGTGAAAAAAAAAATGGTTCCGAATTAATTTACTTCACATAAATGACAACCATCCAGAGAGCTGATCTTAAACCTATAAAAGGATAAATCTTTGTACAACGGATCTCCCCAACACCAAATCTAAAGCATGCCATAGATATATAATAATAATAATAATAATAATAGCCTTTATTGAATATATATATATACATAACGAGAAATTATACATAATTTTATTTATTTATTTTTTCACTTCTTAAAAACATTATTTCAAAAAAATCTTAAATTAAAAAGTATTTGTACCTCATTTTTATTTATTTATTTTTCCTCAGATAATGTATACCCTTTAAATTAAAATTAAATAATAATAAATTTCTTCTTTTCTTTTTTTATATTTTTCTATAAAAAAATAAATATTTTTCTAAGCAGCCCATCTACGGGCATAGGCCTCTCCCAATTTTGCCCACGCTTCTCTATCTCTTGCTGAACGATGCCATAACATACCGCAAAAGTTGGTGATGTCGTCTCTCCATCTTCTCGCCGGCCTGCCTCTTTTCCTGACTCCATCCCTGGGGTACCAGTCAGTGATGCGTTGAGCCCATCTCTGCTCCTCCATTCTAGCAACATGTCCTGCCCACTGCCACTTTAATTTAAGTGTTGCCTCTCTTACATCTCTCACTTCAACTTCTTCCTTAGCTCGGTAGATCTTATTCGGTCTGAGAGTCTGACTTTTAGTAGACTCCTTTCCATAGCCCTTTGAGTAACCTCCAAGTGGTGCAAAACTTTCCCTGTTAGAGCCCAGGTTTGACTGCCATATGATAAGCATGGAATTATGCAGCTATTAAAAACTTTGGCCTTCAATGTAGGATTCATATTGCTCTTAAATATATATTTTAAAGACCAAAATTTTCTCCATGCCAAGTCAGTTCTTCTTTTAACTTCTTTCATATTGCCATCCTGGTCCAGAGATATGAGTTGGCCTAAGTATATGGTTTCTTTTACCCAAGTAAGTTCTTTGCCGCTTATTTTTACTACCCCTTCATCACCATTCGTGATTAGGCAGGTTTTTTCAAAGTTAACACTCAAACCAGCAGGCTCACTAGCTTCATTTAATTCTTGCAGCATAATTTTGATTTCTTCTAATGACTCAGCAAATACCACTAAATCGTCTGCAAATCTAAGGTTGCTCAGCCTAGCTCCGTTTATATTGACCCCTCTGCTCTCCCAGTTCAGCTTCTTAAAGACTTTCTCCAATGCGGCGGAAAATAAATCTGGTGATAATGGGTCTCCTTGCCTTACGCCCTTCTGTATATTGAAGAAAATACCATTTCTCTCCAGTTTAACTCTGGCTCGACTGTTGTAATACCAATTTTTTAAAATGTCGATTATACAATTGTTAACCCCTTGCTCTGCAAGAGCGGCGAACAAGAAACTGTGATTCAGGGAATCGAATGCTTTAGAATAGTCTATAAAGGCCATGTAAATGACTTTCTGGTACTCTTTGCTTCTCTCTATAAGCTGTTGAATCACTTGCAAGTTATCGACTGTGCTGAAGCCTTTTCTAAATCCTGCTTGTTCCCATGATAAGCTCTCACAAATGTTACTCTTCCTTCTTGCTTGCAATACTTTAGCAAACACTTTGCCTACCGATGACATCAAGCTTACAGGCCTATAATTCATAATTTCCTCTTTACTTCCTTTCTTATGAATTAAAATGATATCCGAGTCACACCACTGCCTGGGGACTTTTCTTTCGCTGCTGATTTTATTAAAGAGAGTTGTCAATTCCTCGATTAGAACTTCCCCACCTTCTTGTATCATTTCAGATGTAATACCATCAGCTCCAGGGCTTCTTTCTTTTTTTAAGCTATTAACGGCTTCCCTTACTTCCTCTTTTAATATCAATGGAAAAATATCATGATAAAGTGGTAGGCTAATCGGTGTGAGCCTCTCTGACTCCTTGTTTGTTTCATTGTAGAGATTAGAATATAAATCTGTGGCTATTTGAAGAACATCAGTTCTGGATCTTTTCATGTCTCCATTAGTTGACTTAAGAGCAGGTATCCAATCTTTTCCCACACTTGTAATTTTCCTTGCTTTCTTTATTGCCACGTTATTTTTTAAGCAGTCCTCTACTATTTTATTGTGGTATTCTTCGACATCCTTTCTAATAGCTGCTTTAGTTATCTTGCAAACTTCGCTAAGCTCTATTCTTTCTGCTACACTTTTCCCACTTCTACTTCTAAGTTCTTCTCTTATTTTAATAAGTTTGTAGGTATTTTCAGTCATCTTCTGGGTTTTAAGTTTTTCTAAGACTGTACTTTCTTCTGAAGATGTCAACAATATATTTTCAAGTTCATTGTACCTGACCTGTACATCTTGAAAGTATATCCTTTGCATTTGACTGATTTTACACTTGATTTTTTCCATGTAAAGCATGGAGTCAACTAGTTTCTTCGTATAACTAAATTTACGTGGTTTGTGTACTCTAGGAAAACTTAGGGAAGCTTTAAGGTGGTCTGATAAGAAAGGAAATTTTCTCATTACTTCGACGTCTAGAAAAATGTCTCTTCTCTCACTTAACATAAAATCAATCTCATTTCTACAACTCGCATTAGGAGACAACCATGTCCACTTGTTTCCTCTTCTTTTCTTAAAAAATGAGTTCATGACTCTTAAGTTATTTTCTTTACAGAATGTTAGAAGTCTCGTTCCCCTGTCGTTCCTCGAGCCGAATCCGTAGGGTCCTAACACATCCTCTTCCTCACACTGCTTTGTTCCTACTTGACTGTTTATATTCCCTATTACGATGACAAAATTTTGTTTCATTTTCTTAGCTGCCAGTAAACAATCATCAAGGTCCTTGTAAAAAGTTTCTACAGCTTCTTCGTCATATTGTATTGTTGGTGCATATACCTGAATCAAAGTCAAGTATTTCTCTTTTCCAATTTTGACTCGAAGACTAGCAACTCTGTCTGAAACTGGTTTAAACTCAACTATATTCTGTGCCTCTTCTTCTTTAACTAGGAAGCCCACTCCCCGCTGATCGTTCCTTTCACCGTAGTACATAAAAGTAGAGCCAGACTTCAGTTTTATTATTCTCTCTCCTTTTCTTCTGACTTCCGCTAATCCCAGGATCTGAATGCACGAATTCTTGAGTGCCTCGTCTAATAGATATATATGAAATAATATAATCGATAAATAATATAATCGATATTTCCTGTTTTGCTGTCATTCAATGTTTATCTATCACAAATTTGAGACCCGTCAAAATGAAGATTGCGTAAATATTGGATATGGCAAAACAAATAAAATAACGCGGATTTCTTCCGAACTAACTTTCCGCACAGCAAAATTTGCTGAAAACTAATTAAATTCTGCTGAAAGATGGCTAAAATAATGCATTGTCATCGTGTTCTGAGCTATGCTAAAAGTTTCAAATGTCTAGCTATTCTAAGTTAGTTAGAAATCGATTGCTAGATTTGTACCGGACGAACAAACAAACAAGAATGCAAGCTAATAAAAACGTAGTAATAAACAAATAATTAGAAAATAGATAAATATAATTTAAGAAAAAAAAAAAAAAAAAAACCATTTGTGATTTTTGGACTGATTTATAATCTATATTTAGATATAAGATGGAGAATTATTTATATTTTTTTTTGTTACCTATTGTACACCCCTTTGTATAAAGCAATATGCTTTGTTGACAAATATATTTACTTTACTTTACTTTACTTTACTAATTGTACTTGATAGTTGATTGTTTGAGTGAGTTTATTTTGTGATAAATTTGTTTTATTCGAGAAATACGCCTGTGCAGTATTAGTAAGGTTATAACCAACTATAAAAATGGAAGAAAAAACTATTGTAAATTTACTAACAATTTAAAAATGAACTTTAATGAGAAATAAAAGGTGTTCGTGATAAAATGTGCGAATTGACCACGAACATTTTGGAAGTAAAAAAACAAAAAAAAAACAAACAAAGAGGAACTTTCCAAATAGTAGACAGACATGAGGAAAGGCTGCATGCTTTGGAGCGGAAAATCAGATGGAATAACGTTATTCTTTTCGGACTTACAAAAGATAACTTGCACCCCAAAGAATATTTGATAAATATGTTCAAGAATAATATTATAAACATTGATATGCGTCCTACAGAAATGGAAAACATCAAATTCGTAGGTAGACGAACACATTACCAAAACTCCCCGATAGTTATTAAATTTTGAAGCTTTGATACGAAACTAAACGTCTTAAGAAGTAGAAAATGTTGAAAGGGACTGAGATATATATAGAGAGAAGTTTCCAAAAAAGGTCCAAGAGAAACGAAAGGAATTAAGAAAGGAAATGGTTGAAGCTCGAGATAAAGGTAAATTAGCAACTTTAAGGTACGATAAATAAATAATTATGGGTTTCACTCCGAAGAAGGCTACAAAACCTTCACGAGAAAATCTATTCACAAAATTGCCTCAGGGGCAAAGAAACAACACCAAAAGAGAACTTATCTCTCCAAGAAGTTTACGGTAAAAATCGAATTGGAAAATTAAAAAATATAAATCCAGAGAAACGAAACAGAACATGCCTAATGAAAGGAATACAGATGAAGGAAGGTGTTCAAAAAGTTTCAAACTATCAAGATTTGGAAGAATAATAATAAATTATTATTATTATTAAATTATTGATATTATTATTTGGAAAAATATTCATAACAAACCATAGCAATCAGCGATTAAAGATCCCTATCCCCCTAGCAAGGCTGGTCACCTCAGGAGATCCTGACCAAAACCCTCATAAAACAAACTTCAACTTATAATTATAGCTTTGAATGTCAGAAGGCTATTAAGTGAAGCAAATATTATAGAGTTAGAACGAGCTTTAGATAAGATAAATATAGATACCTACATATCATAGGACGAACAGTTAAAAGAAGGAATATTCAGATCAATCCCCGAAGGAGAACACACTCAGCAAGAAGGAGTAAGAGAAAAAATAAAGAAAGAGACAAAAAGTTAATAGCGCAGATAGGAGGACTAAAGAAAAAGAAAAACAGATCTCCTAGTGAGAAGATAGAACTAAGCCTGATTAGTGAATTAACTAAAAGAAAAATAAGACAAGATGTGAGGGAATTGTATCTAAAGAAAGTCGAAGAACTGCAAAAGGACTCTCTATAATGCGCAAAGCTAAAGGAGAATTATCTACTGGTATAGCTTGGATCCCTCCAATAAAAAAAACAAGAAAGGTGAAACAATAAGAAATAGGTATGAAAACAATCAACTCATAGTAGTATTAGTAAGTATTCCTCAAAATTGGTTAAACTCTGATATTATACTGATACATAAAAAAAGGAGAGCTTGGTAATATTTGAAATTACGGGCCCATTAATCTACTTTCTGTAATTAGAAAAATATTTTCTAAAGGTTATTTAACAAAGAATATTGTGTCAAGCTAAGTGAACAACAGCCTTTGGAGCAAGCTTGATTTGGGAATGAATTCTCGACAGAGGACAATCTTGAAGTAGTGAATTAGCTTAAAGAAAAATCTGTCGAATTATAGATACATTGCACGCCTGATTATGAAAAAGCATTCGATTCAATCAAACACGAATACACGTGTTAAGTTTATAATTTCAATACAAAAAGAACTTTTTATGTACTACGTTTTTGAATTTTCTGTTGAATCGTATATGTAATGCTGATAATATAATTGTTATTGTTATATAATATATAACGTTAGTGAAGAAAAAAAAAAAAAATTAGTTCCGAATTTATTTACTCCACATAAATGACAACCATCTAGAGAGCTGATCTTAAACCTATAAAAGGACAAATCTTTGTACAACGGATCTCCCCAACACCAAATCTAAACCGTGCCATCGATATATTTGAAATAATATAATCGATATATTTCCTGTTTTGCTGTCATTTAATGTTTATCTCCATTTATAAAAATCACAAATTTGAAACCCGTCAAATATGGGACATGGCAAAACAAATAAAATAACTTGCAGATTTTTTCTGAACTAACTTTCCATACAGCAAAATTTGCTAAAAACCAATTAAATTCTGCTGAAAGATGGCTAAAAGTATTAAAATAATGCATTGTCATCGTGTTCTGAGCTATGCTAAAAGTTTAAAATGTCTAGCTATTCGAGAAGCTAGTTAGAAATCGATTGCCAGATGTGTACCGGACAAACAAACAAACAAGAAAGCAAGCTAATAAAAACGTAGTAACAAAATAATATAAACAGTGTTGTTAGTGAGAAAGTGAGGAAAATATATGTAAATAGTAATGCTCGAGAAAGTAGGAGAGTGCCAGCCAGAGATTTTAAAAAAGGTGTCAAGCAGAGAAAACCTTCCTCAGCTGATTTGTTCATAGCGAATCTAGAAAACATTTAGAAGATTGGATTGGATCGATAGTGGTATCAATATTGACATATTGACGGGAAAAAATTAACTCATCCTCGTTTTGTAGATGATGTGCTGTTAGTAGAAAAAACAGCTAGTGAAATCAGGGAAATTATTATAAAAATCAACACTGAAGGAAAAAATGCGGGTCTTAAAACAACCACTTCACTGCAATCATGAGGAAAGGAACCATAAATCTTTAGAAGAGGATTACATTTCAATATTCTTGGGAGAAATAAGATGCTTCTGTTAACACGTTGGAATTTGATTCTCCATTGAAACTTGTTTGAAGTGAATTGTGCTAAGTTTATTTACTCACTACATTCTGTTGAAAAAAAATTGAATTTAATAAACATGTTGGTATTAGAATAATTGATTGCGATAATTAAACTTTTTGCGCCTTTTCCTTTTTTCAATTTTGGATGGTTTATCAAAAGTAGCCCACAGACAGCCCCAGATTAAATTCAACAGTCTTCGATCTGTAAATTTTGCTAAATTGATACTTTATTTCATGTAAAATATCCAAAAAATGTTTGACAGATTTAAAAAACAAGGGAAAAATTAAATAAATTTGACAAGAGTAGGTTGTAAAATCATAAAATAATTAAAGTATGCACGAGGAAGCTATTTGACACAATAATTGGCAGACTAGGTACCCTATTATTTTTTTTAAAAGTGACATTGATCAAATATAATTATCAAGAAACCACAGCTATATGGTAAATATTTTTGTATAATTAGCTTAAACAAATGTTGATAGACAGGCTGATAGGCAGGCACGACCCCAAAAATGGTCCCTGATGTCAGTTACACATTTCTGTCAAAGAATTTATGAATTTGGAGACATAACTAAAAATCATTCTTCGGAATGACCACAATGCTACCGTAAAATAGATTGCTGTCGAAATTACCGAAAGTAATCTCGAAAGCGATATATTTGGTATTTTAAATTCAGTATAGCAATATATAAGAGAGTTTCAACAAATTACGACAGACCAATATTTTCAAAGAAATTTATTTTAGAGCCTTAGTCTTGGAAAGTCCTATATGAATCATAAGGGAAGAGAGAAAAGGAAGGCCAAGTAATATATTTTAGGCCTGGTGCTAAAATAAGGAACGGAGATAAAGTCTATGTAATTCTATCTTATACCCACATATATTACATGCTCTAGTAAAAACAATGAGAGAAAAAAAAGTTTTAACAAAATGAATTATGATTAACTACTCTTTGATTTATAATCTTGTTTAATCCAGCGCCAAATATTCAGCTGTTTATCAAATTAACAATTGAATTAAAGATGTATTTGATATTTAGGGTATTCATTTCAGATATTAGAACCAAATCAAAATGGACAAATATTTGATTCATATCGACACTACGTTAGAAAACTGCTAACTAAGTAAATAGAACTAGAGAATTAGAGTAAACACCAAACTTTCCCGAATTCAAGAGTTAACTTTTTATTTACAGAAGTGACAATTTAACTCTTTTTTTATCATCACATCGATATATCATTATTCACATAAATTTAAATTTTAAATAAGTATGTTGTAAAAATGTAACATTGTAGAAGAAAGATACGAACATAGAAATAAAGTATTATTTACATATTTTATGTATAAAATATGTAAATGGAAAGATATGGACAGATATGGAAAGATTCCTGGTAATAATAATGAGGCGGAAGAGCGGGTAAAGAAAGTATTACCTCGTATTTTTTGTTATAAGCTAAGTTGTATTTTCAGATCAGCAAAAGAATTTGCTTCAACTAAGGGGTTCTGACTTTGCCAATTCCATGTCGTTAGCTCTCTATTGGAAATCATAAATACACAATTTGGAACGTGGAACTTGGTTGAGAGAAGAGGGCAAAGGGCTCTTTGGATAGGGAAGGAATACTTGGGGGAGAAGTAGAATCATTGAGGCGATCAAAGCAATTTGGTTCGGGGGCACAAGTGAAGTTGGCAGGGAGCAGAATTAAGCCCATTGGTATCGAACTGAACTCGCAGAGATCCTTACTTAGTGCTTCCTTTCTCTTCACATACTATTATTCTATTAGCTTTAACAGTAGCCACTCACCATTTACAACTTCCAGTCCAATTGACTTCTAATTCATTAGCATCAAACTAATTTGGAATTTAGTCAAGATTGTCTTCTGTTATTGTTATGCTTATTAATGCTATTACATTTTGATTATAAATCAGTGCAATAGTTGCAAAATTATAATCTGTTGAAAGAACAAAAGGATTTAATATATAATTTATTAATTAATTTAAAAAATGTGTAAAAGGGTAAAATTCTTAAAAATATTAATATTACAAAAAGATTCAAATGTGATTTCATTTTATTGCTGAAAAAGTAAAGGGAAAGTATTGTGACCTCGAATAATTCAATTTTGATAATTTAATGGATTTAAACGTTTAAAAACCAATATCTTTGCAGGCAAATTACACCAAGAATATTGCACCTGCAAGATGAAATGTGGTATAATACAATGTTAGAATAGTTATTACTCCAAGGTTAGGATCAATAATTTAATTTTACAAGCTCTAACCCTCAAAAACTGTGATAACACCAAGATATGTCATGAAAGAAAAGGACTTTCAAATTGTGTAATAGTAAATGTAAAAAGTAGAAGGAAAATCAGGAGATAAATAATATAACTAAAAATAAATGAGAACTTAAATAAATAAGAAGAAAGAACCGTTGCTATGTTTTTCCAGTTATGATGGAATTATATATTATATATAGAGCCAAACGGCATCATTTTTACTTCGTTGTAAAGTTTATACATTGTATTATTTATGGACTTATGGAACTAAAAAAAAATCTTTCAAATATAACTCGTATTTAACTTTCTCATACACGAGTACATAATCATTTGGTCCAGTGTTTTCAATTAGTTAGTTGTTTTTTAATTCCTCCCCGGCGGGGATTTGATCCCGACCTCTTACACTTTGTAATTGTTAGCTTTATATTTTCTTCTTCAGATACTTTTAATAAACCTCGTTCGAGCTTTAAAGCGTTTTTAAGTAAGAGCTATTAAAATATTTTGGCATGGGAGAAGGCGTAGAGTCTCCAATTATAGAGGTAACATTTATTTTTCAATTTCGCTTCGGGGTATAATTTTTCTGAACATGCTAGACAAATTTCAATGAAATCGGCCCAAATTTATAAAACCCATTTATTGGACTGACTTAATGTGAACAAAACGTGTGTGTATATATTACGTTTACGTATATACATAAAAATCTAAAATTAGAATTTTTGCACCACCGCAATATTCTCGCTATAAATGTACTACGCATATGAGAAGCTAAAATACATATCTATAGATTGAATTCTTATTAATGAGGTGTTATATACTCGATCCAATTGTCACAGGGACAAGTTACATATTCAATTTAGTGACCGATGATTCTTCTGTTGCCTATAGTTCTGCAATAATGCAAGTTAAAAAAATCTATTTTTACTTTCTCATATAGCGTTTATAGAGAAAAAGTAGTGTCATGGCATGAACATTCGATTACAAAATTTGTATGGATTCACCCGTTTTACCCCGGAGTCCTAAATCGTGGTTTTTAAAATATGTCTGTCGTCTTTAGTTCGTGAAGACATATTTTAAGTTTGGGAGCTTAGATCTAAATTTTTATCTATTTACTTTTATTAAGTTTTGTCTACTTTAAGTCCAATAACTTGTTTCTAAAAAAAAGTCTGTCTACTGGGCCGATTTCAATGAAATTTGGCATACACATCGAAAATAGTTCCGACCATTTTGATTAAAAATAAAATTTAGTAAATTTAAATAAAAAAATTAACTAATTAATTCGTTTTCCTGCGAAAAATCTAGTTTCCTAGATATTAATGAATATTAATTAATCGGATTCAACAGAAAATCGAAAGCTTAATGTAAAAATCAAACTTTATAAATGTGTTAATTATTATAAATTAATTAAATTATATTTGAATGGATGTAAATTCATTATCATTTCAAGATTAAGACAGTTTTTATTCTCTACCCATTGTTATTTAGTGAGACCTATAGTTATTTTTGTCAAATAAGTTATTTTCTTAGATTCTACTTTTTCATCTACTACTGCTCTTTATTGTTTTTAAAATTCTTTAGAAGGTATTAAAGTAAAAAAAGTAAATCGAAATAGCTAACTCAAAACTTTTTCAATACATTTCTTCAAAAAAGGGATTTTGTGAGAGGTAATTCCCAAGAAAATTTACCTTTCATTGAATTCTATGAAACTAGAATGTACTTAGTAAAATGGTCAAATGAATAGCAAGAGAAAAATATATTCTATTTAAATTCAAGCCAAACTTCTTGAATATTAAATAAAATTCAATAAAAGTTTGAGTAAATTAAAAAAATGGATTTTTGCAAAATCTATGTTTATTAGATTTATCATTCCGATCATCCGTTTCGAATAAAAAATAAAATAAAATAGAAAATAACATAATTAGAGTAAACTTTAATTACTTTAAACTAATTTAGTTTAAAGTAATTAAATAAAATCACATCCTGAAGTTGACTCGAGAAATAAATGTTCACTCTAAATTTAAGGATGCCTCCCAAAAAACTCAGAAAACGTTTTAATTTAAATAATTTTCTTTGGCAAAGTTTCGGCCTATCCGGTCGCTATTAACCCTATAATTATAAACATATTTATATCAATGTCAACTACAATACAAGCAGAAAATCCAAAGAAGTACTCATTTGGATTGAGTACTGTTTTGGATTTACTGCTTGTATTGTAGTTGACACTGATGTAATTTTTTTTTTTATAATTATAGGCTTGATAATGGCCCGACAGGCAGAAACGTATAAATAAACGAATTTATTTATTTACTTATTTACATAATTTTTTACGAGCCCTCTACAGCTTTCGCTACGAGAGAGCTAATACATTTTCCCTCAAAAATTAATCTGATTTCGATAAAATAGGAAAACGCGACATACAACCACCTGTTTCAAATTTTTAGGGTCCGTAGGAAAAAATGAGGACCCTTATAAATTCCTACGTTTGTCTGTAATGCACTTGGTCTCTAGCACAAGTATCCAGCACAAAAATATGATTATTTTTTGTTATGTTATGTATTGCAGGTTGTTATGTATTGCGTCATATAAGGTGTTAAATGAAAGTGGGGAACGCCCAGAGTACGAATATTTAATTGGATTTTGTTTACGTACCCATTCATCTGTACACCATCTACAATTGAAACGCGTTTATCATGTCCCCCCTCTAAAAAAAAATCACAGTTAATCTTTGTCAAAAAAAAAAAGGTTTTAAGGAATTTTTGTCTCATTTTTTGTGAGAAAAAAATGTTCCCGCCCAAAAAAAATCTTTAAACTAGGATTATCCCTAGTCTAGACTAAGAACAGATTGTCCTAGACTCTTTAAAGAAATTGCATTGCGTTTAGAAAATAAAAATGCATATAAAGGCTTTTGTTTCATGTTATTATAATGAATGGTTTAAATGTTAAACAAACTTTATCAGCTGGGCCAATTACGCTATACATTATTAGGGTTAGAGAACTCCTCCTATTTTAAAATTGTCAAAGGACCCTTTGTGTGTGCTCAAAGCTCATACTTGGTCATTTTATTAAATATTAATGTTAATCAATTAATTAATTAACTTAGATAGTGTGGAAGTGATAATTGGTATTACTCTGTATTTGAGAAAGCTGTGATCGATTTTATGGGACCGATTGCTTCTCATTCCTTTAGCCCTTAGATAACTACATACTTATAACTACAAATATGCCAACAATACAAATATACCCAATTATTATATTCAGGATTAGGTAACTACACTACATGATTAACCAAGTAGAATTCCAATTTTTTTTCTCTTTCAACTTTTCTGTTTTTCACGAGCACGAAAAAAAACCCAAAAAACTCATGAATACCAAAAGGGAAGAGAAAAAAGGGTTTTTTGTCTTCTCCATTTACATTTTAATCGAATGTTTGTGGTTATAGGTGGACTTTAGTATGGTTAGTTCATACATCGTTTGTGTATATGGAAATTGGAATTGGACCAATCAATATGGCACCTTTCATCTCTTGTAGAATCAAATTTAAGTTTATCTTTGTGTTTTTAAAATGGGTTTTCAGCGTTGAAAAAGAATGATTGTATTAGGAGGATCAACAAGGTCTCCAGAAAGTATGTACACTAATTCAATATATTTTTAATAGATTCAAATTAAATAGATTTATAGTATATTCTTTTTAGAACAATTTAAATCCATTTTGTTGGGATGTTTTCAATTTATTTACGAAGCAGAATCTGACTGACCAAAACCACTTGAACAAAACAACAATCACTTAAGTCCTTGATTTATTTAACTTAGGCGTACATTTTGACGCAGGCAAAGCAGGGCAGGGCACCACAGTTTTTTCAACCGCAGGTGTATACGAAACTCCACGATTTGAAACGCAGAGCACTGCATGGAAGTACACCACACGTTGCCAACCAGGCGCTAGTAGATCTGCCATCTCAATTCATGCGCTCATGTTTATTTCTGCGGTTGAAGAAAGCTCTGCTTTCAAAGAACACCCGGCCTTAAGGACGTGAGAGTTTTCTATCAGAATGATAGCCTTATCGGTTTAATTCTGAAAGCTTTTATAATTTTATCAGGGCTATATGCCCTAACAGGGTTTTGACACTTTCATGTCTTGGCTATGGCACATAACCTCGAAAAGCGTTACTAAACACTAGCGTTACATGAGTAGGGAAGATATAGGAACAGGGAGTTAGGAAGATATAGGAGGTTTTCAATCGAGTCTGCCCGCTCTCAGTAGGTATAGTGTCTCCCACTACCACGCTTGGTAGGGCCTACTCACATAAACTCGAAAAGCGTTACCAAAAAACGAAACTAAAAAGTGTTACATGAAAATGTCCCACTGTCTTGCAGACTTGTATGCAAGCAATTTCTTTTATTTAATTATGAGTTTGGTGACAACAGAAAGCTCTTGAGGCATATGGCATATATGCAGATATATTTAGGCATATGGTAGATATATTTTTATAATTTTATGGCTTGAGACCTTGTCATATGAATTGACTCTAGCAGCAGCTATAGGATTGGTTAAAACTACTGCTGTTGGCTGGGTGGAAAAGAACAATAAATTCATCTTCATTTATTTAGCTTTAATAACAGTATTGATATGCCTTAGATGTTAAATCTTTGAAATGCTAATAGTTAATCCCTGAAACAAAGTTAACTTTCCAGAGGTTAAGTCACTCTAAGCAAAAAGTTAACTTTTTGACTGATTCACTCTGCTTAGGGAGTTAAAGAGAATTATTGTCTATGATATTCCAATGGACTTTCGCAGTCCTAAATCTGGAGTTTTAACCCTAAAAACCAGTTATTAGCAGTTATTCAGCAATGAATAAGCAGTAATTAGCAAAGGGGTGCTACAAGTTTATCAGGATTATGACCCTTTAAAACTAAGTAAAGATACAGAAATATTTTACTCGAATTTGAGACTCACCTAAGTAAAATAATAAATTATCATTAATTATGATTTGAAAATGTATATTGACTGTTTTGTTGCATAACATGGAAAACGTGTTAAGTACAATAGAGTAGACACAAGTTTATTTCTTCAAGCATTAATGTTGGCTTGTTCAAAAGAGATGAAGTGGTTTTGAAAACAAGTGGAAATGTCCCCAGGAGCTGAGAACATAAAGGAACAACTAGAGAGGCAAACACCGCAACATACAATGCAATCCAACTATGTCAATATAATTAGAGAGTTTGCTGTCCCTGCAAGCTTCCACACAAACTTCAAGTTTGGTCCCTCGAGGCTAAATTTTAAGGCAAAGTAATAAACCATTGTCTCTTTCATAATTCAAACGTTTCGTTTAAGCTAGCTCCACCTGATTAACCCTTTAAGTTAAACTAACCAGAAATATGACATGCGAAATTATTTAATGAAATATCTTTATGCTACGCTTATTTATGTAAATCAGGGATAATTTTAATAATATTATAAAGGTCGAGTAAATCAGATCAAGGAAACAACATCAGACTTTGTTCATTTTAACAAACGTTTTAAAACCATGGTAAATTTGAAATAAGCTTTATCATTCCAAAATTAATTAACAAATAAAAAGAAAAAAAAAAATCCTGTCAAAAATAACTCCAGGCTAACATGTACATGTACAAATAAAATGTTTACATGATAGTATCACTTTTCTCACACTTAAGAAACTTGATTTTTCGATTTTATAATAGCCCTTTATAGTGTTTAACAGACCCCATTTAAAAATCTTTATATAAATTGATAGTAGAAGTAGTAGTAAGGCCTTGGATTAGTACTAGTACTAGAGGGTTAGGACGAACCACTTGTTGGAACCTAGCAATTAGGCCATCACTTAGACCCTTTTTACTATACCCGTGGTAGAGAGTTCCAGCCACTTCACACATCATACCTCTGTACATTGTACCGCCGAAGCGAGTATGACGTGATCAATAGTGAGCCATATAAATCAGAGCGTCACGGCGAGGAATCGAACCCACGATCTCGTACCGCTCATGATTCAGTGATGGCCGAGCAGACGCGGTAAGTAATTTAACCCACACAGCCTCGCTGGCTCTCGATAAATTGATAAAATAGTCTACCAATTACTGTGGCACATAGCTTCCTCAAGTCAGATCTCGTATACTTTAATTCTTTTATGCATTGACAACCTATGTTTGTCAAATGAATTTAATTTTCCCCAATTTTGCTTCCGAGATTATCGAAGGTAACGGAAGCATTGTGTTCACATTTGAGAACGAAAAACTTTTATGCCTCCGATTTCAAAAATTCCAAGACAGAAATCCGTTTCAGACATCAGGGAACATTTTTGGTCTCGTGTCTGTCTGTCTGTCTGTCTGTCTGTCGGTCTGTGTGTCCGCGAATTATGAAACGTGCGACGATAACTTGAGTAAATGTCGACCGATTTTGATGAAATTTGGTAGACATGTTCATTTTACCAATGCCCAGGTCGAGTTCGTTGGACAACTTTATCCGTCCAAGCGTTCACGAGCAACGCTCGCGTAAACGTGAACTTTAAATTTAAAATTGGAATTTAGGTTGGGAAAAAAAAACTAACTTCATTTATTCAATAAGACAAACATTTTTTTCAAATACAACTTTTTAGTAAAAAACAGCGACACCGCTATAAAGTGTTAAAGTTCGCTAAAACTGTTAAATAGTTTTTACACAATAAACAATATAACAATAAAGTAATATAACAATAATTGTTAGAGTACATGATAGCATTCGAGGAAGCTATGTGCCACACTAATTGGCAGTCTATTTAGATTTGTTTAAAATTGTTTTGATTTAATACGTGAATAAAATTATTTATTTATCAAAATTTAAAGAGCGTAGATTGATTTCTATCTTGAAATTTTTGAAATTAGAAACATATACATTTTTAGTTAAAAAAATAGACAAAACCTATTTTTACACACAATTTTATTGAAATCAAATGACCATGGAACAATTAAATGTATAAATTCATGCCATTTCAATACTTTACTTTTGTAAAAAGTAGATAAGAAAGTTAAACTAGGCAAATTGTTAAAACAATTGATAATAGAAACTAGGGGGCTCTGCCCCCTACTCACTCGGCCATAAATACAAAAGGGCTAAATACTAGATAAGGGCCATAAATAAAAATCGGTCCGAGACAACTCAAACAAACTTTCTCATATACAAATTTATAATTACTTAGCCCAGTGTTTCCATTTATTAGTTTTCAAATGTACATTTAAATATTATTGAACATTTCATCAAAATTTATCATAAAAATTACTTCTCCTGGGCTGGGAATCGAACCCGGGCTCTCTCCACCCGCGTTTTTAGCAAATTTCTCAGGAATTAGATTTTTCGCTGGAAAACGGCTTATATCGTTGGATTTGTATTGAAATGGACTACATTTTAGAATTTTTTAATTAAAATCGTCGGAACCGTTTTCGAGAAATAATTTTTTTTCATGTTTTTTCAGAGTTTTTGGGGGGTAGCGCCCCCGAATTTAGAGATAAAATTCATTTCTCGATTTCGCGTCGGGGTATGATTTTTCTGAACATGTATGCCAAATTTCGTCAAAATCGGCCCAGTAGTTTGGGCTCCAGGCGTCTGCATAGA
The DNA here is from genome assembly GCA_951217055.1 of Gerris lacustris. Lineage (NCBI taxonomy): Eukaryota > Metazoa > Arthropoda > Insecta > Hemiptera > Gerridae > Gerris > Gerris lacustris. Next base: position 20,098,904 of record OX578278.1, read on the forward strand.
CGACAGACGACAGACAAACATTTTTTAAAAACCACTTTTTTGGACTCAGGGGACCTCAAAACGTGTAAATCCATCAAAATCTCAAAATCGAATTTTCGCGCCATCACAATACTTTCTCTTTATATGAGAAAGTAATATATGAGAAAGTAAAAAGAAAACTGAAATAGAAGACTACTCCTAGAGTGAAGAGGATTCTACAGAACTTAAGTTTTTCTGTAGTACTAATCAAATGACTCTACTGCCTATTCGTCCAAGAATACGAGTAAATAAGGTTTTCTATAGTATGTCGAAGAAATTAAGATGCGCTAAAACCAGTTTAAGACATACTTTATTCAAGCGTAAGACGTGCTTGTAAATTACTTAAAAGAAAGGTATAGTTATGTGTAAAACAACTTCATGATTGCTTGAAGTAACTATTACTTTTGTGTCACACAATGACTTCAGACAAATAAATATAATTATTATAAAAATGTTTACTGAAAATATACACCCCAAAGGGGCTGAAATTGAATGCAGTTTCGTATACAAATTTGTATCCTTGTGAAAAAATAATATTTATTATTTGATTCAAGTTTGTGGTGTGTAAAATTAAACGTGTAGAGTGACTTGGGAAGAGAATAGAGAGAGGGACAGACAAACATTATGTACTTGCACTGGATAAATTAGCCCTAGTAGAACTTACTCAGACAGTGGGAGACTTGGCTAAACCTATGGTCTCACAACTTTTTACGCGAGACTTGGCTTATTTTTTACTGGTCTTATATTACTTTGCTTTGTAAGTTTCATCGCACATTTCCGTTTCCCCAATTTTGAACCACTTCCCGTGTTTCAATCTTCCCCAAATTTTGCACATAGAAACAACTATGGTGAAGAATACAGAAACCAAAAAAAAAAAAAAAAAAAATGGCGTCAAATTTATTTGCTTTTTAAGTTTCATCGCACACCTATTACCCCGATTTTGAACCACTTATTGTCATTCAATCTTCCCCACATTTTGCACATGGATAAAACTAAGGTGAAGAATACAGAAAAAAAAAAAAAAAAAAGTTGAAAATAAGACCAGTTTTGAAAAATTGCATTTTTATATTAATTATTTACACTAGTGTTTTTGTTGGGATTTTAATTTACCTAAAATTATTCAAAAACATTTCTCTGTTAAAAAAAAATGAACTCTCTTGTTTTCTTTTACAAAATAAAAAACTTTTCTCACTAACAGTATTGTATCAATTACTCAAATAACTACTCTTACTAATAATTTCTAACGTGAAATACATTCAGAGATTAAAATGATAGCAGAACGTAATCAAAGAACATAACGCACCAACGAACTTAAATAGGAAGAAAAGCTTTTACACGAGATACAAGGCACTGAATTTAAACTGAAACCATTACTTTAGGCATCCTGCAGAATATCAAGGGAAAGGATAGGAAATCCAGTTTTAGGAAAGAAATTAAAAAAGCTTCAGACGGCTCACTGTCTCTCTCTCTCTTTCTCTACACACAAACACACACACACACACACACACATATATATATATATATATATATATATATATATATATATATATATATATATATATATATTTATAAGAGAGAGAGAGAGGGCTTAAACTATGGTTTCAATAGCTTGATTCGGATTGGACAGAGAGCAAAGGTAAAATTACGAGTTATACCTCTGGTACTCCCCAACAGCCTAGACTGTTCGGAAAACGTTTTACCTCTCTCCCTTCAGTCTTCCAGCCCAATTACAAACTGAAGTACGTGGCCGGAAAATCAAGTTGTATCACTGAAGGCAATTGAGAAGAGGAAAAAAAAGGTTAACTTTCTAGCGGTGCAACTAGCAAGTATATACGTATTATCTGGTAAGGTTTTGACATTTCACTTCTTCAAGTAAAAGAGAGAGAACATTTTAAGGAAATAATATAGTATTCTTATTTTTCCACCGAATACCTGTTTCATTGGAAGGTAAATTCTGTGTTAAGAATATTTTATTTGTATATTTTTAGGGAAATCGATCCTCAATTATTTATCTTCACCTCTCTTGATTTAATAGTACCCGAATTACAATATAAAATCTTATAATACTCTTAGGCTGAAATTTCAGAAAAATTAAAAATTCCCATATAATGAACACCTGAAATTTGGGGAATATTTTTTGCTTAAGCGCACAAGAATATTAAGGTATTTTTAAGAAGAAAATAACATATAATAACATAATAAACATAGCTGAACGGTATCTCGAATAAATACTGGAAACAGTAATCGTTTAGCAACTAGCATCGGTACCAATCTAATACTCTTATAAAATATTAAAGAATATTTATTATCCCTCATAATATTCCTATCAATAAAGGAGTATAGTTATGTAGGCATGGGATTAAAATCATTTGAGCACAACATTAAAATACAAATTATAATTTTTTAATTTATTTTCTAAAAAAAAAAAAAAACAGGCCGTATTGTCTTTACTATATTGTATTAAAATACGACAATATGGTAAAGTGTTCATTGAAATTTCGAAGAAAAAAAATTGCATGTTTTAATTCTGTTCAAATAACAAAAAAATGAGTAGAGCTATAAAATGATAAATATTTTATAATTCAATGTAAATAAGATTGTTAAATTAAATACACAATAATTATTTAAGGGACTACATTTGATTACTTAAGTTTAAAAGAAAATAGTAAGACGAAATCAGGTGTGGTTATTTTTTTTTTTTGTTAAAAGAAAGGTTGACGTTCATATTGTCTGTAGACGTGTAGTGTTTGGAAGTAGTCGTATTATGGTTACTTTTCATTTATTTACCTAGGAGTTGTTTTTATTCGCGTATAAAACGCAACCCTATTTGGGAAGAAGAAAGAGGTAAAAATAGTGCGTATTATACGCGAGAATTTACAGTAATAAGAATTTATTGCATTAGAATTATTGAGTAACAGCACTGCATCATTAACAGTAAAAGAGCATTGCATATAATATGCAGAAAACCAATTCTGGACTAAATTCAACTCTAAAAATAAAATTGTAGAGAGAATTCGCGAAAAAAATTCCTTCTTTTTTAATCTCATTTATATCTCTCCTTCTCCATTTCTTTTAAACGTAACTAATTTACACGCTTGTTTAAATAAAACAAAAATTTAACAAAAAGTTTGTTATTCGCACGGTAAATTGTTGTAAAAAGATTTTTCTCTATTATTTGTCTAACAAAAAAAACAACTAAAAATAAGTAAACATTTTGTAAAAACTCTTTTTTTAACTTGAAAGAGAGAAGAAGGGTTAAATAAAAAATAAAAAAAGGAGATAAATAACATTTTTCTCTCTTCTAATATATATACAGTTAATTGGATCATGATTTTGGTCCAATGAACCGTAAAATGGTCAATAAAGTAACATTCATTGGTACTATTCCTCCTGTAAGGAGTACAAGAGTAGGAAAGACGGTAGAATGAAAATTCTAGTAATTTTCTCTTAAAGGTTTTCCCCTCTTGAATCTAGAAGGTAGGTCGTAGAGAAATAAAAGGAAATTAGAAATAGTAGAAAATTCTCGGTACGTGAGACAAATTGACTGCTTCAGTAGTCAAGGATTTTTCTCTCTGGCTTTTAAAACTTTACTTTGAAACCATCTCTATTATAATCACATTAATTTACGTTATCTCAAGCGAAAATATAATTTATTTTTATAAAAATTAAAGATTATATAGTGTATAATATGGTTACTTAGAACAAGATTTATAGAACGCACACCATTCTGAATTAGTTACTTTGAAATGAAACTTTGTAAAACTCATACAAAAATAACTTGACACAATTTATTTATTGACTAACAAAACTACATTTTCGGAATGGTACATTACATGAAAAGGTTATAAGTCCGACGTAAATGATTCAGAATATAAAAATATACAGATTTATAATAAGCCAAAAATAATAATAAAATAAAAATAAAATAGACCGCCATTTGTGTGGCACATAGCTTCCTCGCAATCTAGCAAGTATTTTATTGATTTTATGCTTAACACTTCATAGCGGTGTCGCTGTTGGTTTTACTAAAAAAATGTATTTTAAAAACATGTTTGTCTCATTGAATGTACAGTTAGATTTTTTCCCCTACCTAAAATTACAATTTTGAATTTGTAGTTCACGTTTACGCGAGTGATGCGCGCAGATTTCTGTCTTTTTGGCTAGACGAATTGTTGTTCCTCTGGAATTGCAGAAAATAATGTTAGGGATCTTATACGGAGGTCGTCCTGGAGTTATTGCAATGAAAGCAGTGACAAAATTTTATATATGGTGGCCAGGGATTCACAAACTTGTAAAAGTCTACATTCTAGGGTTGGGACATCGATGTCGATGTATCGAAAACATCGATGTATCGGACTTTAAAACATCGATGTTGATCTTTCGATGTATTGGCCAACAACGATGTTTTCCCGAAACATCGAAAAGACCGATGTTATCGATGCATCGCAACCTAAAAAATGGCCGACAACGAAAATATCGGGGACGAAAAGGAGAGATTTTTTGAAAGTGGTGACCTTTTTTTTTTTTTTTTTGCTCTTCAGCTTGGGACCGATGTCGATGTATCGAAAACATCGATGTTTTGGCTAACATCGATGTTTGTTCTTTCGATGTCGATGTATCGAAAACATCGATGTTTGCCTATCGATGTCCCAACCCTACTACATTCGGGAATGTGTTGAATGTCGGGAGGTACCAGCGAAAGTAGTAGAGATCCTAATCTTTTCTAGGACAGCCCCTCTAAAACCATGGATGAGAGTGCACATTGATTATGCTGGACCATTTCAAGGAAAGTACTGGCTGATCGTAATAGATACGCACTCAAAATTACTAGAAGTTGTTCCATCAAATTCAATGAAAACGGCACACATAGTCTAACCATTAAGGGAAATATTTTGTTTCTTTGGGTTGCTAGTAAGTGTATAGTATCGGACAATGGCCAACAGTTAGCCTAAGGCTAATTCAATGTGTTCTGTGAGAATAATAACACCAAACACATAAGAACAGCTCCATATCATCCAAGATCAACTGGACTTGCAGAAAGGTTCTTGAGAACATTTAAGGATAGACTAAAAATTAATAAAAAATTGGAATTAAATGTTTATGTTGGGCTACAAGCGATTGGAATAAAATAAAACACACCAAAAAAGGCTACGAAGCGTCTTCAGAAATTATTTTTGGAAAGTGATTACCTAAAAGATAAAAATTGCTGAAACCTGACGCACTAAAAAAACATGGATGAGGATAGTCATCAGGCAAAAGGAATATCATGACCAGACTAAAGGATCGAAGATCAAGGAATTTAAAGAGCAAGAGAAACTGTATGGGTGCTTAAAAAGGATGGCAAAAGATTATGAAGGAGGATAAATAGAAGAGCTTTCCTCCAAAGTACGCCGGGATGGAAAGCTTGAATGGAAGACCGACCAATTACGAAAGAACTCTTTTTAAAAAATTATTTTGTATTTTTGTTTTCTTTTTAGAGCTTTTTTTAAGGGTAGGAGAAGAATAGTAGAATAGATGATTATTTATAATTATGTTTTTCAACTGTTAATAGAAAAGACTGGATATTGTGATGGTCTAGTTTGAAAAGTGCCGGAATGATATTGCTGGTTTTCATCTCTGATTTCTTATTTGTTAATAAATTGAAATTTTGAGAAAGACTGTCAATTATTATGAGGTTTAGCTTCCTCAAAAAAAAAAAAAAAAAAACAAAAAAAAAAACATGGGAGATCATCTGTGAGTAAGTCCCTAACTATCTACAATTCTGAACAAAACCGGTTCAACCTTGAGAAATTGATGTTTGAAGGAATTTTACATTTGTGCAGTGCTTACTATAAATCAAGTTACAATAACATTTATACGACACTATATAGTTATATAGGGCATAACCTGAACAATCCCTGAGAATGGCATCGAAATCGGATGAAAATTATGGAATTTATGCGTGCAGCAAAGATCTCACGTTTGCGCATGAGCAGTTGTTACGACTTATCCGAACGGGATGAAATTCATAAGGCATCGTTATACGTTCAATCCTAAACTATCCTCTCAAGTTGCGCGAAATCGGACCGAAAAAATTGTCGTTAGGGGGATTTTAATGAGCAGAGGCTGTACTATTAATTTGCGAGCGATGAAATTCACAGGGGATCTATGTCATAAAACACATGAAAATTTTAGAAGTTATGCGTGTGGCAAAGGTTCGAGGATACACAGATCGACAGACAGACATGAGACTAAATTTGTTCAGGAAGGTCTAAAACGATAAATTCGAGTGAGAATTTTGATTTTGGAGGGTAAAAAATGTTCACCACCCAAAAGTGAACACAATGCTTCCACTACCTTGTTAGAATAGAAAGCAACAATCTCATTAAAAAATAGCAAAAGAAAATAAAATAAACATTTATAATTATATTTTCCAATAAAATGGCTTTTAACAGTAGAAAAGTTTTCATTTTATCGTCCTCTGATCTTATTAGAATACCTTTACGAAATGAAAATTAAGAAATAGAAAAATAATAAATTAATAAAAATATAATTTTAGAAAGAGGGCGAAAAAGAAGTACAATAGGCAATTAATAAATTACTTCTTTGTCAACGGTTATTAATTCACAACTTGAAAACCAAAACGAAGTACAAGTTGAACATTTTAATTCAGACTTTAGCTTTTGTATTACTTTTTGCTTTTGTTCTGTAATACCATAGGAAACAGACGTTGTAGCAAAGACCTCTCTTTCTCAACGCCTCTTGAAAAATTATTTAGACAATTTCCACAACGAGCATATTACAATTGATTAAAAAATTGAACAGTGAAAGAGACGAAGATGAAAAAAGTTTTATGAAAGTTAAACAATGGTTTGAAAATAAGAGGAAAAACAAAGCGTTGTTATTGTTTCCTATGAAATTTATTTTACACAAAATAGCATTGTCTCCCTTTTTTATTTTCTTTATATATTTAAAAAATTGAATCTATTTTTGTAAATATAAAATGTTTTAAAATTGTGATAGATACATTTATATGATTTAAGTAAGGTGGTTTTCCAGATAAACAAATATTGACGACAAGTCCTTTTAAATAAATACGAGTATAAATTAGTCCCATATTATTTATATTACTTCAAACCTTATATGCAGAAGGTACGTCCAATAAATAAAAAAAAATAGAAAGACGCTATGTCCTGTAATAATCTAGTTATGTTCTGTACTGATCAGCACATAACAAGATTATTACAGGGGAAAAATCGGTCCGAGACAACTCAGATAAACTTTCTCATATACGAGTTCATAATTACTTAGCCCAGTGTTTTCCATTTATTAGGTGTCGTATGTAAATTTAATTATTATTGAACATTTGATCAAAAAGTATCATAAAAATAACTTCTCCTAGGCGGGGAATCGAACCCGGGCTCTCTCCGTCCGCGTTTTAAGCTTTTTTCTCAGGAACTAGATTTTTTCCGGGAAAACGGCATATATCGTTAGATTCGTATTTAAATGGACTACACTTTAGAATTGTTTACTAAAAATCGTCAGAACCGTTTTCGAGAAATACATTTTTTTTCTTGTTTTTTTCAGAGTTTTTAGGGGGTAGCGCCCTCAAATTTGGAGCTAAAATTTATTTCTCGATTTCGCCTCGGGGTATGATTTTTCTGAACATGTATGCGAAATTTTGTCAAAATCGGCCCAGTAGTTTAGGCTCCAGGCGTCTGCACAGACAGACGACAGACGACGGACGGACATTTTTTAAAAACCACTTTTTTGTGTTTTGGACTCAGGGGACCTCAAAAAGTGTAAATTCATCAAAATCTCAAAATCGAATTTTCGCGCCATCACAATACTTTCTCTTTATATGAGAAAGTAAAAAAGTAAATAAAAGTAAATGAAGCTGGGAAAAGCAATATTGTTAGCCGCTTTTGAGGAAGTGTAACGGGGACGAAAATAGTTGAAAGCGAAACGGTACAAATAATGTCATAGATAGAATTATTTTTCCATTAAATTTTGATCAAATGTTCATGAAAATTAAATTTAATCACATAAAACCAGAACAACTAAATAAATGGAACAATGAAAGTAATTATGAATATGTGAAAGTTTAATATGAGTAAGGAAAGCATAGGTTCACCTTGGGGACAGTTGTTGGGATCAAGTGGTAGGGGGTGGGGGTAAGAGGCTATGATAGGAGTCTACTGTCTCAGGCCAGAGTGCGCTACAGTCTATTGATGCGATATAAAATATTATATAGTGTAAGTTACTAAGCAATGGAAAATGTATAGGAAAGTGTCAATTTTATATAAAATATCGAACGAGAATATATCTTATTTATAGTGAAGACAAAACATATAAAATGTATATGAAGGAATATAAAAGAAGAAAAATGTCATATGTATTATCCTCTAGGTCCTTTTTCTTGGCTAAGTGAATATTGTAGAATATAAACTGTAAAATTATACAAATATTTCTTTTTAAAATAAAAGTATTTTAAGGCTGTGCTCAAATCTCCTTCGAGAATAACTTTATGACTTATTGTCTTCATTTAAAATTATCGGAAAAAACCTTTTATATGCAATTCGCATATAAATAAAGGGATATTATGGTATGAAAAGGCTTGCAATAGAGTAATTTGAAAATATATATAATGTTAAATTGAATTTAATTTTAAAACAGGTCATCAGCGTTTAAGAATAAATTTTACAATTAAGTATTCTTAAATTAAAATGTAAAATGCTTTTGATATAAAGTATTTTACATTTATATAAATTAAGTTTTAACTTATTCAATAAAATTAAAGTGGTTCTTCTCTTAACCAAAGATGTTAGTTAAATTTATGAAGAATTGTATTTGTAATTTATATCTATCTAAGTCGAGAAGTGCATCTTTATTACAGTACTGGTGCTATGTTTCTATATCTTATAATATGTTAGTAAGTGTGTATCGGAGTTATACTTTGATATATTTCAAAAACAAATAATACTTTTGTAAGGAAGTTTTCATACTTTGTTTTATCGTTTTCAGAAAAAAATGTTCTCTTTAATGATCTTTAAATTAAAAAAAAAAAAAAAAAAAAAACTTTACCATAAAAAAAATATATATATATATTTAAAATATTGAAAAGATAAATTATTTGGAGAAAAAAAAAATCAATTTTATTGCAAAATATACTAATAATATAATTTTTGTAATTCAAAATATACTAATAAATTATGCTCAACAAAATTTGGCAATTAGGCAGCACAAGGGTACACAGTTTTATAAAGACACTGCATAATATTTATTTTTAAAAATAAGATCTTAATATTCAACCATAGGGAAAATATAAATAACGGTTAAACCTTATGGTGTTGCATAATTGCCAAGTCAGAAAATGTTTTTAAATTTAAACGTGTAAGAGTGATGTAGGAAAGCAAATGTTTGAGTGTGTGAGGGACAGAAAATAGAGAGGGCGTACAGACTATAACTTCACTTAGTTATATTGGATAAATTAGACCTACTAGAACTTACTTGGACAGAGGTAGGAATTGGCTAAACCTATGATTTCACAACTTTGGCATATTTTTTTTTTTTTTTTTTTTTTTAAGTGTTTTTGTAGGGATATTAATATATTGTGTATCTGTAGGTATGTTAATTAAACAGTTAAAAATAGACTGCCAATTGGTGTGGCACATAGCTTCCTCGCATCCTATCAAGTACTTTATTGATTTTATGCTTTTACAAGCCATTATTATTTAATTGCTTTAATTGTTTCCCCCGTTTTTTTAATCTGTCAAAATTGTTTAGATTTATTACACGAATTAAAATATCAATTTAGCAAAAGTTAAAGAGCGCAGATTTTTCAAATTAATCTGGGGCTATCTGCGGGTTACATTTGATAAACTATAAAAGTTTCATTCTAATCAGGTAAGTACTTTTGAAGCTATAGGTGTAAATAAATGTATGTTTGTGCGCATGTGGATGAGAAACAAATAGGCGCAGAAGGTTGAAACTTATATGGGACCAACAATGTGCTAATTATCACCTATCACCTAAAATTCATTAAAATTGGACGTGTAGTTTTTAAGATATGTTGGTTCGCAAAAATTGAACGACAGACCGACCGACAGACCGGCAGACAGACAAGGAACCAAAAATGTTCCCTGATGTCTGAAACGGATTTCTGTCTTGGATTTTTTTTTAAATCGGAGACCTAAATATTTTTCTTTCTTCAGAACGATCACATAGCTTCCGTTACCTTCGGTAAGCTCGGAAGCAAAAATATGCATTAGTATCCAAAGTTTCAATTACAATGATTAATAAAACGTTTTTAATATAAATTCCTCATTTGAACTAATAAAATGTTTTTACTAAATATACGAAAGGTAAGTATGATATTTGGACACAAATTTTAGAGTTGTAATCTACTATTCAAATACAAGGTATTTAAATTTAAAGAGGTCAATGAATCCTCTTAAAATAGAAGAGGGAATACTACAGCATTAAGCATTAAACTAAGTGGTCACAAACAGAATGGAAGAGTCTATCATGAATAATTAATCTGTTTAGATCCCACTATTTGCATCCAACTATAGATGAAAATTCGAGCTTATCTGCTAAAATATCATCACAATTAACTACCGTAGTAATCATAACAAGTAACAAGTAAACATTAATTTTTATTTAAATCTTTATTTTTGAATGCCACTATTATTTTTCATTATGTATTTAGTTTATTTATTGAACAATACTAAGTGAAAAATTATAAAAACTTAACTGAAAAAACATCAATACTTATATTTGCATAAGGTTTATTAATTACTCATTTTATCATGTATTATGTTAATTTTAAAATAAGTTTAATTGCTTTCCATCCCTATGGTCAAAATAACATTATTCTTAGCGTATCTCTACATCCAAGAGCGGCCTTTGCCCCATGATTAGTCTTCAATAATTCCTTTTTTAGGGTCCGTAGGCAGAACCAAGGACCCTAATATTTTCCTGCGTGTGTCTGTCTGTCCGTCCGTCTGTCGCCTGCTCTCAAAGCTAAACTTTCGTCTAATCACTTTTAAATTTGGCATATATGTGTATAGTACCTACTCACACATTTTAAAAATATAGCGACTTAAAACAAAATATTTTTCATAAAAATTAGGGTAAAAAAACTTAAGGGTTATTTTTATTTTTTTGGACACCGTGTGGGGATTCATATGAAAGGGTTCGTCGAGCTGATTACAAAATTATATATATATTTGTAAAATTGCCCCCCCCCCCCCTCTATCTCGCTTATGTAAAGTGCAAAAAATCTGAAAAAAATCCGGAACTTTTTTCGACCAAAAGTAAAGATACCACTTTTTGGAAATTTCCAAAAAAAAAAAAAAATTTATTGACAAAATAATTTGTTTATAATTATGCTCTTTTCGGTGTATTTATATGTTTGTAGTCCGGTTCAGTGACAAAAAATATTTCATCAGAAGTTTGTTTATGTGTTTTAAGAGTATCAGACCCATAGAATTGTTCAAAGTAGGCTTTTTAGCATTTTAAAAAGCACCATCAATAGGTACTACTTAAACAATACATTGTTGACTACTGTGTGCTGACTAGCACACATTTGACCTGTTAATGATTTACTACTAATCTGCATCCTCTAATAAAAAGTTCCCTGGTACAAACACTAGCATTAACATAGAAATTTATGAATATTATTTCAAAATAAGAACATTATAGTAAGGAAATAAAATATTAGTTTGTTGTATTAAAAGTCCAAAAAATATTTCCTTTGTTTATTTTTGACTATTTATAATTTCTCTCCTTTTTTATCAATAATCTAAAACCGTTGATGTTATTGTAGATACGGTTTTACAAACTTTCTTTTTATGATCGTTAAAAAATTAACATTGAGTTTAGATGTAAAACAATTTAAAATTATTTAATATCTAAATAAAAAGATTCTTTTAGTATTCCTTGTAACCACAACAGTAAAAAAAGAACCCTGTATAAAATTTAGTTTTATATGGGTACTATAAACATTTGAATACGACCGGGTTGTTCACTCAATGTATAAACTGTCGTTTCAACACTGAATTTATTAACAAGTTATTTTAGAGAAGGACTAGAATGGTCGGAAAACTGAGTGCATGTTGGTCTATGTAGAGATAGTATGGAAACATAGTAGCATACAGCATACAGCATACAGCATACAGCATACGTGACAGGGGTAATTGCCTTAGAGCATACCCGCTACGTACTCAAACAGAAACCAAGCTTCAACATTGTCTCTCCACATTGCTAACATCTCTATGGAAATTCATTTGTCTAAACCAAGCCTTCCAATACAACAGAGGCAAACTATAACGTTTCCTCACTGGTTTTAATTAGTCCCCTCCAAAGTCGCGAGCTAATAGTTGTGTAAAATTCTTCTTCCCCAAATCATAAACTTAATTAAAATTCCACAGAAACTGAATTGCTTCCATTACTCCGGGTTTCGCTTATTATAGACAAAATGTAATATAGGTTCTTTTATTGTTGTTAATTTATTTAATTCTTGTTTTGTTATGACTACCAATGAAGGTACTTCATATCAATTACGTTGCTATTTTAAACTTTCAATTTGTTTAATTCAATATTGTATGACACACCATGGTAATGGCATTTCTAAAGTAGGTATTTAATTGAGGTGTTTTTAGGAATCGCGATTTGGATATCTACATTGTATGGTTGTATTTGTAACTATAAATTGCTAGTAGACGGATCAGAAGAGGATAGAAGAACTTGCTCCCAAAATTTTAGAGAAAACTAAGTATGGTACTTTTTTACTTTAGCACCCCCCTATATCCCTTTGTGTTAATAGTTATTTAGACAAAGACATATACAGAGATGCATAATATTCCTTAGTCTAAATTACTATTAAGACGAAGGGATATTAAGTCCAATGTACCTTGGAACAAAGGGATATCACACTTGTGTATATATATGTAATTGTGATCATATCCCTTAGTCTAATCAACTATTAAGATAAAGGAATATTAAATATAAAACTGCCCCAGGAGTCTCAATTTCTTGGGGAGACAAATACACAAACCTTTGAGACTTTTGTTGGAAATACTATTGTTGAACCAAGGGGGGTACTAAAGTAAAAAAGTGCCCTAATTATTAAAGGGCCCCATAATAGTAACATTAATTATTATTATTATATTGATTTACCAATGTCTAAATTAATTAGTATTATAATATAGTACACTAGTATTGATTCATAGTAGTAACCTGTATTATCTATATAGTAGTTGAGCTAAGTGTAATGTAGTTAATATCAAACCACATTCTACACAATTATAACTAACTATCCCCAGTTGGATCAATTTCGTTTCCATTTTAGCAGTCTAAACTCAACACTGCAGTACAGATGTAGTTTTTTTGAGTATGAAATTGATTTTCAATCGCTTTTTAGGGTTTCGTTGGTAAAACCAAAAAAATAAACCCTTATAGTTTCGTTCCTGTGTCTGTCTGTCTGTCACTCTGTACGGTTCCAATAACTTTTGAATCAAAAGAGATAAAGACATAAAACTTTCCAATATTAAAGAACACTTTGACGCGCACACAGTAAAAATATAGCGAACTCAAAATTAGCAGCTGTTCAAATTCAAAATGCCGGATAATTCACGTCACGCGAAAAAAATATTTTTTTAAAATTTCGAGTGGGGTATCAAATGAAAGGTATTGAAGAGTAGATTACAAAAATATATATCACTTAGGGAAAATGTTTATTTTTCTGCGCCATTTTGTCAAAAAACATCAAAATTTGGCGTGTCCCCCCCCCCCCCTAAAACTATATTTCTGCTGTTACTAAAAATATAGAAAAATAGGAAAAATGTGCGGTCTGATGGGCCAATGAAAAAATAAGAATAGCAATTTGATCCGAATAACTGGGAATCCAAAATGGCGGCTAATTCCTGTCACAGGGAAAAAAATATTTTTTTTAAATTTTGAGTGGGGTATCAAATGAAAGGTATTGAAGAGTAGATTACAAAAATATATAACACTTCTGGAGAATATTTAATTTTTCATGCCATTTTGTGAAAAAAACATAAAATTTTTAACCCCCCCCCCCCCCCCTTATACTAATTTCATGGTCACGATACCAACGAAACCCTTTTTACGTGAGACTTTACGTCTAAACAATTTATTTACTTGAAGGAACACTATAAGGCTAGGCGCACACTGGGGACAATACAGTCTGCAGACTGTCTGCGGGCTGTCTGCCCTGGTGAAAAAAATTGTCGCAGGCGAAAAAAATGTCGCCGTCCAACTTTTTTTTGCACCGGGAGACAGCCACCGCAGACAGTCTGCAGAATGTTTTGCCCCCAGTGTGCGCCTAGCCATAATTTAAATGTGTAAAAATTTCCCAAATGACCCCAAAACAAGTAAATCTATCAGAATCGTCGGGACCTATAAAAAGGACCTATAAATTAGAATCCCGTAGAGTTCCTAAAGCAAGTAAATCCAAAAGAATTTTACAAAGGGCCTTTTATTTGAAATAAACTGTTTAGTGCAATTTCAACATAATTTATACTTTAAAACTTTCATTCACTCTTTTTCTTTTATTTTCCTTTTCTTTTTCCTTTCTCTCTCTCCTTATTGCCAAATCTCTTGCCAATATCTACTGGCCAAATTATTAAGTCTGTAGAACAAGTAATACAATTATATTAAAAATAAGTATAAACACCATAAACAGAAACGTTTACAAACTAAATACAAGCCATTATTATGGGAACATAATATAGCCATACAATCATTAAGTGCTACTGCATTATATGTTCTAAAGAAAAACGCCACTTGTGTTGAATGTTTTATAATTATACCCATTCTTTAAGTTTTTAAAAAAAGGAAATTATGAAAAAAAATAATATTTCATATATTTTAAGCTAAAATAAAAAAAAGGACAATGTTGGATTAGAGTCAACAATTTATAAAAAGGAGAGAGGTTGGGTAATGAAAAGAATAACCCCTGAAACTGAATAGGCCCAAGTCTCTTTAACACAAAAATACACTGAAAGCCTTTTTTTATTCTATTCCCCCCCCCCCCCCCCCCTTTCATTGTTTTCTACAATACTCACAGCCACTTCATAACTAGAGTTCACTTTGTTTCTTCTATATACTTCAGTTGACTTCAACAACTTCATACATGACATTTAAATGAAGTTTCTTTAAACGAGAGAATCATAAAAGAACACGTTGTTCTGATTGACAAAATAAAATATGTATTTCAGATATATGATGAAAGGAGTTCCACAAGGTTAGAAGAATTTATATTAACTCCAGAACTCTTTTATTTATTTATTTATTTTTTTTTTTCTTATGAATATTTTTTAAAGTTAAATAAATGAAAACTATTAGTTATATAGTTATTAATTTATTCTTTCTTAATGAAACTTTTTTTTTTATAATTACTGCTCCTGTATCCTAAACTGTTAATATAAAAATTACTTTTATGGCAATTAAACATTTATAAAAGTTGAATTTATATTTTCCTTATATTTTATAAAATACCATAATAACTTTTAAATTTTTTACTTACTTAATACTTAATAAATCATAAAAAACTTTTTTATAACAAAAGATTGTATTTCACAAAGTTCTCCATTGAACTGTTAAATGTATTAAGTAGTTGTACCCTTTACAGTAGTTTTGCTTCCGTCATTTATCCATTTAGGGCAAAAGAAAAAAAAAAAAAAAAAAAAAAAAAAAAAAAAAAAAAAAAAAAAAAAAAAAAAAAAAAAAGAGCCCTTTTTTTTTACCTTACAGTAGTTTTGCTTCCGTCATTTATCCATTTAGGGCAAAAGAAAAAAAAAAATCTTTATTCGTCTCATATTGTTTCAACTTATAAAGTAATGAAAGACAGTTAATTATTCTATTTAAGTTAAGTGATTTTAAATGTATATATATTTACGTAAAATAACATCGAGTGAGTGGACATACAAAGTCCACCACTTGCCAGACCTTTGTTAAAAAATTATATCAAAAAAAAGTTTTTCTAGCGTGATAAAATCAGATTAGAATTTATCAATTGCTTAAGGTTTAAAGAATGCATAATGCATTATTTATATTAACTATTTTATATAAAAGAGTAATTAAAAGAATAAAGCAATTAATGGAGAATCAAATACGTCCGAGCTAATAACCTTATAAAGGTTTTCTAATAATAAAAGTTTCAGAGGCATTTATAATTGTTCAAATTGTTTCCCATTTCCAAACCTGAAATAGAGATTATAAATAAAACGAAGGAAGTAATAATAAAATTATAGTAGTTAAATCAGTAAATAGCCAATGGGTGTTTGAGTTAAGAATTGTATTATTTAAAATGTAGATAACTTGTGTAATGTCTAGAGTCAGGTTTGTAAAGAATTTAAAAAAGGGCAACAGCTGGTTTAGAAGCTTTAGATTTTATAGCTTTCCCGCCCTCTAACTGCTCTTAAACTGCTAGTACAGTTTTTACTCGCCAAAGCCGTTAGTTTTCTTCAGGTTTTTGGACCAATTATGTGTTGATTTTCACTTAAAACTAAAATATTGTTATTTTTAAGTTGCTAATGTTGTGGGTTAGTTGAGTTAGGTTGGTAATATGACAGTCTTTAATATCTACTGAAAGGTAAGTTCAAAGCTCGACTGCAGCAGATTTACACTTTTTTCTGCTTACTGACTTCCCCCTCCTGATTTAAATAAATATTTGAACATATTCCAAAACCTTATTTACTCCCTTTAAACTACGAAGCTACCTGTTTGGTTTATTTTCAAGGATACTTTAAAATCCCTCTAAAAACTTGAATTTCTTATGTAGACCAGCATTTCCTTAATTTCTTAGAAATTTCATCACCCATAACATACATTTACATAATTAGGCGAATAATTAAATCAATATTATTTTGAGTTGAACTATATTTTTCTACACTATTGGCTAATAGTATTTAAAGTATGTTCTTAATTTTAGAGACAGGATTTTAAAGGTTTGTGTATTTGTTTATTGGAGTGTTTTGCTCACGATAACTGGCGTAATAATTTACCAATTTGACACACAGCTGTATATTAGCATTTGTGACAACTGTATTGTTTTTGAAAATTTCATAAACAATAAAAGTTTTTGAAAGTTCAACCATATTGGCTGTTAACAACTGCCAATTTGGCGGACGACTAAAAAATAAGGTTTTCCTTCTAAATATTCCAGACTGTGATAGAAATAGACAAATTTAGTTATTTATATGCTTTGTCATTGTTTTTGTTTACTGTGATATAGGTATAGAAAGGGAGGATAATAAAAATGATTTATTTAAGTTTAGATTTTAAAATTTGTTAATTAAATAGCAAAATTTTCATGATAAATTACCAAGGAGGTAATGACAGTGACTAAATTGGAAAAAGTTTCTTTAAACATTTCGACATGGACTTGTTTATTTCTATTAATTTGTAACCGTATAAATAAATAAATTATAATATCTATTATAAATGTGAGTAATACCCTAGTTCAGCATTGTGATTGTGTTGAATAGTAAAATTTTGTCTTCATTTAAGTGTTTATGTTATAACGCCATGAACTGCAAATCCGACTTAAAGGCAAGAGCAAATATTAATCAGCTATATATATATATAAAAAAAAAAAAAAAAAAAAAAAAAAAAAAAAAAAAAAAAAAAAAAAAAAAAAAAAAAACATTCATCAAATCAAAACTAAACTTCCATTTTCATGGAAGTAAAAACAAAAATCCCCGCCAAAATTTAATCATATTCCAAACCGTTTTCAAAATAAAATTAATATAATACGACTTTAATAACAATAATAAAATAATTTAAATAAGACAAGTATAACACATGTTCTTTCCTCTTTATTTTAGTTCCTAAATAATTAAAAATGTAATAAAAGTGGAATGTCTGATATAGGTGACCCTCGAGTTACCTTTTGTTATCTGTTTCTATTGTTTGATCTCTTTCTACGCATATTTTTTTTTAATTGTTAATTTTTATTTAATATATGCTATACAATAACAATGTTACAGGAGAAAATAATATTAAAAATGTATATTGACGAAACCGATTTAATTGGTAGATATTCTTGTTTTGTTGTATAAAAAAAATACCTTGTTCACATTTTTTACTCGACGTAAAAGTACGTGCTTGATATTTTTGTTTATAATTTTTTTATTTTTAAATTACTACTGTAATAACCCTGGCAGTTGATCGGGACTATAACCCAAAAGAAAAAAAAAAAAAAAAATTACTACTCACTCAAAACAATATATTCATTAAACCTTAATTAATATTTCAGGAACGTCTATGGCTTGGAGAGAGACGAAATATAACCAGATCGCATCCTTGAAGTAATTACGTAAAAAGTACATTACGCGTCTAGAGCAGAAAGTAGCATTTTGCATGCGAGTTTGGAGTTTGCACCCGAGCGACAGCGAGGGTAGTAAAACCACACGAGCAAAGCAAAATGCAGTTTTCGCACAAGTTGCGTATCGTACTTTTTTTACAATTGTGAATTTTAATAATAAATACAGAAAAAAAATTTTATTTCTGCAACTGTTCTGGCAAAACTAACAGACGTCTCTATCTGTAAGCAATCGAATTTCACAAGCAGTGGTGTAAATTCCTTATCACTATATTCACATCAGAATTAACCACTGTAGCAATTCATATACATATACTTTACGTCATCTTGAATGAAGTTGATAACACCAGAAAGTCGGCTTATTACAATCAAATTACGTTTGTTTAAAAAGAGACTTTATTTATTTTATATTCCAATAATAAGATGGTCGTAAAAACTACTTGTCTGATAGAAATATTATTTATGGCTATTTAAAATTAAGAATTAGACTTATAAACTACAATAAATTACCGTTTGTACCAGAAAGAACGAGTTTTTTTTCCTCTTTTATTGGCATCGGTTCATGAATCCATACACTCTTAATATATTTGCAGCCGTTCATTAAGTTGTGAATTTATGTATTTGAAGTAATTTTTAATATAATAGATTATTTTTTGCAGTAAATTTATCGGCAGGAACAAATTGATTTCTATTTTTGAATGTACTTCGAATTGGAATCTACGTTTGTAAAATGGAGGTGATAACAGAGGTGAATAGCAGTAAGGTAGTGTTATATTGCTCGTGTATAACTTTATAAAAATATTTCTATATGAATTGAAAACTTTACATAACATATTATAATATGCTCCTAAATCTTCATTTACATTACAATAGGTAGAAATAGGAGAGTTTGCTTTTCCAATTCTATGTAAATGTATGCTTTCCAATTACCGTGATTAGCTCTAAGTTGGTTAATTGCTATTATCATACTTCTATTTTCCGTAAACTCCTTTAAACCCAGAGATATAAGATTCCACTTCTACTTAAATTAATTTGTAAAAAGGCCCTGCAGTGGTGGATTTGTACCACCTGTTACACTGCTGCAATGCCAAGATCTCCCTCTCTCTCACCAAGTTCATCTCTCTGAATAGGTCATTTGGTCATTTGGTGATGGTTTCCAAACCACATGATAAAATCCTTTTATCCTTATTTTCCATACTACTCTCGTTAGCATCGATTCTCACGGTTAATTTTATGCCTACGTGACCTTTAACTCATAAGATAACAACATTTTTCCACATTTAATTAAGTGGTGTCACGAACAAACGATGCGACAGAGTACATAATTTTTGAGAATAGGATAGTTTATAATATTTTTTATCACTTCTACTGCGCTCGTTATCAGTACATAAAACATAATTAGCGTGGTCATCTCCTCAATAATACTTCTAAGAGTTTCAATCACCTCAGTTTTGTAATTAGACAAAAATCTATTTACTTCGAGAATATGAGATATTTGCAGGGCTTGTAGCAGATTTTCCTCAAAATTAAGTGACTTTAGTGACTATTTTTTTCAAAATAAGTGACTTTTAAGTGACCTGTTTTCCCCAGATAAGTGACTTCAAGTGACTTAATTTTAAGTAAAAAAAAAAAGTATTTTAGTTACTTTTTTTGTTTAGCACTGTTAAACAAATGCAATTATACAAATTTTAGAACAGTTTTTTATTCATTTGATTTTGTGGACCGTAACTACAAAAAAATTGAACGTTGGCGGTATTTTGACAGATGTAAACAAACTTTGACGTCACCAAAATTATCGCACTAATAAATAATTATATTCGCTTGTAACTTAATTAATGGAATTTCATCAGGTTTTTTTATATTTGTTTCCTAAATTTTTTCCGGTTCCAACGATATGCTGAACGATATGAATCTAAATTCAATTTTTAAGTTTTTGGTAGTTTTCATACTACGGAAAGTTAAATTTTAATTTAAATCAAATTATAATTATTATTAACTACGGGAAACAGACAGTGAAAAATACACTCCTGTGCCGGGATCTAGTGCAACTGTTACAAACTTTTTCATTAATCACAGTTCAAAGTAGGCCTAATATAAAATTCATAGTTAAAAAAAGTCTTGAGCTTACAAAATCCCTTTTGAAAAACAGTTAAAATATATGTTTTGTATTTAAAAAACTACAGAAAATTAATTTTTTTTATCCTTGTAAGCCCAAATAAGTGACTTTCAGTGACTTTTTTTTAAATAAGTGACAAAAAAGTGACTCTCGTCAAAATAAGTGACTTTCAGTGACTCACTACAAGCCCTGTATTTGGGATGTATAAGAAATATAACCACTTTATGTTCAGTTTTTGTTTATGAATATAAAAAGTGAAAATAAATTCGCTGTTTGGTTACTTCTTAACTTCATCTAAAATGAAGGTGTTATTTTCATATCCAATGGATATTAGGGATTGTCATCAAGCTGTTTTAGGGTATCTGAGAACATCAATGCATCATAATCGTTAACCCCCTATGAATGAACCCTAAAAATGAAATAAAGTTTACGATATGGCTTTAAAGAGTCACTAACTAGAGCAAGGATTAGTTTATCTTGGTTTAATAGTTAATATATTAAAAGCATCACATTTAGCCATCACTAATAAATTAAATAATTCTAATGATAAATTATCTAAAGCATTAAAAATGTTAAACATATTATATCGTAATGGATCCTTCAGGGTATAGAAGAAAGAGAAATGTTTACTTCATTAAGGTGTTAAATTTCTTTTGAAAGGTATCGTATTGTGTGAGTAAGTTGTCTATGAAATTAACTTACTTGACGATTAGGAACAAAGAAAGTTTCTCCCTAGAGGCATGGTCATCTTTGTACAGGACAGGGGGGGATCAGATCATATCCAGGGGCTTTGTTGGAAGGAAGCCTTTTTATTATGTAGCAAAAATCGGAGGGATGGAAACATTTTGGGGGAGGGGATAATTGTCAGGAATGGATAAGTCCTTTATTACTTTATGAGAGTGATTGGGTTCGTGAATATGGGGATGAGGAGTGAATTGTTCGGAAAGGAAATGAGCAAAGAACTCTGATTTTTTCGTCATCGCTCTTTGCCCAGGACCGGTCAGGTTTTCGAAGGGGAGATGGGATTATCTTGTGTTTTAGGATTCTGCGGGTAGCATACCAAAGCGATTTGTCTTCTGCGGTTAGTTTGTTAGTATAATCTGTGGATCGTTGTGAGTTGTATGTCTTCAGTGCTGCAGTCAGTTGTCTAGTAAGTCTGTTAAAAGCCTGTTTGTCAGTTAGAGTCCTAGTCCGTTGCCATCGTCCTCTAGCTCGTCGCTTGTCTCTTATTAACGTCCGTATTGCTAGAGGTAGTTATAAGTCAGTCGAATTCCGTTGTTGCTTAACAGGTGTTGAAGAGTCCCAAACACTTGTCTGCATTGCCTCAGTCAAAGTTTGTACTGTTACAAGAAGCCTAATACAATTAAAAGGGTTAGATGAAATACACACACACACACACACACACACACACACATATATATATATCTATATTTATATATATATATATATATATATATATATATATATATATATATATATATATATATATATATATATATAAACGAATAGACTGAAATATTTAATTAAAAAACAATAAATTCTATTTAAAATCAAAGTATTTGGATTTTTTTATGTGAAGGTAAGAGAGTTTGAAGGGGAGAGAATATAAAGGCTTAATTAAAAATGCTATCAAATTCGTTTTATCTGGCCCTTGATAAAACCAGGACAATGCTTTGTTTTGTAGGCCCGAATTCACAGGAAATTCAATCTTAACATTCATCAGTATTTCCACCGATATTCAGAAAATGAAAAATAACCAAGCAACAATTTTTTTTATTAAATTAAAAAGTTTACACCTACACCTACACCTACACCTACACACACACACACACACACACACATATATATATATATATATATATATATATATATATATATATATATATATATATATATATATATATATATATATATATATATATATATATATATATATATTAATGAGTCGTTTCGTATTTAAAATATTATTAAATATTGTAGTCTTTCTTAAATCGGAGTAGTTAAAATAAGTGAATTCTAAAATAGCAGTTTTGTGCAATAAAAGTAGTTTTCTATTAGTAATAATGAAAATCTATAACTATTGATATTTAGACAAGTAGTTTTAATTGTAGGCAGTTTTAATTCCTATATATTTTATAAGTGGACGGCTACAACATAATAAGCATGATTGTAAAATATTAGTTTTTTTGATTCAAAGAGTATTTATCTGCATACTACTCATTATATTTGTGACTGTGCTTGCGAGGAAAAAAGTTTATTTCTGAAGTAAGATTTAAACGTTCTACAAAGTCGTTTCTTTATTCGTGATTCTACAGGCTAACTGGTTCTAAAGTTGACTAATGTTTTAAATTTATCTTAGTACAAAGTTACATTTTGGTGGAGATAGTTCAATTTTAACTTAACATATATAGTTGTATGCTATTTGATAGATTGTAAGCTGAAGCATAGTAAATACATTTTCAACCTTAAAGTAATCTAGTGAACAAAACTTTATTTGAATTAGTTAACTTCATCTTAAGTCACACGCGTAAACAAGATGCTGTCACGCGTGTGGAACATTGTTGGCAGACAAATGAGTTCGAAAAGTGTTTTAAAACCACAATTGAGGGTTTTTTGAACTTTATTCTGTTCTTTACAAACAAAATAAGATGTTATTTTATCAGAAGTGTATTTAAAGATGAGTTTCTACGATGAACTGTAGTTATTTAATTGGTTATAGCTGTACAAATAATTTTCTCTCGTGTCCTAGCAACTACAAGGATGCTTTGTTTAATCGAGTACACCAGATCGCTTGATGAAAAACTGCTGGATCTGGTCTCGTAGTCCGATGGTAAACGGAACAAGGTAAGGTAACCAAGTTTTGTTTATTTTCTGTGTTCCCTTCTACTATGTCCACTTCTATGTTTCTTCTCTCTCTCTTTCTCTTTCTCTCAGATGTATTTTATTCATGCACTATGAATCTATTTAACACTGACCTAGTTCAAAGAACCTTTGTTGTTAATTTTAGTTTAAGAGATATTTTCCACCTAAAATTTGACTTCCATTAACCATTCTCTTTGTCCTTACTTAACTTTGCTTTACGGTACACGGTTAATTATAATTAAGTCGTATAATTGGGTCAAATGTTTAAAAAAAAAAATACATACCTACAATTAATAAATAAAAATTAACTCTAAAATAATATAAAAAAAAACTTTTAGACAAACTTGTATTATAAAAAAAAAAAAAAAAATGGTAGTGCGTGAAGTCTCACGTATAAAGGGTTTCGTTGGTGTTGTAAACATGAAATTAGTAGTTGGGGGGGGGGATTTTGGATGTTTTTGACAAAATGGCGTAGAAAATTAAACGCTTTCCACAAGTGTTATATATTTTTGTCATCTACTCTTCAATACCTTTCACTTGATACCCCACTCAAAATTTTGAAAAAATATTATTTTCCCCTTGACAGCAATTAGCCGCCATCTTGGATTCCCAGTTAATCCGACCAAGTTGCTATTCTTATTTTTTCTTTGGCCCATCAGACCGCACATTTTGCATATTTTTCGATATTTTTAGTAAGAGCGGAAATACGATTTTAGGGGGGGGGGACACGCAAAATTTCGATGTTTTTTGACAGAATGGCGCTGAAAATTGAACACTTTCCCTAAGTGATATATATATTTGTAATCTACTCTTCAATACCTTTCATTTGATACCCCACCCAAAATTTTAAAAAAATATTTATTTTCGTGTGACATGAATTATCCGCCATCTTGGATTCCCAGTAAATCAGATCAAATTGCTAATCTTATTTTTTCTATGGCCCACCAGACCACACATTTTCCATATTTTTCTATATTTTTAGTATGAGCGGAAATACGATTTTAAGGGGGGGACACGCAAAATTTCGATGTTTTTTGACAAAATGGAGCCGAAAATTGAACACTTTCCCTAAGTGATATATATATTTGTAATCTACTCTTTAATACCTTT
Organism: Gerris lacustris; assembly: GCA_951217055.1. Taxonomy (NCBI): domain Eukaryota; kingdom Metazoa; phylum Arthropoda; class Insecta; order Hemiptera; family Gerridae; genus Gerris; species Gerris lacustris. Next base: position 20,123,341 of record OX578278.1, read on the forward strand.
CATTTGATACCCCACGTAAAATTTAAAAAAAAAAATTTTTTCGCATGACGTGAGTTATCCGCCATTTTGGATTTGAACAGCTGATAATTTTGAGTTCGCTATATTTTTCCTGTGTGCGCGTCAAAACGATCTTTAATATTGGAAAGTTTCACGTTTCTATCTCTTTTTATTCAAAAGTTATTGGAACCGTACAGAGTGACAGACAGACAGACACATGAACGAAACTATAAGGGTTTCTTTTTTTGGTTTTACCAACGAAACCCTAAAAAAGAAACATCAATTGAACAAAACTTTCTTATATAGAAATTAATACTGTATTTAAATCCCACGTTATCCCATTTAATTGAGTTTTTTTTTTTTTTTTAACTTACATACCTATATAAATAGTTCAACACGTGGTTGTTTACCTATTTTTTTTGAGTTTCGACAAAAATCAGACTTATTTTCATAAACATCTCGGAAACTGTGGATAGATTCGCATTTAAATCGACTATATTTAAGATATTTTAATCAAAATCGTCGGAATAGTTTTAAATTTTTTTCTTTTTTCAGGATAGCACCCCCCAACTTTGAGGTAAATTAATTTCTAAATTAGCCTCAGGGTATGACTTTTCTGAACCTGAATGGCAATGTTGATTAAAATAGGCCCAGTACTCTAATCACCACGCATCTGCACAGACTGCAGGCGACAAACGAACGAATACAAACAACTGACAGACGTAAAAGAAAATGCATTTAGAACCGTAGAGTGTAATAAAAAATATAATTAATGTGATAGTAGAGTAGATATTTCACAGAGATGGCCGTGCCAGTAGGAACAGAGGCATAGGAAGAAGTCCAAAAATATAAACTATAATTACTTAGGGACAATATTACACTAGTAGAAGTTAGAGAAGTTGCATAAACTAGTCATGCAATGTAATGCCATACAATCCATTCGCACAATGCATGTCTATGTCAAATCGTGGAAAAGTAGTATAGACGTGGAAGATGCATTTTAACTCCCCAAAAGCAACGTGGCTCTGACGACTGATGTGTATGTACCTGCCACAAATCTATCATTTGATGGAGAGAATCCATGGACATTAACAATATGTTTATGCCTTAAGAATTCAAGTCAGACACCAATGTCTTAGGATCGCCATTTTGTAAGTAAGAAAGCATATTAATGTATGTGAATATACACAAATGGGTTTTCTTTAGATTGTTACTCCCCTATGTTGTTTTAGAATATAAATGACTTTGACTAAATAACTTTAAAGAAAATACGTGTGGTGTCGTGGGACACGCGGTAGGAACATGTTCCTTACTCTTTTCATTAAATATAAATTATAAAATCGCTGTAATAACTACGTATACATGGTGGAGTTAGAAAAGAGACAAAATTAAAAGTAACTAACTATTTGTACTAGCGGAGTTAAGGCAAAATTAAATGAAAATATTTTTATTATCTTTGAAGCGAGCGTCTTTCAATAAATAATGTATTGTATATTGAGAAAAAAGGTAATGATAAATTTATAGTTAAAGTAGAAAGTAAATGGTTGTAGAATGAAAAAGAACTCTCCTCCCAGGTCCCGTCGGCATATTACTCCAATTTAATATTAAAATAAGAAATATAAATCTTTAACTCACAAAAACTTCTGCTTGTATCAAGTTGAAATTTTACATGCTTGTTTCAATTGTACTGTAGGTGATGTATACAAAGTTTCATTAAAATTTTTACGTTTGAACGTAAGATATCGGTAAAAACGTTGTTTTCTTTATTTTTCGGTTTGGTCCGCTTTAATAAATTTAGCGATCTTTATCACTTCATAGTAGTGTCGGTGTTCGTTTTACTAAAAAAAAATATTTAAAAAAAGTTGTTTGTCTCATTAAATAGACGAAGTTAGAATTTTTTCTCGTCCAAAAATTCCAATTTTCAATTCGAAGCTTACGTTTACGCGAGCGTTGAGCGTGAACGCTTGGGCGGATAACGTTGTACAACGAACATGTCCCTGACATTGGTAAAATGAACATGTGTACCAAATTCCAACTAAGTCGGTCAACTTTTACACAAGTTATCGCCAACGGTAGATTTCGTGACGGATTTTGCGTGACGGTGATTTTGTGACGGTGATTTTGTGACGGTGATTTTGGTCGTTTTTTTCGGATTCACTCCCGGGCTCCAGAACGTGCCATAATGAACTTGGTTTCAAAAGGTATGTTTAATCCAATGAACTTTTGGACAAAGGAATATTGCACTTCTGTTTTTATAACGAGAGTAACAGTCTAAAGAATAACATTCCGTACACCTTCTTTAGATTATTACTTCCCTCATTTTTTATAAGCGGAGTAACAGTCTAAAGAAGAGCCACAAATGTATGGAGTAGAATCATTCCATACATAAACGACAAGATTGCAAACCCTAATAGAGGAAAGGTCAACCAATGTAAAGGTTTCTTAACATGATATTGCAGTTGAACTTGACATTCATATGTCATATTATGATTGTCAAGTTCAAACTTCCATAAAAACTAAACATAAATGATGCTTTTTTAGTATTATTTATTTATACTCGTATTAGTTCATTTGGAATATTTTTATGTATATCTATTGTTGAAGGCACAAGAGAAGCATGTAATGGAATCAAACCGAATATTATCGAAATGCTTTTGCTATTTTTAACCCTAGAAAGTTAACCTGGAGTCAAAATGACTCCCATTTTTTTTTTAAACTACGAATGCACGGTGTCTGTAAAATACAGAACTCCCACATCTCAGCTATGCTATCTCCCACCCTTAAATGACCCTTCTACACTTCTATCAGTTCCAAATTCATATTCTAATGAGGACATATCGTTTGTTTTTCTGCAGTCACAGAGTCATTTTGACTCCTGTTTAGTCTTACACGTAAATTTTTTGTTGGTCATTTTGACGCAAAATAGTATTTTTTAGAATAGTATGTCATGTTATTGTTTATTTGGCCATTTCAAATCTTATAAATTAGATATTATATAACTTTTAATTCAATAATTATTTCAAATTAAAGGTAATATAATTGTAATTTATTCATTTATAAGTATAAATTGTTATATTTTTTTTGTCTTTATATGTCTAAATTATATAAAGATAATAGAATATGAATATAGTCAAATAATGGAGAAAAAATACAATGATCCAAACTATATTTATCACTTGATGAAGGAAATGACCGATTCAGATACCGATTATGAAAAATAGCGTATTTGACATAATATTTATGTGATTTGGACCCTGATTTGAAAATAGAAAATACCTTTTTGATCCCTTCAGCGATAATGAGGAAAATGATAAATTAATTGAAACAATTTACGAAATAGAAAAACCAAAGGAAAGGAAAGAAAAAAGCTACATAAAAAAAAGTAAATAAAACCACTCCGGTAGATAACAATACCGGGTATGTAAGAGTAGTCCAGTTTGAAAAACCGGAATTAAAAGAAAAAAAAATGTTTTTTATGGCAAACAAAGCACCCAAGTGTCCCATCAACTAGCACTAAAACGTGTTAAAAAAATATTGTACATATTAGGCCTTTATATTTTAATAAAACTGGGTATAATAGATTAGGGAGTCAATATGACTCAAGGTTAGTCATAAGAGGTTAAAAAATATGGTTAGCGTTCTAGGGTTAATAATAAACATTCCAAGTTCATAAAATCAATTTAAATTAACTTACAAGTCAGAGTTACAATATCGTAGGATCGCCATTTTTGTAAATACAAGTATACTAATGTATGTGAATATACACATGAGTTCATGCTCAGTTCATTAATTCTTAAGGTTAATCAAGATTATAATGGGTTATTGTATAAATGGAAATTAATAAAATTAGTACATACACATTTAATTATTATTAAAATTATCAGTTTATTAGAGGTCGACCAAGAAGTCATGAACACGGGAGAAACGGAAAGCTTAACTTCGTTTAAAATCGGAACTTCCGAGTAGTGCCGAAGTCAGTACAGTCGGGTGCTAAGACAATACCCATTTCTAGTTTGTATGACATGCGCAGTTACGTCAAATCTCACGAATAACAACAAGAAGAAGGTTTCCAATCCGTTAGGTTTCCTGTTTTGTTTGTTTTTATACAATATGAATTATAGTCACAACTATCACACAACAATTTTGATTTTGTATCATTCACCATGCGATGATGCAAATGCAAAGAACACTACAAATAATGGGGTTGGAACAAACCTAATATTTATTTTTTTATTATAAAAATGATTGCTCTCCATGACAATTAATCAAAATAATATTAGCGAATTTCTAGTTTGCTTTTCCCCATTATATTTTAAGGAAAACTTATCTTAGAATCTCATTATTTTTATAATTTCTTCCTAATTTTGAATTCGTGTTATTATCCATGTTTTTAATAATACCAGGAAATTTAATTTACCAAAGAGAAAATTGCCAAAAACAATCCGAGAGAGGTAATAGTACAAATAATAATTCACAAAAAAGTAAGAACTAAAATCCAGAAATAAGGAAAGTAACAAATAAAACAGAAATAAAAAAGTAACAAATCAAACTCAGAAATAAAGAGGAAGAAAAAAATCGATTAGATTAAGAAAGAAGAAAATATATTTAGATTTAAAGAATATTATTGTGAATAATCAATAAATAATAATATAAAGATATTATCGTATATTATTGTGATTTCTTATCAGGTACAGTGTTGCCTGTTGCAAAAAATATAGAAGTTATCAAAAATAAAATTATTAATAACAAAAGAACAACACTGTATTTTTTGACAGTGGTCTATTTTAATAAAAACTGACTCTACATGTCGACACTAGCGCACTCCTCACATTTCCATGACTTCTTGGTCGACCTCTAGTAAAAGTTATTCAAGATCTGATCATGATTTTATCGAACCGTGTAAGACTGGATAAAATCAGACAAGTGACATATTATATTATGAGCAGTTGGGTCTATTTAGAAAATTAATCACCTCACTTTTGCGATATTTCGATCCCTCCATGGATTAATCTCTAGCTGACTGACTAGCTGATTATATTGTTATGGTTATTGTTTTTGGAACGAAGTTCCTTATGGCACGTTCAGGAGCCCAGGAGTGAATCCGAAAAAAACGACCAAAATCACCGTCACAAAATCACCGTAAAAGTGTCACGAAATCTATCGATGACGATAACTTGAGTAAAAGATTAACGAGTTAGTTGAAATTTGGTACACATGTTGATTTTACCAATGCCCAGGCTGAGTTCGTTAGACAACGTTATCCGCCCAAGCGTTCATGCGTGTAAATGTAAGCTTCAAATTTAAAATTGAAATTTTAGGACGGGAAAAAATTCTTACTTCATCTATTTAATGAGACAAACAACTTCTTTAAAGATTTTTTTTTAGTAAAACGAACATCGACACTGCTATGAAGTGATAAAGATCGCTAATTTTAACTAAGCCTTTAATTAAGGACCTGATTTAACACAGAGAAAACAACGTTTTTACAGATATCTTACGTTCTAACGTAACGATTTAAATAAAACTTCGTATACATCACCTATAGTACAATTATTGAAACAGGCATGTAAAATTTCAGCAACAAGCAAAAGTTTTTGTGTGTTAGTGATTTATATTTTTTATTTTAATATTTAATTGGTGTAATATGCCAATAGAGTCAATTTTCTATTAATAGTTCTATTTCGTCTCATCAGAGGTGAGACATGTTTCACACTGATGATCTCATCGATTAGATGAGTAAAATGGCCGGATAACCCTCGTTCTGTAATGACCTAATAAAGCTGTTAAACGGGACTAAAACTACAAACCAAAAAAAATAAATAAAATAAAATAAAATAACCATGATAATGTAATCAGTCAGTCAGTCAGCTTGAGAATGATCCAGAGAGGGATCGAAATATCGCAAAAGTGAGGCGTTTAGTTTCCTTAATAGACCCAACTACTTAAAAATTCAAAACACACAGATAATCACTTTAATATTTCTTTTAGACCAAACAATAAATACGAAAAAGCTAGATGGAATAATTAAATAAAATGATAAATACATTATTTCCTTTATGTAAATAGTAATAAAAGTGCAAAAAGCAACTTTCATCAAATTAAAATGCATTTATTATACGAAATTAATGAGGTCAATACTTTGAAGTATTTTTTAAACTATAGTTAGTAGTTCAAGTGTTGTAAGTATCCAGGTAGAGTTACTCTTCAAACAACTAATTAACTTACTTAAGTTTTAAAAAACATTTAAATTAGTTTTGATAAGTAAAAAACAACGCTTTAAAGCAAGCAATGCGTATCTCTTTTAAACTTTTTTCAACTCTGAGGAAATAAGAGAGGGAGAGAGAAAAAAAAAATGTTTTACCTTAAACAAAAAAATCTTGAATATAGCCCATCTGCATTAAAGAATAAAGCTGTTTAGTAATAAATAAAACTAACAGAAAACCTTTATTCCTCCTTAAGTGGATTAAAAAGGTTCATAAACTATGCTGAACAAAAATTAAAGAATAAACCTCATCTTTTCTTTGTCTAAATAAAATTTTAAATAATACGATTTAACTTATATTTAAGTTAATTACTACGATTTAAGTTATAGAAAATAGAACTTTTTTCCACAACACGTTTCAATTGCAAATCACTAAGTAGAACTCTTTTTAGGGTTTTATAGGTCCTTTCTCAAAACCACAATATTTAATACTTTGGTCTAACATAACATTAATAATCATATTACGATGACAAATAATTAGTTAAAATCTGCATATTTATAATAACTACACATCTTTCTTATTCTTATTATTTATCAAGCATTATCACTGATCATCATTATCACCACGGCCAATAAACCAGTTAACCTATTAAGACCAATCATCATCAATCACCAAGAAAAACAATCATGACTAATTATGATAGTTCTTCATAAAATTTCGTATTCAAAGTAGGAGTGGAACGCTCTCTGGTACTCTATCTCACAATAGCTATTTATGCACCAAAGGAGTAAAGTTAGGCATAATTCCCTGAGCAATGAAGTTGATTCCTATGGCGAAAGCCGAAGGAATCATGAATTTTAAGTTTCGAGGCGAAGCAGAGAGACTTAAATGTTGGTTCCCGAGGCGTAGCCGAAGTAACCATGAATTTAATTCCCGAGGAGAAGCCGGGGGAATTAAGTATTGCTCTGGGAATTATGATATTTTGCTCTTGTGGTGCGTACAAGATTTTATCTTCAGAAGAGAGAAAAAATTACAAATTTATAACACAAGATATTCCTTATTTATCTATTTTACGTAACTTTATATTAAAATAAAAAAGAGCAAATTTAAAAAAGAACTAATAAATTTAACTAAAAACACAGAGCGTTTTAAAACACAACAAAGAAATATTTAAAAACAGCTGATTGCGATAACAATAAACAGTGTTGCCAATTTAAATCTTCGTAAAATCCGTTTAAACGCAGTTCTTTTACTAGAATTAATAATTAATTCCCAGTTCATTGAAGATAATTGTGCGGATTTTGTGAGAAGGGTGCTCAATTAAATAAAGTAATCCACACTAAGTCTAAACCAATCCGAAATTTATATTGTTTCCAAAAGCTATCGTAGAATAAAAGCGTAGAGGGGGGGGGGGGGGGGTTGTCAAGGAAAAAGGCTCAAAAGAGAGAAAAGAAATTGTTATTGAGAGAGAAAAATAAAATAAAGGACAAAGTCTGGTCCACCTGGAACACAGTCAGTCCCACATTGGCAAGGTAAACCTGTAACCAACTATTTAATATATATATATATATATATATATATATATATATATATATATATATATATATATATATATATATATATATATATATATATATATATATATATATATATATATAAACAATATTACAAACAAAAAAACGGAATTTTTCCACCTTCTTTTATTTTGACGGAAAAATCACATACGCGCAAACAATACAGATTTTCTATGTAATAAAATATAAATAAATAGAGATATTTATTTTGCTTCCGAGCTTACTTACCGAAGGCAACGGAAGCTTTGAACTCGTGTCTGTATTTCGGTCTGTCGGTCTTCCACAATTTTTGCGAACCAACACATCATTTTAAACTACTTGTCAGATTTTAATGAAATTTGGGAGATAGGTCTAATTAGTCCATTGGTGGTCTTAAATAAGTTTAAAAATTGTATGCCCATTGTCTTTCTTCCACGAGCGCATCATCTTTTTTTTAATATAGCACCTACATCTTTAAAAGTCTTTTGATTTTTAAGGAATTTGGAAGGTTTGTCGAATTTATCTCACAGATGGTCCCATAATAAATTCAACCATCTGTTCTCATTAAAATTTGCTAAATTGAGACTTTTATTCATGCAAAATATTCGTTCTTCAGAACGGTCTCATAGCTTTGGTTAGCTCAAGTAAACTAGGAAGCAAAAGGGGGGAAAACGTAATAGAAAATAAATGAGTCAATAATGGCATAGCAAGATTATTAAAATACTCAAGGAATCTATATGCCACACCGGATTGGCAGACTATTTTATTTATCTCTTCCAACCTAAAATAAAAATGAAACGAGTTCACACTTATTTTGCACAAATAACCATTAGTCCACAGGCCACCAAAAAAAGTGAGTCGCTGATTGATAAAGTTTTCTTACCTTATGGAATCGCTTATTTATGCCTTGTCCACCGATGAATTGGGTATATGGCAACTGGGCGCTGGGCCATTTATTTTTTGTTGACATGCCAAACTTGCCCTTCTGCGGGAACATTGAAAAGAGATGGATAAAGTTTTGATTTTTACAGGTTCGTTTAATTAAATTATTTCAAAAGCAGTGGTAAAGGTGGCCACCGATACGAGTGGGCCGTTTTCTTTTCAACGTCCCCGCAGAGCGATATGTTTGGGGCGGTGGCCACCCCAAACGGCCCGCTCGTATCGGTGGCCACCTTTACCACTGGTTTTGAAATAATTTAATTAAACGAACCTGTAAAAATCAAAACTTTATCCATCTCTTTTCAATGTTCCCGCAGAAGGGCAAGTTTGGCATGTCAACAAAAAATAAATGGCCCAGCGCCCAGTTGCCATACACCCAATTCATCGGTGGACAAGGCATAAATAAGCGATTCCATAAGGTAAGAAAACTTTATCAATCAGCGACTCACTTCTTATGGTGGCCTGTGGACTACATGTTAATATACGTACATGTAGCTAGAGGGTATGGATAACAGGAACCTCCTACTTCTATTTAATAAACATGAGATTCTATAGCATGTATGCATACAAATGCAAGCACCATGTCTACTAGTTCGTTAAGTGGTCGCACATGGTTTATAGTGTAGATCAATTCAGAGTTGACATATTGTAGATTTACACATATAAATGTTGTTAGTTCGCTTACTAACAAATATTATTTGGTCAATTTAATGTCTAGTCGCCTTTTTATGTTGTTCTTTTACGTTTTTAAGCGTCAACACTTGTATATTCGATTAAGAAAAGGTTAGGCAACATGTGTTCGATCAAAGAGAACAAAGCAGTTGTATACAGTATGCATCTTACTTTTTTTGGAACCTATAATATTTGGTAGATTGTGAGCGGTGGGGTAAAGAATGGATTACTATAAGGAACGATAATATCCCGTAGATTTACAAAGAGGAAATAAGAAAACAATTACTGCAATTATTTCCAAGTTTTCATAAAATAATAAATTGTTGTCCTTCTCTAAAATACATCGTGAGATATGGGAGCGTCTATGGAGCCTATGGGCATCTTAACGAATAATAAAACTGTCTCTCCAAGTCTCTTATTTGGTTTATTAGCCGAAGAAGCTTTCAGCTTTCATAAGGCATCATCATCAGAGCCGAAATTTGGAGAACTAGAGTTTCGTTAGTAACAGGAAATAAGTGAAAAGCGAGTCTACTTCATGTGGGAGAACGACATAAGACTTATAAATACGTAGTAAGTAGATCAGTTGAACAAAGTGCTGATACTTCTTTAGATTGTTACTCCCCTATGTGTTTTAGGAATATAAATGACTTGTATGACGAAGTGATGTTTAGTCCAATGTACTTTGGAACAAAGGAATGTCACACTTGTGTTTTCATAAGGGGAGTAACAGTCTAAAGAAGAAAATTTCGTACACTTCTTTAGATTGTTACTCCCATCTGTTTTTTTTTGTAAGGGGAGTAACAATATAAAGAAGTGCCTATTAATGTATACGTAGTTAAAACTATAAACAAAATAAAAAAAGTTTGGTATAGATTAAATACAATAATTATTAAGAAACTTAATTTGAATGATTAAAATAATGGAATATTTGAATCATAAAATAATGGAAAGGATAAAATGTTTGGCATCTATTCGTGTTAGTACTCATTTAGCAAGTTGCATCTCTCTTTAGATTGTTACTCCCCTCTGTTCTCTTTATAAGGGGAGTAACTATCTAAAGAAGTTCCAAAGGATTGATATATGACTGTACATCGTCAATTTATCCATCATTTTCTAAAACTGTGTTATGTTTGGATTTCAAAAATTTAAATTTTCATAAATATTAAATTTATTCTCCAATATCAACCGCATACTATCAATAGTATTTTCTATGACGGAAACTTGACCAACATTTGACAGATATAGCTAAAATTGGCTGGATAAATTGCATGTTCCTATTATTATCAGAGCTTAAATTCGTATGCATTATTAAATTAAAACATAATAATTTCAAGATAAAAATAACTTTTTATTTACTACGTTTTTAAATTTTCTGTTGAATCATATGTAATGTTGATAATATAATTGTCATTGTTATACATAATGTTAGTGAAAAAAAAAATACATAGTTCCGAATTTATTTACTTCACATAATAATGACAACCATCTAGAGAGCTGATGTTAAAACCTATAAAAGGGCAAATCTTTGTACAACGGATCTCACCAACACCGAATCTAAACCGTGCCATTGATATGCCCCTGTGTAGGGACAGTAAGAGAAGATAAATGGGTACAAGTAAAGAAGTACAGATGCAGAAAAATTAAACCTATACCTAGGATACAGGTGTAAACTAACCTGGGTGTCACACGTCAATTAATTTATTTCTTTGTTTACTTTTCGCTGTCATTCAATGTTTACCTCTTAATAAAAATCACAAATTTGACCCCAAAATGAACAAAATGAAGATTGTAAATACTATGGAATATGTCAAAACAAATAAAATAACTTGCAGATTTTTTCCGAATTAACTTTCCATACAGCAAAATTTGCTGAAAACGAATTAAATTTTACTGAAAGGTGGCTAAAAGTATTAAAATAATGCATTGTCATCGTGTTCTGAGCTATTCTAAAAGTTTCAAATGTTTAGATACTCAGGAAGTTAGCTAAAAATCGATTGCAAGATTTGTACTGGACAAACAAGCAAACAAACAAGAAAACAAGCTAATAAAAACGTAGTAAAAAAAATTGTTCAATTTATATTTCATTACCCTGTATCAAACATGTTAATGAATAATTTCACTCAATATATTTATGAAAGCCATGCAACAACTAGTAAGTTGGTCAACTTTTATGTCCAGTCGCCTTTTAAATGGTGGTTCTTTTACGTCTGTAGAGAGCCACTTTTGAATTTTTGATTAGGATTAGGGTAGTAGCCATGCATTAACTAGTGATTTATTGTAAGATCTAATTAATTTTGAAATATAATAAAAACACATTGCCAATAGAAACGACCTAACTGTGGCCGACTATAGTCGCTAAAAACTATTCACTCTTTGGTCAATTTTGAATAAATATGAGACGGTTATGTTTTGCCAATTATCGGTTCCTAGTTGCTGAACTCTTACTATTATTTGCTATAAATAAATATTATAAAATCTAGTTATTTATAGAAAAAAAAGAAAAAATACATTAGTTATATTACTTGATTGTTATTCTGAAGGTGTCAAAAGACAAAACCTATTCAGTTTACTCTTCAAAACTTTTAAGATTAATCAACCATAAGAATTCCATAAATTTTATACTTTAAGAATGTTTGAGGTCTTTTATATTGATTCCAACCCGTTGTAGAATAACATTAGGAAGAGAAAAGAAAAAGGGATTGTCAAAGAAACAAAGGCTTAAAAGGGACAATATAAAAAGGGAGAAACAAAGAAAAAGGGAAAATATTGTTAAGAAAGAAAATCAAATAAAAAGACAATTTCTAGTCCACCTGGGCCAGTGGACACATTGACAGGGAGAAAACCTCTGTCCACCTAGGAAATATATACGGACAAGATAACAGAGTTAAAAACCATCTGCTTCTACTTGGACAGACAAAGCAAAGCAACGAACCTTCAAACAAATACTCCATGAGAAAATAGAAGAAACAAACCACATAAAATAAAGAAGGAAATAATGGCACAAGGATGAGATGAACAGGATCCCCTGTACGTCGGAGGTAAGCTTGTCTCGCTCTCCACTCTTAGCCCTACAGATAACTGAACCAATTTTTATTTTCTTCCTAACCTTACAACTATCTTTACTTCTTAGATTTTTTTTTTTGAGACTTTCCTCTCTCAGTTTTCTATTTTGTGCAACACATATTTTATTTAGAGTGAAGGGCTATCGAGGGAAACAATCTTGCCTTCAGGCCAAAAGCAAAATGAAAGAGAAAATTGTATCTTAAATTTAACTTAAAACAAATTCTTTATTTTAACTATTGTCTTTTTTTAAAGCAATAATTATATTAGAATAATAAAATAGATAGTTTTAAGAGAAAACGGTAACTAAAAAAAAAAAAATAAACAAAAATGAAAGCAGATAAGAAAAAAAGATTAAGGTACTATACGTATAGATTTTTAAAAAGGGTGAAATAAACTAAGTATAAAGAATTGATGGGTGTTATTCTTCTACCCTTAGTGTGAAGTTTGATGCTTACCATATGAAGGTTTATATTAGCATATACCGTCAGGTTTTTTATCTAAAACTTGTTGCATTTTATCTAAAAGCCAACTCTATTTTCCTCCCACCTATCTTATCATTTTCCCCTTGTCAAGAAATTGTTGAAATAAAAAAAAACTCTAAACTTGATACATCACTGCCAGAAACTAGTTAAAAATAGATACATCCATCAGAATCCAATTAATTGAAGCGAGCTGCTTACATTCAACAAACTAGGTATTCTGTTTGTGTGTGTCGGAAACGTGTGACGATAACTTGGGTAAAATTTGACCGATTTTCGTGCAATTTGGTATACATGTTCATTTTACCAATGTCCAGGATGAGTTATAGAGTAACTAGTATGTAGAGATTATGGTACGCTTTAAATCTTCCAACGGTAGGGGGTATTAATTTCTCCCATCTTCACCTCATTTAATATTCTCTCTTAAATTCAGTTCATATCATCAATTCTAAAGCTTGGTGTAATTTTAAGAAAATTTTAACTAAGCTTTAAGGCGCGTCGGATAGGCTAAGCGATAAATAGAATTAGTAATCAACTGCTTTAAAAAGTGCGGAATCCTTCAGGAAATATTCATCAGTCCTCTCAAAGGGCACAATTTTTGACCGAGTGGCAGTGGTGTAGTGGCAAATGTACTAGTGTGGGAACGCTAAATATATTTGTCAAATTATAAGGAAAGTCGTATTTATATGATTTCATAGTATTAATTAAGATCAACATCAATCGAGTTTACAAATATTTGTAAAGTATTGTTTTATAATTTACATCAATCATTTTATACCAAATCAATATTTAGCAATAAGTTCCCGCTCCACTAAACCACTTCCGAGCGGAACGAGGTCTCTAATTCAACTCGACGCTCGAACGTTCGGCATTTCGTCTGTCTGTCTTTAAATTTGTCTTATAAATAAAAGGCTTTGTTTGATTTTTTTCAATTTTGGATGTTCCTTAAACTCATAAATATCGATTTATATGGATTATTATTTTAATTTGTATTAAATATAAAAAATACATAATATGTATTTAATATTTAATATTTATTTAATTTTAATATGTATTTAATATATATTTAAATTATTCTTAATAGATAATCATTTCTTGAAGTCATTAATGCGATATATTTATTGTTTTTTTGTGAGGTATATTGTACACAGAACTACTAGTTAAGTTAAATTTACAGTTATATATTTTTCTGACTTTGATGTAGTTCTTTTTTCTTATGGAGACAATTTTATTAACTTAACAACCAATGTGATAATTATTAAAATAAATATTGCAGATGACTCAGTAAAGATTTAAAGAAATAAAAGGTCTACTTTAATTATTGCAGCTATAGCATCCATCAATTGTTTACATCACTAATTAAATACGGGAATCAACGCTTAAAAAAAAGTAATAATAATAAAAGGAATATAGGTATACCAATTGATTTTAAGAAAATAAACAGAAGGTACAAACAAAAGGCATGCTAATATAAAAAACGATAATTACAGGAAAAAAAATAATGGGAAGAATTTTTACAATAAAGTGGAAACAATATTCCACCACGAATTCCAATTAATCAGAAATAATTTTATTTGTTTTTACACAATAAAAACAAAGGAATAAAACTGATCAATACTAATCGTATAAAAAGCTGTATTTTTTTAATTTGTTAAAAGTGTTTTATAGGTTTTTGAAATTAAATTGTATTACAAAAAATATATATATATATATATATATATATATATATATATATATATATATATATATATATATATATATATATATATATATATATATGCGTATAGTATACAGTATATACAAGGTGTCCTTTTTCCAAGTGGATCAAACGGCTATAACTTATAAACCAGGAAAAATTCAGAAAAATGTTACCTGTACAATTTGTAGTACTTTAGGCGTAATTTTATAAAAGAAAACGAAAAATATTTATTCCACCCTTCAAAGGGTTTATGGCCCTTCAAAGAACGTGGTTTCCTCTTGACTCTATTTTTTTCTGAAAAGTTTTGTAAGAGGGATGATCCTGATAGGATATTTTCGTTGTTGGAATACCAGTGAAACCTCATTCAAATAGCACAATGATAAATGAACAGAATAAAATGTAAAACTAGTAAAAATTACGGTTCAGTTTATAAAAAAAAGATGGAAAATTAAACATATTTTCTCCATAACATTTGAGATAGAGAGATTTAGACTATCCAAATTATTCTTAAATGATTATAAAATACCTTCATTAGCAAGTTACAGCATCTAATATATATATTATCTTGATCATGCTACATAAGTTTTTCTTGAAAAAACCGCATAGTGAAGTAGTCAACTTTTAAGGCTATTTCTGCTTCAACAAAGACCAACAATCTAAGACTTAAACTATACAAAAATCTAATAAACATTTTTTTCAAATTTTTAGTAAACTTTTCAGAAAAAAAAGAAATAAAAGAAAAAATAAACAGGTCAAGTGTGTGCTAGTCAGCACACAGCGAGGGGTCCGTAGGCCACACTGTATAGTTTATGTAGTACCCTATTGATGGTGTTTTATAAAATGCTAAAAAGCTTACTTTGAACTATCCTATAGGTCTGATATTCTCAAAACACATAAACAAACTTCCGATAAAGTATTATTTTGCCATTGAACCGGACTACAACCATATAAATACATCGAAAAGACCATAATTATAAAAAAACGTATTTTGTCAATAAAAATAAAATAATATTTTTTTCGAAATTTCAAAAAAGTGGTATCTCTACTTTTGGTCGAAGAATGTTCAGGAATTTTTTCAGATTTTTTGCACTTCACATAAGCGAGATAGAAGGGGGGGGGGGACACGTTTCACACCCCCTTCAAACTTGCCTACGCTCGCCCTATCAAAGTTATATCCAAAGAATTATATATTTTTGTAATCAGCTCGACGTACCCTTTCATATGATATCCCTTACGGTGTCGAAAAAAACAAAAACAAATTTAACCCTTATATTTTTTACCCTAATTTTGTTGAAAAATATGTTTTTTAAGTCGCTATATTTTTAAAATATGTGGGTAGGTACAAGACACATACATGCCAAATTTCAAAGTGATCGGACGGAAGGTGTAGGCGTGAGAGCACGCGAGAGGACGGACGGACAGACACACGCAGGAAAATATATGGGTCCTTGGTTTTGCCTACGGACCCTAAAAAGAAAAAAACGGTTCAGTTTATAAAAAAAAGATGGAAAATTAAACATATTTTCTCCAAAACATTTGAGATAGAGGGATTTAGACTATCCAAATTATTCTTAAATGATTATAAAATACCTTCATTAGCAAGTTACAGCATCTAATATATATATTATCTTGATTATGCTACATAAGTTTTTCTTGAAAAAACCGCATAGTGAAGTAGTCAACTTTTAAGGCTATTTCTGCTTCAACAAAGACCAACATCAAAGACTTAAACTATACAAAAATCTAATAAACATTTTTTCAAATTTTTAGTGAACTTTTCAGAAAAAAAAGAAATAGGTCAAGAGGAAACCTCGTTCTTCGAAGGGCCATATATTGACTCTTTGAAGGGTGGAATCAACTTTTTACTTTTCTTTCATTAAACTACGCCCAATGTACCGAACTTTTACCTGAAACATTTTTCTAAATTTTTCTTTGTTAAAAAGTTATAGCCGTTTGATCCACTTAAAATGGGACGCCTTGTGTATATATAAATTAATCCATTCCGATGAGAAATCGAACCACGACTACCCACCTTTTCTTGAGATGCCACTAAATGTTCTTCAGTTGCTTACCTAGATGAATTGAAACATGGTTTTCGTCGAAAGCGTTATTGATTTCTTTTTCAACATTTTTTAGTTATTTGGCTCCACCAAATTTAGAGCTACAATTTTTCTTTTTTAAATCCATAACGATAAACATGTAAACCAAATTCCACTTAAATCGATTCAGTGCAGTCTACTACAAAATATGTTTCTTTAATTCATATTTTGGGACCGACAAACTTGGAAATCTATCAAATTCTTAAAATTTAATTTCATCGCTATCACAGTTCTTGTAATAAATAATTAAATAGCATTTATAAATAAAATATCCACAGTTCATTATCAAATTTATGATAGAATGTAAAAGCAAAATTTTGTAAAGCAAAAGGCTTCATCTAACAAATTTCACAAAAATTAAGTAAATATATTTTTCAGCTCCGTTCAAAAGAATATTCATTCGTTAAATAGTTAATAGTAGTTCGTTAGTAGTTAGCAGTTCGTTAAATAGTATGTAAATGTATGTCATAGATACTAAATTTTACAAGACCGCAGAAAATTTAAGTTTTCAGAGGAATTTTTAAGTATACTTGTAAATAAACCAAAATGATAGCTTCTTAGCGAAAAGGGAGTAAATAAGGTTTTGGAAGATGTTCAAATATTTATAGGAATCAGAAGGGGGAAGTCGCTAAACTAAAGCTAAAGGAAGTTTGAATCAGCTGCAGTCTACATTTGACCTTACCTTGTAGATATTTGAGACCGCAAGTCTTAATACCAACACTTAACTAAACAAATCCGCAACATTAGCAACTCCACAATAACAATAAATATTTTATTCTTGAATGAAAATCGACAAACAATTGGTCCACAAACCTGAATAAAACTAACAGCTTTTGGTGTGTAAAAACTGTACTAGGTGGTATTTAGCAATTTAAGAGCAGTTAGAGGGCGGGAAAGCTATAAAATCTAAAGCTTCTAAACCAGCTGTTGCCTTATTTTAAATTCTTTACAAACCTGAGTCCCGACATTACACAAGTTATCTACATTTTAAATAATACAATTCTCGGTTCAAACACCCATTGGCTATTTACTGCTTTTACTCCTATAATTCTATTATTATTCTCTCGTTTTATTTTTTTAACTCTCTTTCAGGTTATGAAAAACCTAGAGCAGCTGTTTCATTTTATTAAAAAAAAAGGAAAGTATTTTCCAGTTATTTCATACAATAAAGTTTTTCATTTTAGAAAATAGCTTTCTCTTCTTCCCGTACGTATCAGGATGAATTTGAGAGAAAAAGTTTTAATAAGAAATTGAAGTTCTGTTACACAATCTACTATTTACTTTATACTTTTACCAATATGTTCTGAGAGGTTTCTTATCATATTTAATAAGGCTTAATACTAGGACATATCAACGCATGTAATACATATATATACATCGCTTTTTTATAAAAAAAGAACAACAATAAATTAATCATATCAAATGTTTAATAACAATAAATATCATATAAAATTTACTTTTTAGTATTCCTTCTGACATTGATTTAATAAAATCATTGCCAGACATATATCTCTGTTGCTGAAACTGCATGCATGCATTAACTCTCCCGATTAAGTTAGCAATAACTCTTTGAAAACACGAAATCCAAACTCAATTGGTTCTGTTTACACTAACAATTGGTTTCAATTCTTTTGTCAGTTTAATTCGGTAGTGTACAGACCGAATAAAACGCTTGGGCCCAGGTGATTTAATGTTGCCAACTGAATGTTGTGTCTGTGTGAGGTTTTGATGTTGCCGGCCTGTTCAAACTTAGTGATCAGCCTTCGAACTGAAAGCCTCGTTAGGTATGTTGTTACGAACAAGGATTTCATCAAGTTTCCGTATAGTCATTTTAATTTCTTAAACACATCACTGGGTTGTAAACCACTTATGACAACTTATGACATCAGCAACAAACAACTATTCAACAAAACAATAATTACTCAACGGAGTGATAATAAACAACAAATAACTATTACAATATAGAACAAAGCTGCCAACCTTACATATCTTCCTCGCATCTTATCGCGTATTCTAATGTTGTTATACTCTTATGACCATTATTGTCTAATTTATAAAAAATGTTCTCACTTTCTTAAAATTTAGATTCTGTTATTTTACATGAATAAGAGTATCAATTCAGCAGATTTTAATTAACATGGGACCATCTGTGGCAACTTTCAACAAACCATCTAATTTTTTTCAAAGATATGCTAGCAAATAAAAGCATTCAGAACGATCACATGCTTCCGTTACCTTCGGTAAGCTCGGAAGCAAAAAATTCCTGGCAAATTAAATGATCTTTATGGATACTCTATAATATAATATGTATGTACTGTCCAAAAATTTGACTTATTGATTTCCTACCCTTTTTAAAAAATCCGAGTGGCTTACGCCTGAATACATAGACAACGAAATGGGTCTCCTTATATCAATCCAACACTGGATTGATACCAGACCAAACCCTTTACGCATGAGTGAAGCTTGATCCTGCCCTAATGCATGATCACTAGAATTTAGAAGTTAGGGAACATTTATTTATTTTCTTTGTTATAAACCAAACTTTTCTCAACAAGGTTCCTTATGGAACGTTACACCGAAGTGAATCCGAAAAAAACGACCGTCACGAAATCCACTGATGACGATAACTTAAGTAAAAGTTGACTGATTAAGTTGAAATTTGGAATACGGGTTCATTTTACCAATGCCCAGGACAGTTCGTTGGACAACGTTATCCACCCAAGCGTTCGCGAGCAACGCTCGAGTAAACCTAAGCTTCAAATATAAAATTGGAATTTTAGGACAGGAAAATATTCTAATTCAATGAGACAAACAACCTTTTTAAATATTCTTTTATAGTTAAACCAACACCGACACCGCTATAAAGTGTTAAAGATCGCTTAAATTATTAAAGCGGACGTAAACGTTCAAAATAGAGAAAACAACGTTTTTACCGATATCTTACGTCCTACCATAACGGTTTTAATGAAAATCCATATACATCGTCTAAAGTACAATTGAAATAGGCATGTAAAATTTCAACCTGATGCAAGCAGAATATTTTGAGTGATGAAGTGATATATTTTATATTTTAAATTGAGAACCAGATAGATAGAGAACAGGACTGTACTACAACCACACTCTTTAACTATAAACTCATCATGATTAACTTTTTTCTCAATATTATTTAATGCAAGACGTTCGCTTTAATAATAAAAAAAATCTTTTAATTTTGCCTCAACTACGCTAATTTTACGCTTTTTCTAACTCCGCCATCATTAGTAGATAGCATCGTATACTTAGCTTACTTAGTAGTGTGATTTAATAATTTATACTTAATGAAAGGCGTAAGGAACTTCGATTCTAACGGGTCCCACGGGTCCACACGTGTTTATTTTTTGTGTGATGTTTTTAGTTGTTAACTATGTTTCACATCTCAATTATATATCGAACCGAGTGCCGATCATGGTTTCCAGGCCGAAACCTGATGGCCATACTCTTTCGATCAGCTTCCCATTTGTTTAACCCTAGAAAGCTAACCTGGAGTCAAAATGACTCCCATTTTTTTTTCAACTACGAATGCACGGTGTCTGTAAAACACAGAACTCCCACCTCTTAGCTATGCTATCTCCCACCCTTGAATGACCCTTCTACACTCCTATCAGTTTCACATTCAGATTCTAAAGAGGACATATCGTTTGTTTTTCTGCAGTCACGGAGTCATTTTGACTCCTGTTTAGTCTTACACGTAAATTTTTTGTAGGTCATTTTGACGCAGAATAGTATTTTTTAGAATAGTATGTCGTGTTATTGTTTCTTTTGGCATTTTAAATCTTATAAATTAAATATTATATAACTTTTAATTCAATAATTATTTCAAATTAAAGGTAATATAATTGTAATTTATTCATTTATAAGTATAAATTGTTGTATTTTTTTTTGTCGTTATATGTCTAAATTATATAAAGTTAATAGAATATGAATATAGTCAAATAATGGAGAAAAAATACAATGATCTAAACGACATTTATCACTTGATGAAGGAAATGACCGATTCAGATACCGAGCGTATTCGACAATAATGGTGACGATTGTGATTTGGACCCTGATTTGAAAATAGAAAGTGCCTTTTATGATACCATCAGCGATAATGAGGAAAATGATAAATTAATTGAAACAATTTACGAAATAGAAAAACCAAAGGAAAGGAAACAAAAAAGTTACATAAAAAAAGTAAATAAAACCACTCCGGTAGATAACAATACAGGATATGTAATATTAGTCCAGATTGAAAAACCGGAATTAAAAGGAAAAAATTGTTTTTTTATGGGAAATAAGGAACCCAAGTGTCCCTTCAACTAGCACTAAAACGTGTTAAAAAAATATTGTACATATTAGGCCTTTATATTTTAATAAAACTGGGTATAATAGATTTGGGAGTCAATATGACTCAAGGTTAGTCTTAAGAGGTTAAAAAATATGGTTAGCGTTCTAGGGTTAAACAATGCTGGGTGAATCATCATTTTATAAATAAGAATAGTTAAAACAAACTGACTAGAGAATAGTGTTAGTAATCTAACAGACAAAAAAAGAAAGAAAAATCAATCCTTCGTTATACAGTACGTATAAACAACATAAATGAAGAAAATAGAATTGGGTTTTTTCATCTTGTAGAAAAACTCTAGTATATTTTTCAGTAGTTTTTTTTTTTTTTTTTTTTTTATAATTCGGGTGTAGTATCTCGTCACGCCTCAGAGTATCCTTATAATGAGGTGAAAAACAAGCTGCTATAAAGGAGGTATCAGGATAAACTAGAGTATCGACGCTAAGCACTACGGGTCCCGCTATTCGAGCGGAAATCAGAATAAATTGGATTTTACAAAACGATAGCTTTTACAGGGGAGGAATACATTGCGCCCTTTAGAAAAAAAAATAAGGGACAGGAGAATAAACAAGCTCAACCCTTATCACATAGAGCAAGGGTTTAGATCTGGAACCTGAGCTTATTGACAGGTTAAAACTAGCCTTGTCAAGATAAGCATATAGCTTAACTAAATAACCCAGCTTTAAAAAATCGTGCACTATTATAAAGCTCAAAGCACTCTGTAATTTTTTTTTATTTGTTATATATTATATCTTTAAATTGATTTTATCTGGTTAAACACCTTGGCTAAACATTGTTATAAAATACGAAGTATAAGGAATAAGACTAGTTCTCAAGATAATCTGCAATGAAACCCTTTTCGCACGTTTGCAATTCTTCATGCGTAAATTGAGCGTAAAATATTAAAGTGAATTGGGAGGAAGAACTTAGTCACTTAATGTTAGATAAAAGAAAGACAAAATCATCACCAATAGCACTTTTTTTTCAATTAATTAAGCTCTCAACCGCAAATTGTGTGAAGAGAAAAATCATTGCCAGAAGAGATTTATGAATGGAATTAGGAGAAAGATTTTAATCTTAAAATTTAAACATTATAATTGAATATAAGATTTCTGATATAACTACACTGTTCAGCAAAATTTAACGAACTTTCGGGCTCCAAGAAAATTTTATCTGAACTTTATGTTTTCGAGGTTGCTGAATCCAAATCTAAAGTCAATATTTCTCCTATACGTACAGTTTTCACAGAAAATGTGCCTAAAGTTCAATAAAAATTGTGTTTTTGGATTTTTTTTCGTCCCAAAAACAAAATATATATATATTGATTATCTTCAAACCATGAAAAACACGAATCTAAAGTAAAAAAAAATCGGCTGACCTTACTTTTTTTAAAAAATAGAAAAATTAGAAACAAAATCACCTTTTATTAAGTCTTTGTATTTCTATTTCTTTGTGACATTATTCTAGAGAATTACAATATATATGTGACGGAGGGAGGTATATGAAAAATCGGAGGCCCCCCCCCCCCTCCGATTTATGTGTAATAAAAAAAATTGGGAAAACCACAACTTGTATGTACTTTTTCAATTAAATATGATATGCTAAAATACAATACCCCCCCCCCCCCCCCCCAATTTTCTCGCTCACATAAATTGCAATCTAGAATAATCTCAGTAAAAAACAGAAAAAGTCACCATTTTTTTTTATATAAATGAAAAAGTAATAGAAATACAGACTCCATTTAAGGAAGGTTAACCTTTTTTAAAAATAAGGTCAGCCGATTTCTTTTTTGACTTAAGGTTCGTGTTCTTCATGGTTTGAAGATATTCAAACACCCAATATATATATTTTTTTGGGCGAAATATTTGGTAGAAAACCCCCAAAAACACAATTTTTCCGAACTATAGGCGCATTTTCCGGGAAAACTGTAGGTAAAGGAGAAATTGTGACTTCAGATTCGGATTCAGCTCACAAAAACATTTCAGAAAAGAACATTTTCATTCTGTTTTTTTTTTTTTTTTTTTTTTTTTTTTTTTTAATTTAACGCTATCTATATATTTCAACAAGTTAATTTTCATTTTAAAATTTAATGTCTCTTCTTACTAGCATTACAATTGGAGATGATCATTTATGATTACGGATTTCTAAATAAAATAGCTATTGACAAAGAAATGCTGAGAAGAAGAAATTAACTTGTTACACAGAAAAATCCTTCTTTTATAAGATTATTTCGTGGATTTGTTAAACAAATAAAGGGGAACACGATAAATGCAATTTTCAAGAACGCAAAGTTGAATTTGTAAAGAAACGAAACCAAATTTTAGTACTTAGAACGTTCTCCTTTTTCATTTAACATCCCACGTATGACGCATTCCCGTTAAAAAAAGTTTCAACCCCTTGATTCTAAGGAACGACTTTTTGAGGCTTCCCTATAATTATCCTGTGTTTTGGTTACAACACGTAATACAACTTCAACGTTTTGGATATTTGTGTTGTGTAATTTCAGAGATCAAGGTGGGTTAGAGACAGACAAGAGCAGAAATGTATGAGAGTCTTCGTTCTTGCCTACAAACCCTATTTATGGGTACTTCTTTAGATTGTTACTCCCCTATGTTTTCTTGGAATATAAATAAATGACTTTGACTAAATAACTATTTTATTATGGCAAAGGGATGTTTAGTCTAATGTACTTTAGGAGAAAGGAATATTACACTTCTGTTTTTATAAGGGGAGTAACAGTCTAAAGAAGAAAATGTCGTACACTTCTTCAGATTGTTACTCCCATCTTTTTTTTGTAAGGGGAGTAACAATATAAAGAAGTGCCTATTAATGTATACGTAGTTAAAACTATAAACAATAAAAAAAAGTTTGGTATAGATTAAATACAATAATTATTAAGAAACTTTATTTGAATCATTAAAATAATGGAAAATTTGCATCATAAAATAATGGAAAGGATAAAATATTTGGCATCTATTCGTACTAGTACTTCGTACTTATTTAGCAAGTTGCATCTCACCCAAAACTATAACAGTAATAACTAAGTTTATAGTAGTTAAAGGTCGTTAATTATAAATATAGAATGCAAGTAAATCGCATTTAGTATTTCTAGTCAGAAGAGCAGAACTTGGGCAGTTCTACAGTTTATATCGGACCCTAGCGAAGGATTTAGAAAAGGGATTAAGGGACAAGAAAGGAGAGGTTTATGGACTAAGAGGTCAATCTTGGCTAAAGGGCTCCTTAAATTGAAGATAAAGTTTTAAGAGGAAGAGTAAAGATTTTAAATTACACTGGATTGTAATATTCATTATTTATAAATTATCCTCTTTACAAATGGGTCGTTCAAACACAGATATTTCCTCCTTAATACAACAGATATTTGTATCGGTGTGTAGCAAGGGTAGAGATGTCTAAATAAGCGAATAAACCACAATTTATTTATGTACTTTTTTATGGTAAATAATATAAAACTAAACATTAGAATCCCTAGCTTTGAATAAAATACTTAGTTGTACTCTTTTTTGAAATGGAAAATATAAATAAGAATCATATTTCGTTGTTCAAATAGAAAATGTTCAAATATTAATTCTACAATACATACATATATATTCAAGTCCATCATTTCTGGATTTAAAAGCTAGACCCTTGTCATTTTCCATTAGTTCTTCTAAATGAAAATAAACTAGAAAATATCCGCTTTTTGCATAATTTTAACGGGATGGATATAAAATAAAACTATTTTATGTTAGAGATGGGAAAAGTTGGTCGTTTCTGCGAACGGTCACTGAGATAACTGTTTTTTTTTTTAACTCGCTCGTTCTATTTGGAAATGGAAATTCATACGCTACGCAAGGAAAAAATAAATGTGATAAAAAGATTACTCATAATTATTTTTTAACGGTCTTTCGTTCACACTCGTTCATTCACCTAACCCGTTCTGTTAAATTCGTTCGTTCGAGAACATTTTCATTCCTAGGTTATGTGTATCCACAAAATGGCATTTTTATCATAGAGAGATAGATCCATTTATTACGAAATTATACACGTAGATAATATGTATGCTACATACACATACACTTGTATACATTACATTAATTTGCCTGCTTGTATATCAGCAAAACCCGTGAAAAACATTTTTACATATCCAATTCAAATGAACATTATTAGTGGCTCACTATTGTGTAGGGAATACACACATCTCAAAAAAGTAAAAAATTATACAATTTTATAAAAAAAAAGTAAAAAATAAATTTTGTATTCTGAAATTGCGTTGTTGTTTCTAAAATTGATTAAAGGCCTGGTGTGACCTTTTAAGTATGTCATCATATATAAGCAAGCTGACGCTCATATAGTATTACCGTTTTGCTTCGAATATAAAACGCGCTTTTTCCCCCATTTTTGCATTACGAAAATCGGGATGCGTCTGATATTCGAGGTATGTATAGATAAAAAGAAATAATCGACGTATTCAAGTGTAACAGATCTAACAACCTTATTTCTACCAAGTTCTCTCTTAAGAGTACCGCTGAGGTCTCGTTTTTAGCGAATTTCCAAGGGAAAAAATTCGCGGATTTTTGTAAGCACGATAACTCTCGAACGAATTGACGTAAAAATGAAACTTGGACCAAAAAATCAAGCTCGTTGAGATGAGGATCCCTATTGAAAATGGGATATTTATGACGTCACTAACCCCTCCTGACGAGTCAGCAAAGATTTAAAATAATCCTACCGCGGGTTTCCGCAAGCCGAGCGAATTTCCATTGGAAATTGGTAGTTCAATGTTGTGCAGTTTAAACATCTTTTAAACTACTACGATTATGTTTAACTCTAAAAACCCTAATCTAACTAAAATATTCCTTTTAAATTTTCTTAACTTAATATAACCCACACAATTGTAGTAGTTATGAAGAAAGTTTAAACTGCACAACATTGAACTACAAATTTCCAAAGGAAATTCGCTCGGCTTGCGGAACCCCGCGGTAGGATTGTTACTTTTTTATTTCCGATTCTCTGAATTTTGGCAGCAAATCATTGTCGGGTCCTCTTATTTCATAAAATTTTCAGGAATTTTAAATTGTATAATTTCTGATAATATTTTGGGTAAAAGGGGTTCCATTGTACCAATTTATATATTTCTTGTTAGATTCAACATTTTATTTTTAAAATCTAACATTACTATTTCTCTGCCAGCAAAGCGTCTGCCTTACGTCTAAATAGAGATTCAGATGCACCTTACATTTAAATAAAGATTCAATATCCATAGTAGAGTGCCTAAATGCTAAATTATACGTCTGAACAAGTTGTTAAAATAGAGAACGGAAGATTTTCCCTATGAAACAGGGTGCGAACAATAAATAAAAAGAAAATCTGTTAAAATAAAAGTAAAATGAACAGAGTATCTGACATTTAAAATTAAGTATAGAGTTTTTAATAAAAAATGTCTATCTAAGGGTTTAAACTTGTACTTATATATCTATAAGAATAAAAAAAAGATTCCACAAGACTACTCATTGTTCTTAAAACAATAAATTAAACAAACGTAACGAAGGAAAAAAGTAAAAAAAAAAAAAAAAAAAAATTAAATAATGAAAATCAGACCAAGCAAGGAGAGGAGCAGAAGTTTAAGACCGGAATTATTGTAATTAGCTCTTCGGAGTTTTACTAATTTATGCAAATGAAGGTTTTAGCGTAATTCTTGCATAAGTCCTTTAGAACTGAGGCAAGACTAAAAAGTAGAAAAAAGTTTTTTTTTCAGACTCTCCTTTACTTTTAAGTACATGTAAAATAAGGAGGGAATTTATTCCTGTCAGATGTTTAAATAACTTAGCTTTAAGGACCAACTTGTTTTTTAAACATTGGATAAAGAAAAAAAAAATGTTTATTACTGTTTTTAATTACTTTGTTTGTAATGAGCGGAGAAGCGTATATTTTTAGTAAAATAGAAGAGCATCAAGTAAATTTTAGATAGTGAAGCACCTAGTTCTACTTTTATATTGATGCTTTTTTCAGGTTTTTGGTTAGATGAATTTGGCTCCCGACAGGACGCTACTGACTAAACTCCTTTTAGAATTAAGCATGGAATTCATTAAGATAATTATTTTAAAGCTATTTTGTTAAAAAGGACGAGTGTTGAAGAAAATTACTCTAGTTTCAAATCATAAACTTCAGCTTCATTTAATTGAAATTAAGGAGGCATCGCGATACTTATCATTTCCTAGAAATTAAAACTCATAATAATTAAAGCGAGCGTAGCGAGCTTCCTACTTTTAACGAAATTTGCTCCGTGTCTGTGTGTCTGAAACGTGAGTAAAAATAGACTGATTTTGATGAAATTTGGTACACATGTTCGTTTTACCAATGGTCAGGACGGGTTCGTTGGACAACGTTGTCTCTCCAAGCGTTCGCGGGCAACGCTCGCGTAAACGTGAGCTTCAAAATAAAAATTGGCATTTTAGGACGGGAAAAAATTCTATATTTATCTATTCGATGAGATGAACATTTTTTTCAAATATCATTTTGTAGTAAAACCAATAGCGACACCGTTATGAATTAATAAAGATCGTTAAAACTATTAAAGCGGACCTAAACGTTTAAAGTAGAGAAAACAACGTTTTTACCGATATCTTATGTTCTAACGCAACGATTTTAATAAAACTTCATATACATCGTCTAAAGTACATTTGAAACGCATATAAAGGCATATAAAATTTCAACTTGATACAAGTGGAAGGTTTTGTGTAGTGAAGTCATATATTTTATAATAATTGAAAAGGAGATGTGTGGTTACTAGTAAGTATGCACGGTGGTTCTTTTACCACTAGCCGCTGTACTACTATCATACCCTTCATCTATCAACTCATCATGATTCAAGTTTATCTATTTTTTCAATATTCAAAACATATTTATTACTATATGCTCGCTTCAATGATAGAGCCGCGAGATGCCTAGTTATAAGTTACTGTCAATACAGTAATAAAAATAATCATCCGCGGTGCCAAACCCGGAGGTGTACTTAGGGCTTAGACCTGCTAAAGAGCTTGAAGAGTTCAACTATGTGCATATACATAATGGTGATACGGGGTTAGTGCATCGCTCCTTCAGCCGTATAAACCGTATAATTGACATTCGTAACTGGATAGACGCCATTTTACTTAAGCAGCAGCCTATTTATACGTCAATGCTGGGTGACACACCGAGTGCCAGAGTCGGATAACCGGATATACCCCATTTTACTTAAGCAGCAGCCTATTTATACGTCAATGCTGGGTGAACACCGAGTGCCAGAGTCGGATAAATGGATAGACGCCATTTTACTTTATTTATACGTCAATGCTGGGTGAACACCGAGTGCCAGAGTCGGATAAACGGATAGACGCCATTTTACTTTATTTATACGTCAATGCTGGGTGAACACCGAGTGCCAGAGTCGGATAAATGGATAGACGCCATTTTACTTAAGCAGCAGTCTATTTATACGTCAATGCTGGGTGCCAGAGTGGGAATTCGAACACGGATCTCCTGCCTGAGAAGCGTAGCCAGTAGCAATGAGGTACCGCGAATCTTGATTACCAATCATTGTTTTGCAATCGTGCTTCATTTTAAATATCAGCTCTTATAGTATTCTTCAAATTCCTATGTAATAATGGTCAATCAAATATATCATAAATTTAAATCTTTCTAACTGCATGATGAACTTTTTTATAATAGTGTAATTAAACCTCAAATCAAGGTTTGACCTCAAGCGTTTTCTAAAAAATAGTAAAGATATAAATAATTCTTTTATTTCCTCATCCCACTTTATGTAGACATAAACAAATTTTGTCCACCCAAAAAATTTGCAATTTATAAAAAGTGGGATATTTTTCTACGAAATTTTCATAGCCCCAATATAAGGTATTTGCATGAATTATTAAAAAATTTTAGTACTGGCCGTTGTTTGGGGGGGGGGGGGGGGGTACTTAACTCATTAAACGAATAAAGAATACAACATTTAAAAAAGCATAATATATTATATATTTGTAACCTACTCATTAGCATCTTTCATTTGATACCCCCCTCAAAAATTAAAAAAAAAAAAATCGAGATTAGGTACCACATTTTTGCGAATTACGAATGAGAATATTACATTTTTAACTTCTCTATATTTTTCTATATGTGGGTTTATAAAGTTGCACATGTGTTTTAAATTTGAACTTTTTACAATAAACACACGGACAGACATATCAACCTTGGCATAAGAGATTCGAAATGGATCTACGAAACCCAAAAAATGAATAAAGGAGTCGAGACAGATTTTATAATCTGACTAAAAGAAAATGATACATCCGTATTTCCTTGACATTATGCTGTTTACAATGCGTTTTTCCCCTCTTTTAGAGATCCAGCCCAATTAAAGCGTTAAGCACATAAGCATTAAAATACGTGAAGCCATATTTACCCATCAAGACAAACAAACGGCCTTGACACCGGAAGTTTCAAGTCCCTTATCTGACACAAACATTTGCCCAGTAAGTATTCTAATTGCTACTCATAATTACCGCCGTTAGTCGCAGGAACTTCCGATTCCGTGCAGGGCTTCTGTAAAGCACTGCCAAGTGTTTGTTTTTTTATTCATACTATTCTAATTACTGAGTTTTTCCTTTTAACTACATGAAAACTGACTTTAAGAAACCGTTACCTATAGTAAGAAAATACAGTAGCTTGAAAAACACATAAAAAGCAATCGAATTAAATATTCAAGTGCGATAATTGGTAATTGGTTGACACATCTTTGTTGAATGAATCGTTTGTGCGTAAATAAATTGATGTGCAGAATGCTAGAGTGCGTTCTAAGCCTGAACTGAAGCTCAAATTTGTATTATTAGTCTACATACTAAAATAATTTTTATTTACTACCATTAAAGAAATTTCCACTGATAGTTTATGAACATTCATGAACTTACTCACAGTAATAAAACAGACTATATATTTTTGTGTCTCCATATTGAACTATTCGGGTCAGATATCAGGAAACATTTTCGATCTCGTGTCAGTCTGTTCAACATTATCCTAAATACTATTCGTCTAGTTTTAATGAAATTTAGATGGTATAGGTCATAATTGTCAGTCCCATATCATTTTAAACTTTCTGCGTCCATTAACTTCTCTCCCAGAGGCGTAAATTTTGTATTCATAAATACCTATATTAAAATGTACTCCATCACATTTTTATTATTCGTTGAAAGTAGCTAAATTCAGATAAGGCCATAATAATTTCAGCTGACTGCTCACATTAATTATTGCTAAATTGATACTTTGTCGCAGTAGCCTATAGATCATTGAAATCTTACCTGAAAAGAAAAAAAATATATATATAAATTATATTATATTATAAGTAAAAAAAAAATGAAATCGGTCCGAGTAAATTTAGACAAACTTTTTCATTTACGAGCTCATAATTACTTAGCCCAGTATTTTCCATTTATTAGTTTTCGAAGGTACATTTAATTATATTATTGAAATTTGTCATAAAAATAACGTCTCCCCGGCGGGGAATCGAACCCGGCCTCTCTCTGTCCACGTTTAAAGATATTTTAATAGGAACTAGATTTTTCCCGGGAAAACGGTTTATAGATTCGAATTTAAATGGACTACATTTTAGAATTTGTTAATCAAAATCGTCAAACCCGTTTTCCATAAATAATTTTTTTCACTTTTGTCAGTGTTTTCTTAGAGGGTAGCGCCGCCAAATTTGGAGCAAAAATTCATTTCTCGGTTTCGCCACGGGGTATGACTTTTCTGAACATGTATGTTTCAAAAATTTCGTCGAAATCAGCCCAGTAGTTTAGGCTCCAGGCGTCTCCACAGAGAGACATATTTTAAAAATCACTTTAATGGACTCAGGGGACCTCAAAAAGTGTAAATCCATCGAATTTTTGCGCCATCACAATACTTTCTCTTTATATGAGAATGGAACATGTAATATTGGTTACTCTTTAAGGTAGCCATAGTAATTTAGGAATCTTCTTGGAGTACAAATACCTTTGGGATTGAGGCTATATCGTTTTATTCATTCGTGGCTTAGGCTAAATAAGATAATCATACGAAATTCATAGTTTAAATTGTTACCTTTTTAATACATCGAGTTAAAATATTAGAATAGATTATGGATCAGATTCTTAGTTGAAAATAAAAAGCAATAATTTTAGGCTCTTTTACAGTAAAAAGCCAGGAAAATGTATTAGCGATTTCTGTCCCCTTGGTCTTTTCAATACTTTGATATAACTTTCGTCGCCCCGGACGTACTTTGAAGTAGTTTAGGGGTATTTTGGTGTACTGACGGCTCCAGGTCCTTTTGCCTTCATCCCTTTAGTCCTGTAAACCTTATTACCAAGGAGTGAAGGGAAGAGATGTCCTTTACTAAGCCTGCAGGGCCCCTCCCTCGCTTCTAAACTTACCCTTTGCCACATTAGTGACACCCGGCACGTACTCAACTATACCTACTCCCTTCGAAGCACTCAGTGTAAGCACGCACAGCACCACTCTTCCACTTTCATACAAGCGGAGACAAACGCTTACTAGCAGCTAACACACAATCTCACGCCGACAAGCTCTACACAATCTACCCACTACCACTTACACTCTATCTCCTGGTAACGCTTCAACAGTTAATCCTATTACTGGATAATTAATTCCCTCCGGTTGCCTCTCGACGCTACAAAGACTATGAAAGGTTTCAACTTTGTTACGTCAAAATCCTTCAGAGATTTAGTTTTACACCGAAAAGAGAGCTAGGCGACGAAAAGCCTCTCCCTTCACACATGTCTCATACAACAATATTCTCGACCAATTTTTAGCTTTATGGTTTCCAACTTTTTAAACATTCTTTCTGTATGCAAATCGAATTTTTTAGATACAACAACCTTTTTCTTTAGTTTTGGATAAAAAAAATAAATCATATTTTATGTTCATACATATATTATGGATAATGCACATATTACTTCGAAGTAAGAAGTAAATCATGTTCAATGCTCATGCAATGCTTAAACCTCACCGTGTTTTTGAAGAGTGTCTAAATTTGCGTATACTGAGTACTGAGTGTTAGAAACACTCAAACATCTCAAAACGGTTCGTTTCGAAGAAAAATGATTTTCAACCAAAGTGGTAGAGTTTTAAAATTAATATTTAATGAACATATCCTTTTGACCTTGAGTAGAGATGTCAAGGCCAACGACTTTTTTAAATGAAACACCCTATTCTTACATTAAATGTGTTAAAGATGAGAAATACGTTTCCTAAACACTACTTGACGACCTATTTTTATTGACAATTGCCTGAGTTATGAGCGTTTGAGTTAACTGCCCACTAGCATTTGTATTATCCAGGATGTACCACATGAAGGATGCATCATCTGCCTTTACATCCCTGGGTGTGTATGTATTTTTCTTTCTTATATTTAAATATAAATTAATAGGAGACTAAAAATGGGCTAATTATGACTTATGGCCTACCATTTAAATTTCATTAAAATATAAGAAAAATAGTTTTTAAGATGTAGTGGTTCGCAAAAATTAAACAACTGTCACGAGACCAAATATGCTATCTGGAGTCTCAAAAAGATTTTAGTTTTGGAATTTTTGAAATCAAAGAAGATACAAAGCTTCTGTTTACCTTCGGTAAGCTCTGAAGACGGAAGCAATATAGCAATACAATTTGTTTTTTCAAGCACTATTATTTATTAAAGACGTACTAAATATAGTCGATCGAAGATTTCTCAGTAATTATAATGAAATTACTCGTTCTAATCTTCTCAGAATGTCAGGGGTCTAAACTACTGAGAATAAATTATAAAAATTGTCCGTTAGTTAATGTGGCATATAGCATTGTCGCGTCCTGCATCGTATACTTTAATGATTTTATGCTTTTACAATCAATTTTTTTAAATATTTATTTAGTTTTCCCAACGTTTTTAAATCTGTCAAATTTTTTTTTTATTTTTTACATAAAATAAAGTTTTAACTAAGCAAAAGTTAAAGAGCGCAGCCTGTTGAAATTAATCTGGTGCTATCTGCAGTCTATTTTCGACAAACCATTCAAATTTCATAAAAATCAGATTTGTACTTTTGAAGATATAGGTGTAAATAAATGTATGTTTATGGGCGCATGTAAAAGAGAAACAAATAGGCAAATAGGTTTCTATTTGGGTAAGGTTAAAACGTATATGGGTCCAACAATGGGTTGAATATGACCTACCATAAAAATTCCATTAAAATCGGACGTGTAGTTTCGCAAAAATTGAGCGATATACAGACAGGCACGGAACCAAAAATGTTCCCTAATGTCTGAAACAGATTTCTTCTCGAAATTTTTGAAATCGGAGACATAAAATATTTTCGTTCTTCGGAACGATCACATAGCTTCCGCACCGTCCTTGGCTTCCGTTACCTTCTGTAAGCTCGGACGCAAAAAAGACTATTTTAAGTAAATAACATTTGATATGTTTTACCTTGATGAAATAAGAGTAATATTTATCATAATACTTCCATAACAGGAGAGTGGTTAGCAGAACTTGGTTTTTAAAGAGAAATATTGATTCCCTGGAGTTTCTTTATAAACGGCGATACTTGGTTTATATTAAAGTGTGTTCTAGAAAAATTAAAATTATTACAAAAAAAAAAAAAAAACATTAACTATACCTATTTATTTGACAAGGTTTATTATTATAAAAGTAAGCAGGAAAAGCATATTTTAAAAAAGAGAAAATTACAGACTAATAAAAAAAACCAGAAAACTTTTAAAATAATCTCTTTATCAAATGATTGGGTAAATTAAATCATTTTTTATCACGAGATTTCCTTTTTTATAAAGAGGGGTGATATTTTCCATTCTATATTAATAGGTATTAAGTGAGGTTTGCGTAGTTGTAGAGAAGGGGAGCACTACCTCATACTTATTAAGCTAGAATTATAATCAGTAAGGCTTCAGGCTTCTATATCATATAATCCTTGCCATCCTCTCACGTAACCCTATGGATTAATTTATTTAATAACACACCCCACGACCCTCTCCCCCCTATAACTTCAACCAACTTAGAAATAATAATAAAAATTCATTTTGTTGTAAGGTTTCCTTTAATCTAACCCAATTATTTTCATACCTTATTGAAAAGGATAGGGGAAGTTCTTGAAAACCAATTGTGGAGACTCATAAACAGATTAACCCCAATAATATTATACTTTAAGGATTTGTACGTACACATATATATATATATATATATATATATATATATATATATATATATATATATATATATATATATATATATATATATATATATATATATATATATATTATATATATATATATATATATATATATATATATATATATATATATATATATATATATATATATATATATATATATATATAAGAAATATATTGAATGAGTCTTTAATTTTAGATGTTATATAAGAAATGTTTAATATCTTTCCTACCTCTACTTTATATTAAATAAATCATAGAGAGAATTTTTTTGAATGTTAAACATTTCTTTATTAATATTTTTAACTATTTATAATAAAATAAAATTACTTGAACATTCAGTTTACTTGACTTTGCGACAAAGAACAGCTAGAATTTAAAACAATTAAGAGTTACAATTGATTTATTACGTGAGATCAATTCGCTTGATTGTTAAATAAATTGCTTTTGCTTGGTGCTAAAAGGAATTTCTATTTAATTTACCTATATAGCCAAAAAGAATCATCATACATTATATCAATCAAATAATACCACTAAAATAAATAAAGAAATTAATAAAATAGACTGCCAATTGGTGTGGCACATAGCTTCCTCGCATCCTACCACGTACATTATTGACTTTATACTTTTACAAGCCATTATTGTGTAATTGTTTCCCCCGTTTTTTTAATCTGTCAAAATTGTTTGGATTTTTACATAAATTAAAGTATTCATTTAGCAAAACTTAAAGAGCGCAGACGGTTCAAGTTCACATTAATCTAGGGCTATCTGCGGACTACTTTCAATAAACTATAAAAGTTTCATACCAATCAGATAAGTACTTTTGAAGCTATATAGGTGTAAATAAATGTATGTTTGTGCGCATGTGGAAGAGAAACAAATAAGCGCAGAAGTTTGAAACTTATATGGGACCAACAATATGCTAATTATGACCTACCATCAAAAATTTTTAAAAATCAGACGTGTAGTTTTTAAGACATGTTGGCTCGCCAAAATTGAACGGCAGGCCAACAGACTACTAGACAGACACGGAACCAAAAATGTTCCCTGATGTCTGAATCGGATTTCTGTCTTGGAATTTTTGAAATTGGAGACCTAAAATGTTTTCGTTCTGCAGAATGATCTTCCGTTACCTTCGGTAAGCTCGGAAACAAAATAATTATAAAAAAAAAAAAAAATCTTTTAAGCTTAGAATGTCAATGGACATCTACTAAAATTAACCCGTCGAAAAATTTAAACAATTTAAAAATCCGTTATTTGCGTGAACCGTCCTACTTCATCAGTAGGACGTTTTAATGCGATCAAAAAAGTAGACATTTTTAAATCAGTTATAATTATTTTGACTTTTTACATGGATTAAAGTATCAATTTAGCAAAATTAAAAAAGCGCATACGGGCTAACTGCGAGCTACTTGGACAAACAATTTAAATTTTATAAAAATCAGATTAGTATTATTTATGAAATGGGTGTAAATAAATGTATTTGGGCTGATGTGAAGGAGAATAAAAATGGGCAGAGAAGGTTGGAACTTATATGAGACTAACAATAAGCTAATAATGACCTACCATCCAAATTTCATTAAAAATGGAAGAATACATTTTAAGACATGTTGCTGATGCAGATGACAGACGGATGACAGTCACGGGACCAAAAATGTTTCCTGATGTCTAAAGAGGAACTAGTTATGTGGAATAAACATTCATTTTGTGGAGAAGGCTATATGTTTTTCATTATTCTATCAATCTGAACACACATTTGTGCAGTTTTATAAATATAAAAAACTTATTAAAATACAAAAATATTCTATTCTAGTTTTAAAAAAGGAACCACGAAGAAGAGATAGTTTATCAGATGAGTACACTTGTATGGTCTATCATTACTGACTATTGTTATGCTTAAGGACTCTAAAAGATCTTTTTATTAAAGATAAGTAACTTAATAGAATTCATTTTTCTTTATTGTATTTTATATTACATATATATATTTTTTTAAGAAAGAGTATTTGAAAGTAATAATATTTTTTTATAGTTGTAATATTGTTGAGAATGTTCACAATACATATTATAATAGGGGACAAAAAAATGTTACAAAGCATACAGGCTCAAAGCAATAAAGGGTTGAGGGGGCCAATACGCTCCGGTAGCCACATGGAAGAGAATAGTAAAACCCAGGACAGAGCAAGCCCTTTCTAACCCTTACCGAGTCTACTATGGGTATTGGACGATCAACCAGAACTGTATGGCACTAGAGAGCCCTGTGTACTACGAACAACCCGACCAAAAATACAACCGTACCCTCACTAAACCTTCTGCTCCGGCAGGGAAAGATTTATGTCCAAGCCTATTCCGAATACAACCATTCATATTCAATCAGCGGGGCTTATCTTGAATTCGATTTCAAGCTTAAACAACAATAAAGTTTTTTTCCTTTAACCCCTGACTAGAGTTGGAATCGGAAAATCCCACTATTTCTCCCCGTTACAAGCAGGGAGGAAGACAGAACTTAATAAATAATTTCCTTCCACAGCTTTACTACCAATTTTGAGAACTGAGGGGGTTCAGTACTAAATGTCACATCTACCATCACTCCCTCACGTCAGACCTCTTCCGCTCACCTTCACATATAAATAAATCCTGAAATTGGAGAATAATTTATTATCTTTTTTAGAGAGAGTTAATTTGAGAGTAAATTTTCGTTTTTCAGAACGATCACGATAGCTTCCTTTACCTTAAGGTAAGCTCGAAAGCAAAGTTAATAGATTAGCGTTAAAAAGTCCAAGTGTCAAACTAAATTCATCTCGAAAAATGATTTCCAATTAACTGAAAAAGAAAATTAGAAAACAATGGCTAATAATCCAAGACTTTACGATGCATTAAAAATTCATGTAAATTGGTATAAATGAGGTAAATCGAATAATATTCAAACAAAAAAATATTATTTTTAAAACACCAACTATATTTATTAGTATAATTCGATTATAGTTATAGCCAAGTATTAGCGATAAAGGGTACACTCAACCAAAGGTTATCAAACCTTAGGTGTAGGTTGAATTGACCATTTTAGACAACTTAAGTAGGCCTTCTTTAACAAAAATAACATAAGAGACGTACATTCTCTCTTTCTTACTCACTCATATATATATATATATATATATATATATATATATATATATATAT
This sequence comes from Gerris lacustris, assembly GCA_951217055.1. Lineage (NCBI taxonomy): Eukaryota > Metazoa > Arthropoda > Insecta > Hemiptera > Gerridae > Gerris > Gerris lacustris. Next base: position 20,160,826 of record OX578278.1, read on the forward strand.
ATATATATATATATATATATATATATATATATATATAATATATTTTATATATATATATATATATATATATATATATATATATATATATAAAATATATTATATATATATATATATATATATATATATATATATATAGAGAGAGAGAGAGAGAGAGAAAGAGAGAGAGAAAGTATATCTATTCTCATATCTCTCCTGACACATGTTCAGCCTAATCTTCTGGACCTTTTCGATTAAATATGACAACGTTACATCCAAGGCAAAATCGAGAAACAAATCATTTCTCAAAACGGTTCCAAGTTGGTGGCAACACTCAACACAATTACGTGTATCCCATTAAAGAACAAGAAAGTGCACTCCACGTTGCTACACTTGCCTGATTTAATGAAACTAATTAAAATGAATTATCTTTTCTACAAACCTTCTAACTCTATATATAATAGTACATTACGCGTCGAGTGCGGAAAGTAGCATTTTCCATGCGAGTGTGGAGTTTGCACCCGAGCGACAGCGAGGGTAGTAAAACCACACGAGCAATGCAAAATGCCGTTTTCGCACGAGTTGCGTACCGTACTTTATCTACGATTGTTAGATTTAAATAATAAATACAGAAAAAAATAAACTTGCTGTATGTAAGTTAGTATCTCTCTCTTGATAAATAGGGCATTAATTCTTGAGTTGTATTTTTTGCCGAATTAATTATTTCTGGAGGAGTATTATTCTCCACATTTTCGTCAAAGTCACTTGATTCACTCATTGTTTTTCACTAAAAACTCGATATAAACAGTTACTTTAATAAAAGAACAGCAAATTAGTTTTGTTAAATGTAAACAAACTCGCTAATCGTGCGTAAAGCTGAAGAATTCCTCTTCTTTACCGCCCTAGGGTGGTAAAGAAGAGGAATTCTTCAGAACTATGAGACGCGCATGCGCAATGAATACAAGTACGGAAAGAATCACTTTCTACGCATCTAAACAGAGATACAATGATTATATCTCGTATCAATCGTAGATAAAATAATAAGTTTACCTGCAATATTAGGGGCTCATAAAAAATTATAAATAAATAAATAAATAAATAAAAATATTTTTATTTCATATTCGTTCTTACGTTCAGCTCATGGGTTAAAGACTGTTTCTCTACAGTAATAATTTTGTACTAATATTTTATTATACAGATATTCATACTGTAGTCAATCTAAGGTAATTCATACTGTAGTCAATCTAAGGTAATTTTCAGAATCAATGACAAACGCTAACTATCTTTTAGCATACACAATCGTCAAATTAATCTATAACCGTACATTTATTAGACCATATTGGTCCAAAACTATCAACGTTTATTTCGGTTTGTGTGAGTAGTTAAAAAAACAACTTGAAGGGTTTGACGGTCGACTTTTTGTTACTTATGTTGCATTGAGGGGTATGAAATCAAGATGTTAAAGTTTAATAAGAAAATTGAACAAAGTTAAGTTTAGTTTTTATAATAAACGTCCGACCTTCGTGACGCGGATATCACCGGAAAACTAAGACATTTATTGCGAGGCATCCCGTGGAAGCATGCACGCACATAATTTGTTTAATTAGGACCTAATATTTTATCGATTTTTGAGCTATTCTAATATCTTTTAATAGAAAATAAGATTAATCTGTCCGCGACAACTCAGACAAACTTTCTTATAAACAAGTTCATAATTACTATAATATGCCCAGTGTTTTCCATTTATTAGTTTTCGGGTTTTCGAAAGTACATTGTACATTTAATTATTATTGAACATTATATCAATATTTATCATAAAGAAAACTTCTACTCGGCAGGGTATCAAACCAGGCCTCTCTTCATCCGCGTTTAAAGCTATTTTCTCAGGAACTAGATTTCTCCTGGGAAAACAGCTTACATCGTTAAATTCGTATTTAAATAAACTACATTTTAAAATTTGTTGAACAAAATCGTCGGAACTGTTTCGAGAAATAATTTTGATTTTCTGTTTTTTTTTTTTTTTGGAGAGTAGCACCCCCAAATCTGGGGCTAAAATTAATTTCTTAATTTCACCTCAGGGTGTGATTTTTCTGAACTTATAAGCCCAATTTCGTCAAAATCAACCCAGCAATTTAAGCTTATTGCGTCTGCACAAACGACAGACAGAATTCTTTAAAAAATACTTTTTTAGACTCATGGGATCCAAATAAATTGTCAAACTCTCAAAATCATATTCTCATAATTTTTTATCACAATACTTTCTCTTTACATTATTCTAAGAAAGTAAAATTTAAGTTAGTTAATGGGAAACAATAATATAATGAACAAAATTTGTGGTTGCCTAATATTTTGATATTCCTCGTTATTGATCTGGGATCACTATGTAACAATTTTTTTTTCATGCTAAAACCCTTCATTACCTTGAATAAAAATGTTCATAATTAATCAAGACAGCTCTTTTTTTTAGAAAAAAAAATAAATTAAGAGAGTAATTTTAATTAAAGATTCTCTTTCGTTATATACTGTCTTTTTTTTAATTTATGTAATTCTCTATCAGGGGTCCACTCACTTAAGAATGTCGTTATAGATACACTTTCCTTCTCACAGACTGTTCATCATTAACACCCTCGTAATTTACCTATAATAAAGCTCAAAAAAAAAGGTTGAAACGTTCCGAGGAATTCATAATTCTAAAATATTAAAATTTAGTAAATATATAATCATAAGCAAACCCATTTTTTTAAACTATGGTAATAAGGAGAGAAAGAGTAAACAAAATTAACATAAAAAAAAAAATTAACGGACGAAAATAAGTAAAAATGTATCCTACCGTAAATATAAATATAAAAAATTAAAATTTAATAATAAATATAAAATTTATTTTATCTTGGCAAAACAAGGGTACATTTTTTTCCCTAAAAATTAGCTTGGATGGATACATAAAGCACATTTATGAGAAAAATTTCCATCTAAAGAAACTTATAAACTAAAGTAGCAGTTCTTAATAACCAAACATGTAGCTTACTTAGTTGTTCGCGATAGCTTGTATCATGAATAATTTTCATTTTCTAACCCCTTATATATTTTCTACTTGGGTAATCTAATTAATTCACTGAGTATACAACCAATTGAGTAAGGGGCACGCTTAGTTCTCACCAATTGTAACTAAATAAGATACTTCAGAAAGCATTTTCCCCCTCAATACTTTAGTTAAAGAAGCAGCTATGAAAGTAAATCTTTAGTAAGAAAAAAAATACATGAACCCAGAGAAGATTTCCCTAAGGACACTCAAAGCCTCAACCTACCGCGGCAAAAGTGTGAGAAGGGAAATTTTGCTCGGCATTAAGCCTCCTATCTGTTTTTAGATATGGGAGCGTCTATAGAGGTCATCTCAAAGAATAATACAAATTGTCCTTCCACGTAAACTGGCTAATTTGTTTATTTTTAAATCATAAAGCAGCTTCCAGCCTTCATAAGGCTATCATCAGTGCTGGAATGTGGAAGAAGTAGAGTTACATTGTATAAATGAAAAGTTAATGATTGAGTCCTGTCTACTTTTATTTATTTATTTATTTATTTATTTATTTATTTATTCATATTTTAAGAGCCCTCAACGGCAACAAGCCACAAGTGAGACACTCTTGGTAAGGCGAAAATAACAATTTGTTACTTTAACATAGTAATATAAATAATATAAGTAGTAACATTATAAAAATAATAAAAAGTATGTACAAAAACAAAAGCTATAATAGATAAAAAACGAAAACACAACAAAACTTATTAATTTAGTATGCCTAGGGTGGGATGGGATATGGGAGCGGAAAGAAAAGGTAGTATGGCGGAAAGACGGGAGAAACATTCGATATGACTACGGACACTATTAACAGGGATAGCTAACATATTGAAAGAATTAACACAGCGAACCAGAGGACTAGAAGTAGATAGATCTCGAATATATAGAGCACGGCCACTTCTACGGTCAGGGGGGAGGACTACAACCTGAGAGATTTCCCTGCAGAAAAGTTTAAGCGACAAAGCTTTCGAAATAAAATTTATTTCATAAGCCGTTCGCCTTAAAGCTAGAGACTCCAAATCAAGGTGCTTACATAAGTGGTCATATGAATAATAAATACGACGAAACAAATAACGATGGTAACATAAACGAATAAAATTTCGCTGAACAGATTCAATATTGGCTGATTTGTACTGGGGTAAATTATTCCATATTGGGACTGCATATTCTAACAAAGGACGGACAAGGGACTTGTATAAATGAATGAAGCACTCAAATGAAAGGTCACGACAAATGTTACTAATGAGACCAAGAGCACGGGACGCGCGACGCACTATGATATCGACAAAATCGTGGAACTGGAGTTTGGAATTCAGAGTGACACCAAGGTCAACAACTGAGGAGACATGTATAAGAGAACTGTCATTCAAAATGTAATTAAATTTTATAGGGCAGGATAAACGAGTGAAAGTTATGGCACTACATTTAGAAGTATTAAAATTCATGCGGTTTCTAAGAGCCCACATTGAAAGATTTGTGATGTCATCCTGGAGGAGATTGCAAGATGTCTCGTCCTCGATAGTCCGAAATAGCTTAAGATCGTCAGCAAAAAGTACATAATTACTTGTGATCGAAGAACCTATGTCATTAATAAACACTAAAAAAAGCAGGGGACCTAGGATCGACCCTTGATGGACTCCTGACTGAGAGTGGAAAGGAGCAGAATAGCTGGAAGATATCCGGACAGAACAATAGTGGAAGGAAAGATAGTTGGAAAACCATTGAACCAGCAAAGGACAGAGACCAAACTTCAAAAGTTTGGAAAGAAGGATGCCATGATCGACAAGATCGAATGCTTTGCACATATCAAGGTAAACAGCGTCGACTTGACCTCGATTTGAAACAGTTTGGTTTGTAAGAGAGACGAAGGAAGCAAGGTTGGTAATAGTAGATCGTAGAGATCGAAAGCCATGCTGGTTAGGGTCAAGGAGAGGCTCAACAAGAGAAGAGATATTAGTGTGTACGACTCGTTCGAAAACTTTGCAGAAAGTGTTGCAGATAGATATCGGTCTATAGTTAGAAATCAGAGAGCGATTACCTGACTTGAAAATAGGTATAACAATGGCTTGATTCCACACTGAAGGGAAGACACCTGTAGTAAGACTCTTATTGAATATACACACAAGCAAAGGAGCTAGAATTTCAGATAGACCTTTAACAAGAAAATGTGGAATTGTGTCAGAGCCAGCACTACGACTAGGTTTAAGAGATTTAATAGCAGCAGTGACCATGTCCAGAGTAACAGAGGGGCAAGGAATGCGAGGAGGATGGGTAGGTTGAGGTAAGTGAATAGGTGAAGAGGAGGGGACATACACAGATGAGAAATGGGAGGAAAACATGTTTGCAAGGCACTCATCGTTAGTAACTAACACATTATTATTTACAATAGGTGGTCTGGTGTCAACACCTCTTACAGATTTAATGTAAGTCCAGAAAGCTTTGGGTTTCTTAGTTAGTGAAAACTCTAGCCTGCACTTATGATTAAATTTATCCCGTTTAATTATTCTTTTCGCAATTCTTCTGTAAATACGGAACATATTAAAAAAAAACTGTCGCCCTGACTTCTTGTATTTACGGTGAAAAGCGTTCTTTCTTGCTAGGCATCTTCGAAGTTCGAACGAAAACCAAGCTGGATAGCATGACTTGTAAAGAGATAAGACTGGAATATGAGTATCAATTGCCTCAAGAACACGGTAATTAAGAAATTCAACGCAGGAGTTTACATCGTTGCAGCTGAAAACATAACTCCAGTCGGTATCGGAGAGGGTCTTATAAAGCGACGCAAAATCCCCTTTGGCGTAATTGCGAAGAACAGTATTGCGGGTAGAGACCTGATAAGAAGAGAGGCAACACGGTAGACTAAATTTTAATGCAGGGTGGTAAGGGTCAATTTTGACAAGCGGGTCTTCAGCTTTCATAATAGTCAGAGCTGAGTAGTTTGAGAAAATAAGATCTAGTAACCCTCCATAATCATTTAAAATGTGATTATGTTGTTCATAGCCTGAGGCTAGAATAAATGAAGAAAGAAGCGACGCCCTCGGTTTTTTCGTTGAGCTTCCAGTGTATTTATGATTAGTCCAGTCCATAGATGGCAAGTTGAAGTCACCTAGCAGAACAACCGGATGATCGGAAGGTAGCGATATCAGTAAACCGTCGAAGAAATCCTGGAGATTTGACAGGCATTGGTGGTCAGGAAGATATACAGTACCGACAAAAAGTGATTTTTTGTTCGGAATAAAGAGCTCAATCCAAACACACTCAATTGAGTGCTCTAGGTCAAGACGGCGCAGGTAGCTTAGTGACGAGGAGACTGCTACGCAGACTCCTCCACCACGACTGAGGCCCGTAACTGCGGATGAGCGATCAGAGCGTTCAACTTTAACACAAGGCGGAAAAAATAAGGAAGATGGACAATCCTCGTCCAGCCAGGATTCCGTAATAGCATAAATATCACAATTGCCTGCGGCTATGCCAGAGAAAAATTTAAGAGCTTTAGACTTGATACCCCTGACATTCTGGTAGAAAAAATTTAAATCCCTCATAAACGGTCTTGAGATGTTTGAGAGTCAAAAGCTCTTTCACTGTTACTTGAATCTTGAAATAACAGGGACTCTTTAAGTGGACCTCTGAACATCTTTACTGTACAACCTAAGGGCCACATCTCGGGATTACTAGTGCTAACATATTGTGAGTGCGGAACAGATATGTGAAAAGCTCTATGACTGGTTGCCTGGATGTTGAGTCTAGTAACTTTGAAATCAGTGATGTTTGCGTCTCTTAAAACAGATTCAACATCACCAATGGAAGTATCAAGATCCAGTCTAGATACTAAGAGGGCTTGTCGGCTTTGAACTACTTTGAGACTTGACTTAGTATTAGATCCATGTGAGACAGGACGGCGAATACTATTTGAGGATCGTAAGTTATTCTTGCGCGATACGAGAATAAACCCATCATCAGGCTGGGCGGTTTGAAACGATTCAGTTTCAGTTGAATCCGTGGGCAGTGTAGGAGGAGGTGGGGGACTCGGTGCTATGGTAGAAGGGGTTTGGTTGAGCCTACGGGCGGGGCGCTGGCGCTGGAAGAGAGGGGGATTCCTGGAACTCATGTCCGATGCAGTAGCGGAGCCGCGCTCGACCGGCACCACTAAGGAGGGAGGGGGTATATTGCCCTTCAAGGAAGTGGTCGCCTGCGCGTAAGACACTTTGTTACTGTGAGAGAGATATAGTTTGAGGTCTGCGTTTTCCTTCCGTAATTCGGAAACTTCGTTACTCAATAAGTCAACTTTCGATAACAAGGACTTTAAGAGATCAATAGATAAGGCAGAGTTATGGAGACATTCTTTTAAGTATTCCTCGTTAGAAATAGAGAAATTTTTATTAGTACCTTTCATCGGACTTGAATTGATCTCTGAGCTGTGTTGAACTGGTGCATGAACAGATGACTTGTGGACAAGAGAGGGGCCAGTAGGTGTAACCGGCATATTGTCACTGTTAACCTTACGACAGCTAACACACTTCCAAGAGCCAGCTATTATGTCAAATTCATCAGGCTTTACATTTAGGCAGGATGCGTGTGCCAGGTTTTTGCACAGTAAGCACAACAAAGCTGGTTGGTCGCGAAACACTTTATTAGCACAACGAAGACAGTCACTCGGCATGTTTATTGTTAAAAAAAAATAAAATAAAACAAATAGAGAGCTGCCGGGCTCAGAGTCGACCGGCAAGCTTATCTATAAAACAACACGGAAAGAACACTGTTATCTACTACGAAGTTTACTCCTCGAGAGCCAGAGGAACACGAGGACTTCATGTTGGAGATCAAGGTAAGACTATCCACATTCAGGCCTTATGAAGGCTGAAAGCTGATTTGTGATTTAAAATAAACAAATTAGCCAGTTTACGTGGAGAGAAAAGAATTGTGGATTCCTGTCTGTTTGTTTATGATTTAAATACAGAATGCAGGCTTCCCTTTTTTTTATCTCCAAGATTATTTAAATTTGAATGTAATCAGACAAATATTATCTACTAGGATTTTCTTGGAGCCTCAGTAGTTCATATAGGAGAGCAGTTGGCCCTCCCATTAATAAAGTTAAACATCATTGGGAGTGGTGACCATTTAGGTAGTGACTAGAAGGAATTAATCAGAATAATATATCTCTACTAACATTTTCTTGGAGCCTCAGTAGTTGAACATAGGAGAGCAGTTGGCACTCCTATCAGTAAAGTTAAACATTATTGGGAGTTGTCACAACTTAGGGAGTGACCAGAAGGAAGAAATCAGAATAATATATGTATCTCTACTAGCATTTATTTGGAGCCTCGGTAGTTCGTATAGGAGAGCAGTTGGCACTCCCATTAAAGTTAAACATAATTGGGAGAGGTCCCAACTTAGGTAATGACCAGAAGGAAGTAATCAGAATAATATATCTCTACTAGCATTTTCTTCGGGCCTCAGTAGTTCGTATAGGAGAGCTGTTGGCACTTTTATTAAAGTTAAACATCATTGAGAGTGATCACAATTTTAGTAGTGACTACAGATCTGGGTTTAAATTCCCCATTTTGTGGGGAAGGTTACTTATTATATGTCCTACGCTGCAAGAGAGTTCCTTGGAGTTTCTTATGAAGTTCCGCATTTGTGTGCCACTATTATGTCATGAGTCATGGCACAACTTTGTCACAGTCTTGATTAATATTTGATGTTTTAAAACACGGAATTTATTTAAATCTAGATGAGCATAATAAAAATGACAGAAATATGCCAATTATTTTGTATTTTTACAACATTGCTTTATGTAAAACCACAAACAAATCTAGCCGATATAACTCGTACTAAACGTTATAATATATGTTAAAATAATTGTTCCAGTGGTCCAGTGTGTTCCATTTATTAGTTGTTTCGAGTATTCGTAGTTTCATTTACCAAAAAAGTACTCCTTCACGGCAGGGAATCAAGATTCAAGGTGGCTGCCATTTATATAAAAAATTCGACGATATCTCCGGAACCAATTGCACTAGAACATTGAAATTTAGAAGTTAGCTTCCTTTTATGAAAGTAGAAAATTTTGATAATTGGTTTACCAATCGGGCGTTGTGTATGTGTATGTTCTTTATACAAATCTACAGTTTTAGTCCGATCTCGATGAAAATTTGCATACTTAACCTTCAAAGCAAGGGGGAAATCACTTTCTACATTAATTTTTAAAATTGAAATATTGGTACACAGGGGTACGGGGTACAAGTAATGAATACGGGGTCAAAGTAATTAATACCCTTTATGATGCATACCGTTGAAAAGCTCTTTAAGAGTTTAGTAATTGTTGTTATGTACAGTTTTATCATATTTTCACTTAGAAGGGGGGTAAAATGGAAAAATATAGCTATATCTTATAAAAAAGAAGAGTATCCGTATGGGAGTATATCTTTTCTACAAATTTACAGTTTTATCCCAATTTGATGATTTGGTGATACGGGGTCAAAGTAATAAATACCCTTCATGAAGCAATTTTGTTGAAAAGCTCATTAAGAGTACAGTAATTGTTGTTATGTACAGTTTTGTAATATTTTCATTTAGGAGGGGGGTAAATTTAGGATATTTGCAAATTATCTTATCAAAGAGAAGGGGGGTATAGAAATAAGTGGGAGGGAGAGAATCTAGATATTCTCGCATAGTAAAATAATTTAATGTTTCTCAACGGTAGTTTATAAACGTATCAAATTAAAATAACACGGATAAACTATAATTTTAAAATCAAGCGAAAATTCAACCAGTTTTCGGGACTCTTATAACAACAGACTACAGACGACAAACAGCTATTTTAAATGAGGTAAAACTACTTTTATTTGGACTTAGGAACCTTAAAATGTAAAAATTTTCAAAATCTTATTTTCCGCGATCATAATAACTTCTCTACATATAATACGTATATATACACTATGTATATTATAACTATTAAACTATTAAACTATATAACTATTAAACTGTATGAGTTAAAACTATTAGACCCTCATCAGTATCATTAATCATTATTCTAGTCGAATTAAGGTAGACATTTTTCTGTTCTTGTCCTTGATCCAGCGGAATAACCATCATCAGGTAGAAACACACGTAATACCGTTACATCAAGGTAAACTCGACTCAGGTAAATCATAGACCTCAGAGTAAAAAATGGAAACGCCCAAAGAAGCGGAACCAATCAAAAAGCAAACAGTGTATAAAAATCCTTCAGAATGGAAAATAATAGTGAAGACCAAAGAAAGGTTTCTTTTCTTCTGGTAAAAGATCAGGACCAAGGAAGCAAAAGGATTGAGACATCTTACTCTGACACAAAGAGTTAATAAAACTTTTCTTTTCTTATGTCTATCCTTTGGTGCACTATCCTGAACCTCTTGTTTTATTTTTAACCTATCTACTTCTTATACATATATATATATATATATATATATATATATATATATATATATATATATATATATATATATATATATATATATATATATATATATATATATATATATTATTTACTTAAAAAGAAATTGGCATTGTTTTTTCGCCCTTTCTTTCTCATTTATAGAGGGTTTTCACTTCTGTTTGCATTGCGTAGATGGAAAAACAAGAGATTCCATGGAAAACTGATTTAGCCAGATATATAACAGGATTTTCTTTTCTTAGGCTAACAAAAAGATAGCATGAAATAAGATTATAGTTTTTTTATGGTTCGAAGATTATAATCTGAGGTAAAAAATATCAGGACTATTTAATATGAATAACAATCAATTAAAAGAGGTGATTTGAAATCAATTCTTGAAAAAAATTATATTTCATAGTTCTAATGAATATTAGAAGAAAAAAAAATGATTAAACCATATTAATTATCTCTTAATGCATATAAATATAATTATAATATATCAAAGAAGGAAAATGAGAAAGAGTATGTCTAACGTTTGCAAGTTTAAAGGTCCCCTGAATCCGAAAATTTCTGACTGTCGTCTAATTGATTTCGATTTAATATTATAATGTACATGTTCAGAAAAGGCATAGGTAAAATCAAGAAATTTGCTTTAAACCCGATGGGATTTGACCAAAGTCAAAGGTCTTAGATTATTATTATTTAAATGCTAAAAAAAAAAAATTAAGTTTAAGTATAAGTTTTGTCAAGGGAAAAATATTCTTATCTGATAAACTAAAGATGAAGAATAATATGGACAAATCAAAGTAAAAATAATAAGGGAAATAAATTTTTCTGAATGATAAATTTTGATCGAATATTATACAAAAAAAAGTCACACACCACTTATTTATGTTGGATCTTCCAATAGTATTTTTTTTAAACAAATATATTAAGATATGCTGTTCTTCTTTTGAAGGATTGTTAAACAAAATTCAATTTGAATTTAACGAAAGTTAACACGTGTGAAACTGACTTCTCTTAAATAAATATATATTTTCGTAACAAAAACAAAACAAAAAATTCATTCAAGCATTAAATATCATACAAAATAATAGAAAATTTAAACAAATGACAAAATCTTGTGTTAACATTTTGAAAAAAAATCCTTATTCTAGACAGTGAAAAAGTCCTTATTTGAGTACCTATATCATGGGGCGAAGGCAATGAACCTTATGATCATATTATTTGGAGTCCTTGAATTAGACACACAAACTCGTCATGGGAAGAATATACCAAGAAAGTCTTAAAAAAACCTTATGTAGTCACTACTAACATGAAACTAGAGAAAAAACAAGCTCATGTATCACTCAGCTTTTTTAACTTTAATCCAATTTATTTATTTTTATTTTAATTTTTTGGTGAGAGCTCTGATTGGTTTAAAAGTTTTGAACACAACACACTGATTTAAAAATCAGTATACATATAAGGAGAAAAATACGTGTGGTGTCGCGGGACACCCGGTAGGAACGAAGTTCCTAACATTTTTCATTGAATATAAATTATAAAATCACACTGCTAAGTACGTATACGTTGCTAACTACTTATACATGGCGGAGTTAAAAAAGAGACAAAATTAAAAGTAACCAACTGTTTGTTCCTGGCAGAGTTAAGGCAAAATTAAAAGAAAATCATTATTTGTAAAATTAAAGCATGCGTCTTACTATAAATATATATTAAATATAAGAAAAAAGTTGATCATGATGAGTTTATAGTAAAAGAGTATGTTTGTTAAAGGAGTTTGGATTGAAATAGGACTGTTTTCTACCTAATTGGCCGGCAATTAATTTAAAATATTATAAAATATATCTCTTCCCTACTCTACAGCTTCAGCTTGTATCAGGGTGAAATTTTACATGATTTTATTTTATTTATTTACAAAACAAAGTGACATTTTTGACATATATAACAAAAATAATCAAAACAAGTCATGTAACAGGCTTCCTTAATAACACTCTTTCCCGTATTTTAAAGCTTACGTTTACGCGAGCGTTGCGCGTGAACGCTTGGGCGGATAACGTTTCCGACGAACTCAGCCTGATTGGTAAAATGAACATGTGTACCAAATTTCATCTTACTCGGTGAGCTTTTACTCAAGTTATCGTCGTCATCTGTAGATTTCGTGACGGTGATTTTGTGACGGTTATTTTGTGACAGTTATTTTGTGAAGATGATTTTGCTCGGTTTTTTCGGATTCACTCCCGGGCTCCAGAACGTGCCATAAGGAACTTCGTTCCAAAAATTATGAGTAGGATAAAATATTATGCATATAAAAATATATGCAGAATATAATATTTGCAACAACATTTCTGTCAATCTTCAGTAGTTTAGATAGGTAACCCTAACACAAAGTTCGTTTGCAGTTCCTAATCGGAGTCTCACGTCATTCGGCTTTTTATCACAAAAATTATAAATATAAGGCTGCAGTAATAAAATAAACTATCATATGATTCCGATACCACCTACAATAATAAATAGGTATATTTATAGGTATGTCCAGAAAGAGCTTCAACTTCTTATTAATACCTACCGCGGGAGCCTACATGAATGAATTATTTTATTTTACTATACTAAATACAGTATATTATTTTGTAGGTGTAGGGATTCAGTTATATTATCGATATAGTTAAAGCATTGTTATAATAATAAAAATGGATACTACTTTTTTTTTTTCTTTTTAAAAAAAAAACAAAAACAAATGTCAATAGGCATGTTGTTTTAGTATGTGTTTAAATGTGTGAAATGATTTGCTATTTTTAAGAAAGAGCGGAAGTGTATGTACTTTCTGGAGTGGCCACCCGCATGACTACTCCAAAGTAATTCAGTCCAACCTTTCTATTACAGAACAACAGGAGCATGTGGAATGTTTTGGATGTATACAGGTAATACTATGTTCAATATTAAAGCCATAATTATTATCCTTTGCCACAGAATCGGCGCCAAGAGCTTAGCGTGCTAGTAACTCGCCAAATACCAAGTCTAAACATGTGATAAGTAGTGATGATCAGAATTTCAGAGAGAGTTAAGGCACGTTTCAGACTGAAGATTACATCAAGCAGATGTGTAAAGTGGGCAATAACCTTTTTTAAATAATATTGGGCTAATAGGGATATGAAGGAAACAGAAAATAAACAAAAACAACAGAATGATTGTATCAAGCGTTTTAAGAAACAATGATACAAGGGTTGAGTAAATGAATGGACTTAGAAGTACTCAAATATACTTTCTTTTTAAACAATTATAAAATCACATTGTCAACTTTTTCTCAAATAAAAACTTTAACCATCTTATAAATAAAAAAAAGAAGTAAAATGTCTTTCAAAAAAGACCTTTGGAAGTTCATTTTCCCCCTTGTCCGTTTCTCTTCCAATTTCTAATCAAGTTATCAAGCCTATAAAAGCAAAAAGAAAAACTTACGCAAAAAGTTCGGGAAAACGTCTCTTTTAAGTAGAAGACAAAATGAAAACAAGATTATCTTCTGTCTTATTTTTACGCACTTTCTCTTCAACTTTTTAATTCTTAAATTAATTTTGTTTTAGATTAAGCTCTTAAATGAATTCTAATGGTCCAAGATTTTCTCTCTTCTGTATCAACAATTCAGTCTTTAATTTTGAAAAGGAGAATTGAAAAAAAAAATAATGAAAAATGATAAAACTTAAGATAATTTAGCGAGATGGTGTAAATCTATTGTTTATTTATCAACTTGTTATAATGACGTACTATTTCCAGTATTATTTACATCCCTCGTATTTTAAAACCTCGTAATAAATCAAGTTAACGAAAATTAAACGTTTCTAGAGAGCTGTTTTGATAAGGGGGGTATAAATTAATAATGCTACACCAGAAATTCTCCCCTTTTTTCAATCCTATTCAATATTATTTGTAGTGAAACTCTAGAGAGGGATAATTCAATGTATCCGATCTATCTGCAAAATGATATACGATTAACGAATATAATGTGTTTAGTTCTTATTTAATAATTGCTTCTTGTCAAGTTGTTTTGTACATGATTTATATTGGGTCTGATAGTGAAAATCCCTCTTCGCATATTCATAGGAAATGTATATTTTGTGGGGGAGCTTTTTCCAATAATTAAATATAGTTTCCGTGTCAAGAGAACAGTTGAAAATTTATTATCTTTTGAAAGGATAATAATTAAAATTTACGAGTAGTAAAATAAAAAAAAAAAATAAACAACAATTTTCGAGTTAAAAAGTAACATGAAGTTTCGTATTGCACATTGAATTAAATTTATAATAAGGTAAAAATTAAAAACTAAAATCAATCTATATAGTAGTAATAAAAAATAAATAAATTAACCCTCTAATACGAAGGTAAGAATTTATTGCATATACTTCGCTTGTTATTATATAAACAAAATTCAGGAGGTAATAGTTTTCCGAGAATGTATTAGGCTCGGATATGTGGAGAGCCTAGAGTGCTCGGGAGCATGTTATATCAAGAATTCTCTGCAGATTGTCAAAAACCACATAGATGGCATGGAAATGTAATTAGTTTCGTAAACCATAATACTTGGACGAACATAATTAAGATTCATTACTACGGTCGAACATAGGTACAAAACAAACCACGATAGACTTAAAAACTACGTGTCACTATTACGTTGTTGTATTTTAATTTAAATCAAATTATAATTATTATTTACTACGGGAAACAGACAGTGAAAAATACACTCCCGCACCGGGATTTGAACCACGGGTCTCCTGTATCGTAGTAAATAATAATTATAATTTGATTATAATTAAAATTTAAACTTTCCGTAGTATGAAAACTACCAAAAAACTTAAAAATTGAATTGTTGTTGTATTTCTGTTTTGATGACGAACTTACAGAAGGTAACGGAAGCAGTGAGATCGTTTTGAAAAACGAAATGTTTTCGTTTCGACAAAAAATCCATTTCAGACATCAGAAAAAATTATTTTTCCGTGGTAGGCTGTGAAATAGTAACTTTAGAGCCTAAAAAGCATAGCTAAAATCCATTTTTTCATTACGTGGACTTAAAAAATCTTTTCATCACTCCTAGCTGTAAAGAAAAAATGTTTTACGTCCTAGGACGTAAAACATTTTTTCTTTCGTGCTGGTAGTTATCAAAACTTCCGATTTAGCGCTGTAATCTTTGTAGAAATGCTTCTAGTACGATTCAAATCCGCTAGATGTCAATGCGTTTTATTTATCTTTTCTTACAGTGTAACCTCTTTTTAAGGTTTCTTTTTTAAGTCTTAAGTATGTACTAATATTTGTTATTATTATATATTGATTATTGATTAATATTTAATGTTTTTCATTGTCTTCTACCACGGAAAAAATAGCATATGCTACACGATTGTGAAGTGTTTTTTCTTTACCTTGGCAATATTTACTGTCTCGCTTTACTCGACAGTAAATATAATTGCCACGGTAAAGAAAAAACTCACTTCACAGCCTAGTAACATAATATACTATTGGTCTCTTGTCGGTCTGTCCAAAACCTTTTTTTGCGAGTACCATATCTTATCGGACTTCGATAAAAATGTTGATGGTTGCGGTCCTGAGACCATTGTTTATCCGGTACTTCTTTAAATTGTTACTCCCCAATGTTTTTTTAGAATATAAATGACTTTGACTAAATAAATATATAGACAAAGGGTTGTTTAGTCCAATGTACTTTGGGACAAAGGAATATCACACTTCTGTTTTTATAAGGGAGTAACAATCTAAAGAAGAACATTCCGTACACCCTCTTTAGATTGTAACTCTCCTCTGTTTTGTTTATAAGGGGAGTAACCATCTAAAGAAGTGTCGTTTATCCCATATTAATATAAACCTTCTCTACACTCATTGCTTTCTGCATCCACGGTGCAAAACCTTGTTTTTAGTATTAACTATACCTTTTAAAACTACTTATCCGATTTGAAAAAAAATTGGATAGTTTGTTGAAAGTGAAGCCCACAGATGTTAATTTCAACCGTCTACACATACTCGCCACCATACACCGGCCACATTAAATATTTAATAAAAAGAAGTGTGACACCACAGGGAATCGAAACAACAACGTATACGATATTTTAATATCGCACTCTAAAGTCTTTAGGTTCTTTGACTATTATTCTAATCACGGTATTTCATCTGGTTGTTGAACTACTCTATTTCACAACTTAAATTCACCTGGGTACAAATCCTTTGAGAATATTTAAAGCACTAATCTCTGTTTAAAAAGTTTCATATCGGAGAGCTTTTCATTATTATTTTAGTGGAGGGGAGGTAAAGGATGGAAATTTTAAGGTTCGTGAGATATTAAGTGGGGTTGAAAGGAGAAGGATCAAGTTAAAATAAATGAATCCTTTCGCCTTTAGCAAGATTATTTAGTGAGAAAATGTCTTGAGATATCCGAATCCTTGGGTCGTGACGCTACTCGTATAATTTGCCTTCAGCAGAATAATCTGAGCTGTAAGCCAGAAGCTGATAGTAGCTTTGTTTTACCTCACTAATTGCAGCTGCTTTATTAAAGCAAGTGGAGGATGGAAAGCGTGTGTTGCCAGGCCAACCTTCAACGTTTAACTCTACAAGCTTTTAATTAAACTTAAGCTACTTTTCTTGGTGCATGCGGGTTCTTGAAATGCCAACATACAGACGTGAAAGTACGTGACAATAATTCAATTTACAATTATTGAAAACAGCTGTAATAGATTCTTAAATGTAATAAATATCTTTAATTAACAGCTTATTAAGATCATTAAAGTAATTTTTAATAACTAATTATGATTCCACATTAGTTGTGGCTTAAACATATCCATTTTAAAACACACTCCGTAGCGAAAGACGGAAATCCATCTAGACCTCTTAGAACGATATACAACATGTTGTGGATCTATATGAGATATTAAAACTAGAAAACATTTTATTGTCAAAAAATTTGATTAATATAATAAACTATTATTGATAAACTATATAGGATATATTATTTTTAATGAAGCATATTTATAAATCTATAAAATTATACTTTCAGTTCGTCAATAGCTTCCTCAAGTACGATACGTACTTTAATGATGATATGCTTTTACAATCCATTATTGTTTACTTTATTTAATTGTCCCCCTCCCCTTTTAGGGTGTCGTTGGTAAAACATAAAATAACCTTAAAACCCTATAGTTTCGTTTCTGTGTCTGTCAGTCACTCAGTACGGTTCCAATCAATTTTAAATTAAAAGAAATAAAAACATGAAACTTTACAGTCAAAATTGTTTTGATTTTTACATAAATTAAAGTATCAATTTAGCAAAATTTAAAAACTCAGACAGTTGAAATTAATCTGGGGTTATCTGCAGTCTACTTTTGACAAACCATCCAAATTTCATAAAAATCAGATGCGATTACTTCTGAAGATATAGGTATAAATAAATGTATGTTGAAGAGAAACAAATGAGAAAAAATTGTTAAAACTTATGTGGGACTAACAATGGGCTACTAATGATCTACCATACAAATTTCATTAAAATCAAACGAGTAGTTTTTAAGGTATGTTGGTTCGCAAAAATTGAGCAACAGACAGACACGGAACCAAAAAATTTCCCTAATACGGATTTTTGTTCGGACAAAAGAGGAGATACGGACGTTCCGTAAATCAGAGACATATAAAAATTTTAGTTCTTAAGAATTATCAAATAGCTTCTGTTAACCTCGGTAAGCTTGGAAGCAAAATTTTAAAAATAAATAAGCAAACAAATAATCTATAAAATATTATAATTTAAATCAAGTTATAATTATTATTAACTACGGGAAACAGACAGAGAAAAATACACTCCAGCGCCGGGATTTGAACCACGGGCCTCTATATTTCCAGTATAGCGCTCTACCAACTAAGCTACGCAGGAGAATGAGTCTCTCTGACGTTAATGATACCTTGTCCCGAATTTGGTAGAGCGCTATACTGGAAATATAGAGGCCCATGGTTCAAATCCCGGCGCTGGAGTGAATTTTTCTCTGTCTGTTTCCCGTAGTTAATAATAATTATAATTTGATTTAAATTAAAATTTAATCTTTCTGTAGTATGAATACTACCAAAATGGTAAAATATGAATTTAAAATATTATATAAAATAACAAAAAAATTTATCTTTAGGTAAACTTCATTCATTAACATTATACATATCTCAAATTAGGTCGCATAATCCGGAGTTTAATTAATCTGACCAAAAACCACTTGTGTGGTAAAAATAACACCCCGCCAAATCTGTGGTCCAAATAAGTTGTGAAACCAACTTTCTGCCCCACCAAGTGATGTTGGCACTTTCTCCTGACCCAACATTTTCAACTTAGATACTTATCAGCTTCTCCTTGGCGGTGTGCCTGCAGTACTACCCAAAGTTAACTGGTTGTATTCCACGCATCCTCTGCAAAGAAAGTAGTAGTTGCATAGGGGGAATTCCTTGAAAGCTTAATTTGTATATTACTTGTTTCTATTTTATTTGCTTTTTGATAGTGGGAAAGATTTACAGCAATCATCATTGTGGGATCGAGAAGAGCCTTCAACAACACTGTTAAAAGGCTTTCCTCTCCAATAATATGCGCCTGCATATATTAGAACTAGTTGTCTAGAACTAAAAATATGAAATGAACAACTATCTTTCCACACAAACCTCATGTGGCAAACGTGAAGGTGAAACAAGAAATTGTAATGGTGTTTGAAGAATACTAAAATTACTGTTTCAGGAAATGGCAAGGCACACCGCCAAGGAGAAGAAGCTGATAAGGATCTTAGTTGACAGTGTTGGGTCAGGAGAAAGTGCCAAAATCACTTGGCGCGACAGAAATTTGATTTCACAACTTTTTTAGATTTAGGTAGCTTGTACGTATTTCACGCTGCAGACCCTCAAAAACCCTAGCTTGTCACCTACAGTATATATACACTGGCAGCTTTTGTGAAATTTTGACTTTTTGACTTGGCGGGGCGGAACGCTCCTGCGTTCCAAAATATATAGAAATCGTAATAATGGCCTGCCAATTAGCGTGTCACGTAGCTTGTTGGTGTTCTATTATAGGACGAATTGTCACATATTTCTTTAAACATATTTATAGCCCCAATGGTGTTACACTTATTTTGAATCAATATTAAATATGGAACGAAACGGATGAAATTAATAGGGGACCATTGGACCATTTCAGACTACTTTCAACAAACAATCAAATATGGAACGCAAACGGATGAAATTAATAGGGGACCATTGGACCATTGCAGACTACTTTCAACAAACAATCAAATATGGAACGCAAACGGATGAAATTAATAGAGGACCATTGGACCATTTGTAGACTACTTTCAACAAACAATCAAATATGGAAAGAAAAGGATGAAATGAATAGGGGACCATTGGACCATTGCAGACTACTTTCAACAAACAATCAAATACGGAACGAAACGGATGAAATTAATAGGGGACCATTGGAACATTTGCAGACTACTTTCAACAAAAAATGAAATATGGAACGAAAACGGATGAAATGAATAGGGGACCATTGGACCATTTGCAGACTACTTTCAACAAACAATCAAATATGGAAAGCAAACGGATGAAATTAATAGGGGACCATCGGGACCATTTGTAGACTAGTTTCAAGAAACAATAAAAACTTTATAACGATCGAATGACATTTTTTTTAGGAAATGTTTAAGGAAATTCTGAAGGACTTTTTTTAATTTGGAGACATAAAAAAAATGTAGTTTTCAAATGATCACAATGCTTCCGCAACCCTCAGTAAGCTCGGAAGCAAATATTATTAGCTAAATAAAACTGATACCTATATATTTTTTGGGGGGCAAAAAACTATGCTTGGTTTCTTATCAAATTAAATACATTTGCTTTATTTTGCAGCTTTTTTTAATAAAGAAAAATGTTTTAAGTATTTACAAAATGTAAGAGAAGAGTGAGATTTTTCTTAAAATTGAATGTAATGTTTTCAAATTAATGAAGTTAGTATGACTTTTTGTTTTTAAGGTTTTTTGTGACTCCACCCCCCGCCCTTCCCCTCCCCCAAGTCGCCTTTTTTATCTTGCACAGAAAAAGAGTTGCTCAATTAGAACCTAAAAATAATAAATAAAGGAAATAAAAGAAGTCCCTAGGTATATACCTAATTAAAACAAAAATAATAAAAGGTTGGCACCAACCATATTAAATATTTACTGGAACAGTGGCGCGCCGTTCCAACCTTTTGATTGTTTTTATTGAGGTATTTTAATTTCTTAAACTGATCTTTTCTTTGCGTATACTAGAACTAGAGCACGAGGAAGCTATGTGCCACACTAATTGGCAGAGTATTTTTTATTGAATTACTTATTTTAACGTCTAGTTTCTATGGTAACTTATATAGAGGAAAAAGAAAATGTAGGAAATTATAGGGTATAAGTATTTAATCTTAGGGAAAGTTTCTTAAGAAAGTTTATATTACTGGTCTATGATCGCTGCTTGACTAATTCCCTCGGCTAATGCTATTTCCCGATTAAAATTAAGAACTAAAATCAATACTATTTTTTAAAACAGTTTAAGATCTCGTCTACAGGTTAGAAGAGGTTGCATGTTCTAACGTGTTCAACGAATCGCATCAGTGATAATCTTGTGAAGTAAGTTGAAGAGGTAGAAGGGACTTGATGGAAAAGAGGATATCACCTCTTTGAAACGCTATGAAAAGCGCTTAAGAATGTAAAGATAAAGGACATGGAGTAAAGGGTGTAGGATGAAGCCCTGGAGAAAACCTTTCCTCCAACCTTCCTTTGCCTTGGGTAACCAACAGGTTAGATTAAGTTTAAGATAATAAGCTATTCTCCAACCTAAAACCTCTTATATTATATAAAGACTTGGTACTTTAAAAAAAAGAACCAAAAAAAAAAAAGAAAAAACACTTAATAGCTTAAGGCAATATTTTTCGATTTAATAAAAACATATTTTTAAATTGAAAAATATAGAAGATAAAATATCTTGAAGAGACAACAAACAGGGTTCACTGAAAATATTATAATTAATCCACTAATAATCGTTCTCTCTCTCTCTTCAGTAAACTGCAATTTTTAAATTTTAAATAAAACTTTACTGACTAAAGAAAGAACTAAGTAAAAGATTCATTAATTTTGTTTAATCAAAGTACTATAATCAAGTACTTTAATCAAAGTGTGGTGCATCAAAGTCAGCTAGAAAATGACCTGAATATGGATCATACTCTGTGGTCTATATAATTAGGAAATCACTGCATTAAGGGGTAGTTAAATATTTAAATCTAAACATGAGAAATATAATTTAATTACCAACTGTGACTGCGAAGATCGCGACTCTTTGATTTACTTCACAAAAATATTTCTCAGCTAACTAATTTCAATAAATATAAATATTTAAGTTTTTGGTAGTTTTCATACTACGGAAAGATTAATTTTTACTTTCAATCAAATTACAATTATCAATAACTACGGGAGACATACAGAGAAAAATAGACCCCCTCACCGGAACTCGAACCACGGGTCCTCCTATTAATCCGTTACAGGTGCTCTTGCCAACTGAGCTATACGGGAGAGAGCACCGGCAAGAGCACCTGTAACGGATTAATAGGAGGACCCGTGGTTCGAGTCCCGGTGCGGGCGTCTATTTTTCTCTGTATGTCTCCCGTAGTTATTGATGATTTAAAATAAATATAAATCTGAATTAATCAAATGTGTAACACCTACGTAGATAATTTTTAAAAATTCAATTTATATGTATGAGTATCTATGTACATAATACTATATTAGTATGTGTGTGTATATATGTAGGGGCCTGTATGTACAAACATAAATTTGTGTGCG
Source organism: Gerris lacustris (assembly GCA_951217055.1). Lineage (NCBI taxonomy): Eukaryota > Metazoa > Arthropoda > Insecta > Hemiptera > Gerridae > Gerris > Gerris lacustris. The sequence continues at coordinate 20,183,144 of OX578278.1, forward strand.
TATATAAATTAACTGTATTCATTATATGCAATAACGAAGCGCGTTTGTAAGTTAGTGTTTAAACAAAAAATAAATCAAATTATAATTACAATTTAGAACGGGAGACAGAAAGAAAAAAATAGACTTCAGCACCGGGATTCGACCACGGGCCTCCTTTATTTCCGCAGTAAAGACGCTCTTGCCAACTAAGCTATACTGAAAAATAATTTCCTCTGTCGATAACGATACCTAGTCCCGAATTAAGCGTTCAAATTTTTACACAATAATTTGATTTAAATTAAAATTTAAACGTTCCGTAGTATGAATACAACCAAAAACTTAAAAAAAAAAAAATATATATATATATAGTAACATTCACAATAACAATAGTGTAATAATATTCTATATATTATAAAGTGTTACTATAAAATAAAAAAAATATATAAATATACTTTAGCAGTCACGTAATTACCTCGAGACGAGTTCAATGAGGAATGTGCTCATATCCAATATTGGTTAAAAATAAATATTTATTTTTATTACATTTTTTGATCTTCACTGAATTAATTTTTTAACAAGGAATTTTAAGCAATAATAAGCTTATTACTATAAATTTATTATTAATGTAGCTAAATGGGAATGTTCGGTAAAATATAAATAAAAAGAATTGGCGTAACTTACTTATATTTTCATAAGGATTATCGACTATAAGCCACTTTATTAGTTTGTCACATTATTAGATTTTTGTCACAATATTTCTATAATACTGTATTCCTCTATTGTCGATAAAAATTATAATACATATATGTATAAATGTACACTTATGACTTTATAACATAGGTGCATTAGAACGTAAGAAAAGTTTTTACATTAAATTAGAACGTAATATTTTTAAATTAATAAAGTTATTGTATTTTTCTCTTTAAGCTACATTTTTAGGGTCCGTAGGCAAAACCAAGGACCCTTATATTTTCCTGCGTGTGTCTGTCCGGTCCGTCCGTCCGATCGCCTGTTCTCACGGCTACACCTTTCGTCCGATCACTTTTAAATTTGGCATGTATGTGTCTTGTACCTACCCACATATTTTAAAAATAAAGCGACTTAAAAAAAATATTTTTCAACAAAATTAGGGTTATAAAACTTAAGGGTTACATTTTTTTATTTGTTTTTTCGACACCGTGAGGGGTATCATATATGAAAGGGTTCGTCGAGCTGATTACAATAATATATAATTCTTTGGTTTTTGGGTTTATAATTATGGTCTTTTCGATGTATTTATATGGTTGTGGTCCGGTTCAGTGGCAAAAAAACACTTTATGGGAAGTTTGTTTATGTGTTTTGAGAATATCAGACCCATAGGATAGTTCAAAGTAAGCTTTTTAGCATTTTAAAAAACACCCTCAATAGGGTACTACTTAAACTATACAGTGTTGCCTACGGACCCTTGCTGTGTGCTGACTAGCACACACTGGACCTGTTTATTACTTTTAGTCCTTGAGGGAAAAACAAAAAGTATTGAACTACTAAAATAAAGTATTAATGGCTTTAATTTAATTTACTTTTCATACGAAGAGAATTTTTTAGACTTTTTAGAAGTTTAATTTTTGGAAGAGTCACCACCAAATTTAGAACTAAATCAATTTGATTTATTATCATAATTTATTCCTTTTTTTTATTTTTTTTGTTATAATTTTTCTCAATTTTATCCAACATGGACTTAAAACTTGTAAAACCCCCATTTTCCCCTATTTTTTATTATTATTTTTTTTTCTTGATATACGAGAAGGTAGCAAGTAAATAAGTATTATAGAAAAAGAGAATTTCCACCTAGAAAGAAAATCAATACTGTATTTTCTCTCCTCGAGCAAGATAAACAGACTTGCTGTAAAAAAAGAATTAGGTGCAAGCATCTTAAAAATAAATGAAGACTTTGGCAAAGCCACCGAGGAACTAAGTCACGTGACTCTGTTAAAACTTTAAACATATCCCTACGAGTATAATAATACTTGACAGTATTCCAAGAAAGGTATACAATACAAGGTACTAGTATTCCATGGCTGTCTTCTAAAAAACAACTCACTTAGCACCAATATAAATTGGTTTATACTTTAATAACCTTGACACACAATCCCACTGCAACATAATATGTAGACATTATCTACTTCATAACAGATAATATTATAAGAAAAGAAATAAAGTTCTAGTATAAATAAATATTAATATAGCTAAAAAAAGATAAGAATACTAATATCACATTGAATTATATATCAGGATTATTTTTTACTTCAGTATACTCTAAAGTGCAATATATATCATATTTTTATAAGAATGTTTTTTTCTTATTTTTTTTATTTTAAATCACTAAATTATATTTTTATTATTATTATTATTCTAGTGGGTTAAAATATTTATAAGTTACACTTGACTTATTTCCTGTTACACAATAAACATGCACAGTGACTCTTTAAAGCGTTTTCCATATACATAGTTTATAAGGAACTATTATGATTGTGCAAAAATTAAATTCTGAAGAGTTTATGGACACCTAAATCCAAAAAAGTGATTTTGCTTCCAAGCTTACAGAAAGTAATGGATGCTTTGTGATCATTCTGAAACTTTTTGTCTCCGAATTCAAAAATTCCAAGACAGAAATTCGCTTTAGACGTCAAGGATTAATTATTTAATGTCTGTTCAGCCAGTCTATAGGTATTTCAGTCAGTCGTTTAATTTTTGTGTACAAACATATCTTAAAAACTATTCTACAAAAGAACTTTAGACGCCAGAAGAAAAGAAAATAACGCAGACATTTTAATTAAAACAAAAGGGCCCCCTGTAGTTCATTGCTATCAAATGCGCTTCTCACTCAGGATACCAGGGTTAAGGTGCGTTCACACTGTTCTGACGTGACGTGGGAATACGTGGGCCCACGTCATAATGCGAGTGATTCAAAAAAGTAACAGAGTTTTGTGAGTTTATGTTCACATTAGTCTGACGTGACGTGACAACTCGTGGTATGATGCTATATCTGACGCCACACGCCTTATGACGCGTGGGAAGGATATTAAAAGTTCCAAATATTTCTACAGTCGTGGGAAGGCATCAGAAGAATCAGGTGCTTTATTACTACTGTTTTACATACCGTTTTTAGTGATTTTTTTAAAAAATGGAATAAGACATGTTAATTGAATACGATCGGGCGAATCCGGTGCTGTACGACCCTACAAACCGGGAATATCGAAATCAACATTCACGAAAGGAGGCTTGGGATGAAATAGGGGACGCACTTTGTAAAAACAAATATATAAAAAACTAACTTATAATTACTTGTTTTCTATTCCAACAACTCAGGGAATATTTAAGATTACCTAAATTTTTTGTTAGATTACCCTATTTTCTGATTTATAACGAAACGCACTCAGTAAAAAAATAAAAAAATAAATAATTAAAAATTCTAAAAAGTTGGAAACCACTGCGGTAAAATTACCTCAGATTTCTGGGAAGAAAATAAATATTTTGCTTTCAAAATTATGTGAAAGCATGACTAGAGGCTCAAAACCAACTGTCGGGAAAGGCAACAAGTGCGACGTGTGTTCTTTCATGTGCCTGACGTCAGGTCAATGTGAACACCGCCTCATGTCTGAAGTGGTCCCACGGTATCTGACGTGACGTGGGAACACGTCACGTCAGAGCAGTCTGTACGCACCTTTAGATTCCCAATTTCGGCAAGAGGCACCACGCTCGATGTTCAGCCAGTATCGCCATATAAATCAGTAGTTGAAAAGTAGCGTCTATCCAGTTGCGCATGATATTTATAAGGTTTACACAGCTGATGCAACGACACATTGACGCCATGTTATCAATTACATAATATTGTGAAATCCCTTCACAGGCTGTTGCATGTTGCACCAGGGAGTTTTCATTAAATTACAAACTATTCAAAGGCATTAAATTGAACTAATAAAAGAAGACATTAATGTTCATTTGTTGAATGAATTTAATAAAACTGAGATAGAATTCAATGGTAAAAGGTGCTTAAATTTAATAAGGTTTAAGAAGTTGAGATCAGCAGAGTTTTGTATCAGAGATAATAAAATTCTTATTAGAGTCCCCCCTTCCCTTGAGCCCTAAAAATATTTCTGAAGGATTTACATTAATGAACTTAGGATTTCTTTTAGGCACAAGATTATTAAAGTAAACTAACATTTTCTTCTCTTCTAAGTCAATTATAAAGTATCGAGCTGTTAAGCCAGTTGCAACGGGCTTAATTTAAAAAGTAAATTAATTTAGATATCTATTCAGATAAGTTATTATATCTATTTGAAGACCAACAAAACAAAACAATCATTTATTTTTATTGGAATAAATGTAGTTGCCTTAGCTTAGCAATAACAAATCATTTTGAGGTGCGTCTCGGGAGACTACTCGATTTTATAAACGATTATATAGAAGTTAGGTCTCCTTACCAATCAAATTATCATAGTAATAACGTGTTAGGCCGATACAAAATATCTCAATTTACCACATTGCCTTTATGCAGTTTTGGAAGCTTAATTTAGGGCCCGCGTTCCAAGCGGAGTGCAATTATATTGGTGACCATTGAGTTTCTTTAAACAAGAGGAGTTTAAAATTTACTTCTTTGTTATATATTAAGTCGTTCCTAATTAATACTACATGTTTTCCAACATATTTTGCTTCCGAGCTTTCAGAAGGTGCGGAAGATATGTGATCGTTCTGAAGAACCAACCATTTTTATGTCTCCGAATTTAAAAATTGCAAGACAGAAATCTATCAAGGACAATATTTCCTTCCGCGTCTGTCAGTCGTTTAATTTTTACGAACCAACATATTGCTTCCGAGCTTACCGAAGGTATCGGAAGCATTGTGTTCACTTTTGTGAACGAAAAAGTTTTATGTCTCCGATTTTAAAAATTCCAAGACAGAAATCCGTTTCAGACATCAGGGAACCTTTTTAGTCTCGTGTCTGTCTCACTGTCGGTCTGTGTGTCCGCGAATTATGAAACGTGCGACGATAACTTGAGTAAATGTCGACCGATTCTGATGAAATGCGGTTAACATGTTTATTTCACCAATGCCCAGAACGAGTTCGTTGGACAACGTTATCCGTCCAAGCGTTCACGAGCAACGCTCGCGTAAATGTGAACTTCAAATTTAAAATTGGAATTTTAGGTCGGGGTAAAAATCTGACTTCATATATTTAATGAGACAAACATTTTCTACAAATACAATGTTTTAGTAAAACCAACAGCGACACCGCTATGAAGTGTTAAAGATCGCTAATACTATTAATAGTTTTTACACAATAAAGATATAACAATCATTTTAATGTTAATATAACAATAAAGTACATGATAGGATGCGAGGAAGCTATGTGCCACACTAATTGGCAGTCTATTTTTTTAATTAAATAAAAATAGTGACAAGGTATTTTCTTGTTATAATATAAAGAATAGTCGATTTTAGCAGATTCAATTAAAGTTCGAAAGGATGTCCTTTTGTCTAAAGTAATTGCATGACAAAGGAGTACATAAACTTCAGTGCAAATAATTGTTAGAGTAATTGGTTCCTAGAGACTTAAAATTCAAAGTTAACTAGATCCAAACCTTTTAAAGACCTTTTTTTTTATCAATAAACGAATTTCATTTGATTAGATTCTTATTTAAATAGACTAAAAAACCGTTGGGACAAAATTTAAGAAATATTTTTCAGAGCATTAGGGAGATCATCGCCATCAAATTTAGTAACTAATATTCGTATTTATCGATAATTATTTTGAACATGTACGCCAAATGTCATCGAAATCAGTCTAACATAGTAGGCTCAACATGTCTGTAAAGAGTAAAGAAGGTAGATAGATAGATACTTTAAAAACCTTTTGTTAGGTCTCAGGTTACCTTAAATTGTGTAAATCATTGGGCATTGGGCTATAGATCATAGAGAGTAAAATGATTAAAGATCATGAAATACCCGTGATAGAAAGATAAAGTAGCTAAAATATAATGGAGCTAAAAGCAACTTACATGAATATAAAGTTGAATAAACACAGAAATTAATGAAATTATTAGTAAGAGAGCATAAGAGGAAAAGATTTTCCTGCAGACTCCAAACATGTAAACTAAAGTACAACGTGACAGCTGGGAAAAGCGCGCAAGCGGGGACGGAAAGAAGAACTAGAGGTGGCATCTAGGCTCTTAACAAGAGAAGATGCGGAGAAAGTCCAGGAGGTGTTTGTACAAGTCACTAATGCCTACAAAACCGGATCTACAGTCTTTATGGTATTTTGTTTATATTTTTGGAGTCTGCAGGAAGGTTTTTACGGTTTTCTCTCTTTCTTATAAATTATTTGTTTATTTAAACATGCTTTGGCACTTCTTTAGATTGTTACTCCCCTTATAAAGAAAACGGAGGGGAGTAACAATCTAAAGAAGGTGTACGGAATGTTCTTCTTTAGACTGTTACTCCCTTTATAAAAACTGAACTGTGATATTCTTTTGTCCCAAAGTAGATTGGACTAAACATCACTTTTTCTTAATAGTTATTTAGTTAAAGTTATTTATATTCTAAAAACACTGGGGGAGTAACAATCTAAAGAAGTACCCATGCTTTTTCAGCTCCGTTATTTCATTATATTTCTATCACGGGTCAAGGGTACTTCATGATCTTCTATCATTTTACTCTCTATTATCTATAGCCCAACGCCGCACGTCTAATAATTATTTTACTACTAATGAAAGTTAGGTTGATGACAACGTAATCAAGTTGATGAAACGTAGACTATATATGAAATACTAAAGTTTTGTTCTTAACTCCTGGCCGTTCCTAGAGTTGAGTCGCCTGGCGTGTGCAGATATACATACATTATATACATGCTATGAGATAATATAAATCATGAATTTAAATATTGAAATACCTGTTGATACCTGGCGTTGTTTTAATAATGAAATGAGTAATTGTTCACCCACATAGTCACAGGAATCAAAACATTTATATAGACCATGTATATTTAGAGTTGACTGGAAACGCGTGATATTTCCCCACTAATGAACTGTTGCAGGGTACTAGCCAGTAGCCTGTTATTGTTCCTCTACCTAGGCTCTCTCTATTGTGAGGCCTTTCAAGTGCAAAATTTCAGTTTCTGACAACTCCAAGTAACGATAAATAATTAAAACCTTCACTCAGTGTAAAATAAAGGCCGCTTTCAACAATCAAAATTCACTAGGACGCTCGATTTAATATTAACTTTAATTATAACATTAAAGGTAACAATCAATGGTTTTATTGTTATTTATGATTTGGATGCAATTTCATTTACAAACATTAACATCAGTCAGAATCAGAATAGTTAATTTCGAGTGTTGTTTTGATTAAATTACTGAGTTGATAGTAGGTGCGATCACTAGACGTAACGCTCATGTCCGATGTTTTGCATCTGTTCTCTGTATTCCTGTACATTTGCACGCTTCTATTAATTACATTTGCATAATGTATTCTAAGGAAATAAGCAAATACTTGGAATACCTTGACAAGAGAGCAACCCTTGACAAGGAACGTCAATCAATTTAAACCTTCAAGTTTCTCGTTAACCAACATCCTAAGATTTATAATGCAGACAGAGAATGCCGGATATGTTGAGAGTAGCTCCTCCTAAGACTAAACATAAACAAACGTGCTTCATTTAGATATCTTAAATAAAAGTTTTGTATATCCGTCAAAATTTAAAAAGGTTTAATAATAACGTCCACTTGGTATTGGTGGCGACAATATTCTATTTGTGTTGAATGTTGAATGAGTACTAATAAAACTAAAATTTACTAATATATATTTTTTGTGTAATTCATTGTGTAAAACTCTTTAAAGCAGATATGAATTAAACAAACACAATGTCGGGAGTATACTCTTTGAAACAGTAATTATTCGTTCAAAAGGATTTAATTAATTATCAAATATTAATTTATTAACGAAAATTGTTAACGAAATAATGAAGAAAGATAAATTATTCTTTTTCTTCTTGCTTGGGGTCTAAGGATGATCATTAAAAAAAAAGTATAATTTGTGCAATTTTTTTTCAAAAAATAGAAAAGTTTTTTTAATGATCAGCCCTAGAGCCCAAGAAGAAAAATAAGAAGAATGATTAGAAAATTAAGAGAATTATTAATGAGAAAGATAAAGCATGGGCAGATTGAGTAGAAGTAACAGCGAGATTCTAGGACAGGTACATCCAGAGAATAGAAAAATTATCTCGTTAAATCAAATTATTAAAAGAAAAATTGTAGGTACATCCGGAATGCAAACACGGGTCAACATATTTAAGCTTTGAATGACAATAAGGAGCAGTAGAGAACTGAAAATGTTATTCCAAACCCACCAATTTAGTACAGGAAATCCGAATTAAAGGTTCAATAGTGAATAGGTTTAACCCGTAACTGGTGAGGTGCTTTTTATGTTACTTAACTGGTGAGGTTGGGTTACAGATACCTAGAACTTTTCCCCCCTCTCAGCAAATTTACTAGTTGGGATAAATAACAAATAGCTGCATGTAGTATTAAAAGTAACTTTTATTTATAATATAAAACAATACTTTGCACATAAAAACTAAAAGGGGCCAACAAATAAGAAAAGTAAAAAAATAATAATAAAAGTACGATAAAAATGTTGTGCATTGTTTTATTTAAATAATTTGAATATTTTAATTAAAATTTTAACTTAACTGGTGAACTTAAAAAACTTAACTGGTGAGGTTGGGTTAGGAACACCCTGAATTTCTGGAAATAGCCCAAAAAACAAAACAACTCACGTTTAGCGCAACCTAAGATCTTCAAACCAACAGACAATAAACTGATTTGAAAGTACATGAGAGGACACAGGCCCCAGCCTAACCCTCTAGTGATAATTTATAAACAAAGTATTCCATGGGTATCTGACACCCAACCTCACCAGTTACAGGTTAAAGTAGAAATTTTACCTCAACAATATTATTCGACTAATCATGTTTAGAGTTCTAAAAATGCTTATTTTTAGGAAAATACTTGATAATAAACCTCCATAGTTAACAATCTATATATATATATGTAAATCTTTTTTGACCGAATTAGTTGGTCACTGTCAGTAACCATTAATAACCAACTGATTCTTAACTTTAATGAACCGGTTTTTGAGAAAAAAATTGTTCCACGTTTTTCAGAGTTTTTGGGGGGTAACGCCCCCCAATTTTGGACCTAAAATTCAATTCTCAATTTCGCCTTAGTGTATTTTTCTGAACATGTATGCCAAATTTCTTCAAAATCGGTCCAGTAGGTAAGGCTCCAGGAGTCTGCACTGACAGACTTTTTTTAAAAACCAATTTTTAAACCCAGGGGACATCAAAACGTATGAATCCATCAATATCTCAAAATCGAATTTTCGCGCCATCACAATACTTTCTCTTTATATGAAAAAGTAAAAAGAGAAAGATTACATCAAAATGATTTTTCGACCCCAAAGCTATGTGCAGCTAGTTTTGAATCATAAAATACCATCATATATCGTCGTCTTCAATAATCTATCATATTTTTACGACTATTTGGCCTGTTGAAACCAACTGTTATATTAAAGTGTAACAAAACCATTCATTCTTGACACAGAACAATTTCTCACCAGCTATAAAAACCAGGTCTCCTTAAAGTGAGAAGATGGAGGCGAGAAGAGAAAAAAAAAGTAAAAGTAATATTAGTTGGGTCCACCTGCCACGACACCAGGTGAAAATTGAAAACAGGCAACGAGTTCTATATGGAAGAAAAAGAGAAATGCAACAAGTGTCTAGAACAATCTGAGGGAATATTCTCGTCAAATCTTCCAACACTTGAGATCGATCACTGTGTCACCTTAACGACCTGATTTTTACACCAACCAACACCATTCAACATCTCCCCTCCAATTAATTTTATAAAATCAATCTATCATTTCTTATAATTAATTAATACCGTCTGATATTTAATTAAAAATGTATTTTTTTAAACCCCTCTGATATTAATAATGTTTAAACAAAAGAAAGGTAATTAGAAAGCATATCTTTCAGTAATGATAAATGATAAACCTATCTATCACACAGTTGATGTCCATTGAATTTTTATATTTTTATCCATTAATTCAGAATAATAATTTTACAAAATAATAGATTAACAAAGTAAATCCGTATAGTACACGACTTCATTACTCCATTATTGATTTTGTTTCCGAGCTAACAATAGGAACGGATACTTATTTTTAATTTAATTTAGTAAAAATACTGCTATAGAGAGAAAACCTAATTCATATAACATTATTACAAAGCTTTGGACACACATCGATTTAATCCGATTGGAGGTGGAAATAACGCATTTATTCTTTTGTAATTAAAATACAAAAAAATAAAATCACCCTCATTATTAATAATATAAATAACTTTAGTAAGTTTTTTCTCGTATTATATTTCAATTTGGCCTATTTTATTGTGTTTTGTTGTTCTTTTTGTATTATTATAATATAGAGTAACGCCATTATTGCTTTCCATCATCAGCCTGAAATAACTTTTATCTACGTTTGATACGAAATATAAACATTGTATCACTGTTTAGATGTGTAGAAAGTGATTCTTTACGTAAATGTATTCATTGCGCATGCGCGTTTCCACCCTATTGCGGTAAAAGAATTCTTCACCTTAACGCACGATTAGCGTGTTTGTTTACATTTAACAAAACTAATTTTCTGTTTGTTTAATTAAAGTAACTGTTTAGATCGAGTTTTTAGTGAAAACAATGAGTGATTTATGTCATTAGGACGAAAAGGAGGAGAATAATACGTCTCCCAAAATAATTAATTCGGCACAAAATACAACTAATGAATTAGTGTCATCTTTATCAAAAGAGAAATACGAACTTACATATAGGGCGTTTATTAAATTTTTTTTCTGTATTTATTATTAAAATCCAACAATCGTAGATAATGTATGGTACGAAACTCGTGCGAAAACTACATTTTGCTTTGCTCGTCTGGTTTTACTTCCCTCACTGTCACTTGGATGCAAACTCCGCACTCGCATGCAAAATGCTACTTTTCGTACTAGACGCACTACGAATGTACTATTGTGGTTAGGATATATATTGTAGGGTTCCCTGAGCGATATCTTCAACAGTAATTTCTATATCAAAATCATGGACTTTAATTCTAGGGCATCTAAGTCCAAGTTAAATCAAGTCTTAAGGTTAAACCAATTTAACCTTAAGAATATTATATCGAAATGACAAGTAAATTAAATTTAAATTTAGGGTTAAATCTAAATCTGGTACACATGCTTTAACCTCATATTGTCCACGTTGGTGATTCTTAAGCTATGGATCGCGAAGATTACATTTTAACACTTAAATTTCAATTTATAATTACAAAGAATAATTGTGTAAATTTAACTGTCAAAATCAAAAGGAATTATCATTACATTTTTGTTGAAACAATTCTTATAGACCACTTAAATACCCTAGAAACACAGTTTCACAAACACTTCACATCGAATTTTTATTTTAAACAGTTAAATTAGATTTAGAAACCATTTTAAATCGACATTAGTAATATATAATTACAAGATAAAAATAACTTTTTATATACTACGTTTTTAAATTCCCTGTTGGATCATATAAACCTGACACTTCTATGTATTTATAAATACTTTTTTTCTGGGTAAACACAAACAATAGACAAAGGACAAATGAGTAAACCATGGACAGTTACTCACACAAAAATGGACTGCTAAAATGAAAAGAAGTTATCAATCATATAAATCCGAATTCCATCATAACCATAATCATAATTATCATAAATTAAATAATATAATAATAGAAAGATAAAATTTGTTGTGCATGGAAAGTAAGTTCGGAACAAATCCGCAAGGTGATTATCATTTATCTTTATTACTACGTTTTTATTAGCATGCTTTCTTGTTTGTTTGTTTGTCCAGTACAAATCTTGCAATCGATTTTTAACTTACTTCCCCAGTAGCTAGACAATTGAAACTTTTAGAATAGCTCAGAACACGATGACAATGCAATATTGTAATACTTTTAGCCATCTTTCAGCAGAATTTAATTCGTTTTCAGCAAATTTTGCTGTATGGAAAGTTAGTTCAGAAAAAATCCTCAAGTTATTTTATTTGTTTTGACATGTCCCATATTTACAATCTTCATTTTGACATGTTTCAAATTTGTGATTTTTTATTAAGAGATTAACATTGAATGACAGCGAAAAAGGAAAAGTATACAAAGAAATTAAATCTTTTTATCTTGTAATTTTTATTATCTTTTAATTATTTATATATTTATTCTTGCAGATTGTTTTCAAACTAATTTTCCAGACTGCAAAATTTGCTGAAAATGAATTAAATTCGGCTTAAAGATGGCTAAAAGTATTAAAATAATGCATTGTAATCGCGTTCTGAGCTTTTCTGAAAGATTCAAATGTCTAGCTAGTCGGGAAGTTAGTTAAAAATCGATTGTAAGATTTGTACAGGACCCACAAACAAACAAGAAAGCAAGCAAATAAAAACGCAGTAAATAAATCATCGTATAGAGCCCAAGAGGAATTGACAGAGTTATCGAGTCATCTAAACTTGAATTTACAGAAAAAAATGTTTGACTGAATTCACTAACACGAAGCTAAATCTAAGTTTTTCACACTTTCTGAAATGGAATTTCATGCTCATTTGCCATTTAGCACCAAATATAGTTCATCATTAAATAATTAATATAAAAATACCATTTTTGAAAACTGTCCAAACTGGTCATATCATAACTTTTTGGTTTAAAAAAGAATTAAACATATTTTATATTAGTCTACCGACATTGAAATTATTCAAGCTCTATGAGACCTACAAGCCTAATTAAAAACAAATATTAGAGAAACGTTTACTTGACAGAAAAAAAGAGTGTATAAATCGCTTTTAAAAAAAATCAGTGGAGTTTATAAGAGGATCCAAATGATAAATATTTGAGATAAAACAACATTTTAGGTAGGAAATAAGAGCCAATTAAGAATGAGAAATACAATAGACAGTAGGGAAGGAATGAAAAGAAAATTCAAAGGAAAAATATAGAAGAGAGTAATATGAATAAAATTGTTTTAATTAAGAATGATCAAATTTTCTTTCAAGAAACTTATAAAGTTGCCTACGTGATGCAAAAGCAGAATTATAATATAATAGTTATTTATGATACTAAGCAGCAAAATGGAATTTCGCAGACAAGTTTTTAAGTTTTATTTCCGAGCCGAAGGCGAGGATAGGCTAAACAAATTTACTGACGAGGCGAAAGCCGAGGTGGGCAATCTACTATTTTACTGACGAGGCGAAGCCGAGGCAGGAAAATGTTAATTACCTGCTAAGGTGTAACCGAAGCAGGTAATCTTTAAACGAGTCAGGAATGTTTCCTTTGCTGCATAGTTACATACAATATTTTAACTGCTAACGGCAGAAAAATTACACTAATTATTATATTCCCTTTTTTATATATAAAAGATTTAAAGAAATTAAAGTAGTTATAAAACGAAAGTTTGAGTCATCAAGAAAACAAAACAAAGGCACAACGAATTCAGTGTTGCCATTTTTTATTAACAGCTGTTTTTTATCTCAATTTTTACCGATTTTTTAAAAATAATTACGGTAAAATAATAAAAATTGTTTTATTACTATAATTATTTAAGTTATTTTCAAATAAATAAAAATATTTAGCAGAATATTACGCTTAAATATATAAAAATGAACAATGTGGGAGAGTTTATAACCTGCGATGTAGTAACCTATTCGTAGTAAAATTTTCTTAAAATGTAAAATGTTACAGCCTGTTTGTTATTTTGCGGACACTTTGAACTTTTGCTGACACTTAGAACTTTTGCTGACACCTCATTATTTTGCTGCGTGTTTTTTTGACATGCTACAAAAGAATCAAGAAAAATGACATTTTGCAGATTGAAAACAGTTCTACAAAGCTTAATTTTGCTGCCGTGAGTAGATAAGATTTTTTTTTATTTACTATAAATATATTGTATTATATTATTATTATTATATATTGTAACGTGTTAATAGAATGTACATATTGTTTTTAGTCAGTGAAAACGGGCCTAAAAAATTAGTGAGAGCCAATTGAACAGTGAAAAAGTCAGTACTAACTTAAGTTTTGTTTTAATTAAAAACTTATTTTCACCATCTGAAACCATCGCATTTTATTATATCCTAAAAACTCACCCTCCCCATTTCAGTCGAATATTCACTTCAATAAACCCAGATAAAAAAAGGGTTCAAAAGTTATATAAAAAAAAGGTTTTGCGTTGATTCCGCCATCAAGTGGAAACATAAAACCAAACAAAGACTCTCTCGGCTCAGCAAATATCAAATCGAATATCGGAAAATACACCTTAACTTTCGTTGATTTTTTATTTTTAGCGGGTGAAAGAAAAATTGGAAACAAATTTAATTTAACCATAAAAGTTTTGAATTCAAGGAGAATTATGTGAAACTGTAACACCAAGTTATTGGCAATTTTCAACAAATGAATAGCAACAAAAATTGTTTATAAAAGGATGAAGATTGTATCGCTAACATTAATTAGTTAAACAGATAGCTGAATAATTTAGTTGTTTATTTTTGATAATTTACTCATTTAAAATGGCACTTTTTTACTTTAGCACCTTGGTTCTAAACAATAGTCTGCCCTACAAAAGTCTCAAAGGTTTGTGTGTTTGTCTCCCCAAGACATTAAGACCCCTGAGACAGTTTTATATTTAATATTCCTTTATCTTAATAGTTGATCAGTCTAACTAAGAGATATGATCACAATTATTTAGACAAGTGTGATATTCCTTTGTCCCAAGGTATATCCCTTCGTCTTAAATGGAATATATGCTACTCTGTATATATTCCTTTGTCTAAATAACTATTAACACAAAGGGATATATGGGGGGGAGGGGGGTGCAAAAGTAAAAAAGTACCTTTAAAATAATATATTACAAATAAATATTTCATTTTATGAGAAGGAGGTACAAGTAATAGGGATACCATTTTCCCATCTTTATTTGTAAATTACTAGGTCTCTGAAAAAGACATTTGCTACAACAAATAATTTGTAAAAGCTAAAGTACACCTATATGGAATATGAAATGGAATAGATCCTATTGGATGGAATTGTCCGACCAAAATCCATTAGTCCGTTGTGTGTCCTCTGTTAATACCCTTCCCATCACCTCTTCCAATATTGAAGCCATCTCCCACCTTCATCACGTCCTTTCTTTGTTTTCCGAGCGTCTATGGTCTGCAGCCGATTAGCTCAGTTTTGTTGCCCAGTTATAAAAGTTCCTCTATTTGTTTATTTATATAATGTAATTATTTATTAAGAACATGTTCCTATTAATTGTAAATGTTATTTATTCGTTAATATTATTTAAAAATTTGTTAGCTTAAAATTGTTTATTGCTTGTTCCGTTATACGTATTTTTTTATCTATTGTATCTCTGTGTTATTTAGTTTAAATTTATTATATTATTTGCCTGTCAAACATGTACATTGTATACTCTAAAGAGCGCCTCTCACGTGGCTTAGGCTGTAGAGGGCTCGTAAAAAATTTGTTTAAATAAATAAATAAATTACTCCAAAACTACATGGTACATCTCTGTGTGCGCTTTTTCAGTATCTACATTATCTCATACTTAAATACGACTATATAATCTGGCTGGCCAATTAACAGATAAACCTACATTTTCTATAAGTGAGCTATTTTGGTCTGTCATGAGAATTTTCCACAAACTCTCGGTAGTAAGAATTAATTTAATTATGAAGTTAATTTTTATCTAACTAGGCAGCGCGTAACTGACGAGCATCATTCAATTCAATTAAAAATACTGGTTCATTTACAATTTAATAAAAATACATAAATATATAATACAATTAAACCCCCTAGGACTTTTGCCACGAAGGGCGAATAATAAATATGTATAGAATATCGAGAAAATTGATAATCATGATGAGTTGATGATTAAAGTGTATGATTTTAGTAGAGTCTAGTAGTGAGGAAGCCATCCTGCATCCTTACTATTCCAATAAACACCCTTCGGACATCTCCTATTCAACTATTATGAAATGTATCACTTCCATACACAAAAATACACAAGTGTTTTGCAGGTACGTTTAAATAAACATTGTTAATGAAACCCGGAGTTCCATATGGCATTCCTAAACCAATTGGAACAATGGACGCTGGCAAGCATAGGTCTAGGCTTGCATCTTGTTCGCTGAAGGTCAGTCTATCTCAGAAATTAGAAACAATATGTTGTGTGTAAAATGCTAATAAAATTATGACCTTTGAGAGATATGGTATGGAACTTATACGTATTTATTGCGCTAGCATTTAGTGAGTGATTTTTATATAACCTGAGGTGAGGTAAACGCCTCCCAGGGATTGGTAGTATTAATTGTATGGATGACAGATAAAGGTATTTATTTTTTGGATGTCAAATATAATTATAATTGTGTGGATGTCAGATTTAGGTATTAATTGTATTGATGTCACATAATTAATTCACATACGTAATTGTGAATAATTAGTTTTATTATGATAGTTATTATCCTCTACTGCTGATAATGTCACCTAAAGGTTTTAATTTAATTATGTTAGTTATTATCCTGACATAACTAATGGATGTCCGATGTTAGTATAATTAATTGAACAATGTTAGTTGGAATAATAAATAAGTGGGTATCAAATACAGTGTTAGTCAGTTAGTGGTATTGAGTATATTATGTTAATAAATTACTGTCAGATTGTAATTGAGGAAGTATTCAAATAGCCTTTATGTTAATATATATAAATGGAGATTAACAAGCTCGAGTAGTTATTATAATTGTTATTCGGCTTGCCCTAAACTGAGGTCATAGCTGGGGGTAAAGGTTTACCCCCAGGTATACACATCAACACTTCGAAAACCATACTGGTGGAGGAAGATGGTAAGGAAACAACCGAAGGCCAAGGTAAGGTCTCAATTTTATTAGTACTTTACCCAGAGCATTGGTTCGGAACACCAGGAAGACAATGGTAAGGAAGGAAGTACTGGCGTAGAGGGGTCTTTCTCTAGCAAAGCTCATGTGCAAAGGGGAAAATGGCTGCAAATCATGAAAAAGTACTATTGGAGCAAGTAAATTGTAAACGACCTGGAGACGTAATGATGGAGCCAATGCCTCAGCGCCTTCACAGGTTGCGGGTTACAAGGACCCTTGGACCCTTGGTAGATTGAAGGATGGAACCTTTTTTCATGGACGGATTTCATGGACATAACAAATCAATCGAGGAGAAATTTGAGCATTTGATACAGTAAATGGGGTGACTGCACTTACCACAGTTTAATTTCCTCAGTTTGCGATATAGTTAAGCTATTGACAACGCTTGCAAAGACAAGAGATCATAGGCCAGAAGGCTCTGGCCTCTGATCTCTCAACTGGAGTCGTGTTATCCCAGGTATATAACGTCCCATAGCATATGCCAGGCGACACATGATACCAACAGAACAGCGTTAATCTGCCTAAGAGGTGTAAAGCTATTCTGCTGCTATCCAAATGGCATTTACGCTGATCACAGATACGCCATGTTAAAATGGATGCTTGGACTAAAGACCCTTTGTCTAGGTTCATGAGATGGGCATTGCATTTAACAGAATATGAATACGCTAGGCAAGAATCACAGCAACCCAGATGCATTGAATTACTGTTAGACACCTGAGAAGAATAAGAGCACTAGCAGGGAACAACAAGACACCTCATAAATGCATGTACGAACACGAACAGGTTTGAAGCTCATATACTCACCGCTGTACAATCACTAGGATGAAGCTAGAGAGAATGCAAGATGGTAAAAGCTGACGTAGATAACTAACATGCAAACCGCGATGGATCGGATACATTGCAACCACTAGTTCTATACAAAATTTGTATAGCCCTTATGTTAATAAATATAAATAGAGATTAATATGTCGGCGTTATTACTGTTGTTATTAAGCTTTCCCTATTTCTACCTGAGGTTGTACAGGGGCTTACACATTAATATCTCGAAAACTATATTTATCCTGGGAAAACGACATACTGTTAAATTGGTATTTAAATGGACAACAAAATAAAAGTTTTTAATCTAAATCGTTAGGAGTGTTCAGGATATATATTTTTTTTCTTTGGGTTTTTACCCACAATTTTAGAAGTAAATATAAGTTATTGATTTTTTTCTGAACGTAAGGCCTAATTTAATCAGAATGGACGTAGTTTAGGTAGGTAGTCTACACCCATCGTCGCACACAGACATTTTTAAAAACTCTTTTTAGAACTCAAACTCAAATTTTTGAGCTATTGCAATAATTATTTCTCTTTAATGTACCTACAATAAATAATGATATCGTATGTGAGAAAGTATAAAATCTGTCTAATTCTAATCGTAATGAACTTCTCCCGTATTTTTACTTTGTTTAAAATGTTGCGTAGAAATAAATATAAGAAATTAATGTAAGAAAAGCCACCACGCTGAGAATCATTGGCCCAAATATTAAAAATTAAATAAAAATCAATAAACTGATTAACAACTTAAATAAATATAATAAAATTATACACAGTAAATTATGATAAGAACCTACGTGGGTGGCTTGGCAGGACCATAATATAGTGATAGATTAAATTTTTTAATTGTATAAAAATGAATAATTAATCATTTATATGATATAGTAAGATATGGTATCTATTGCATCAAATATAATACTAGAGGCTGCCATCGGATCCAAATGTTTCAAGTCAAATGATAATTAATGTAACAGGTTCGTTAATATAATCAGAGAGCCGCTGCAGTGAAAGGCAGCACTATGCTAATGCTTGTTGATAGGTATAGAAGCGAGGTGCTGCGTGCTACGTGCTACCCATAATCAATGCATAGCTTTCCAACTCTAATACCCAAGATACCACTCAAATATTGCTTTGAACATTCCAATATTCCAACCTAGTTCCCAATTCATACCACTTTCAATCCTTTTATTAAATCATTTTCAGACAACTTTTGTTGCTATTGTGGTCGACTTAATTTTATTCTATTTTTCAGGTTAGCGTCAGAATATGCGCTATTAGTTTAACAAAGAAGGAAAATATGCGTGAAGATAAGTCGTAGTAGCAATTTTATTGATTTCACATATAAAATATATTCTAGTTTAAGCTTTTCTTAAAAAAATCTTAATTAATCCCTAAAAATCACTTTGTGATACTAAAAGAAAAAAAAAATGTATTTGAGACTCTGACGCATGGGAAGTGGAACTTAAGTTCTAGATGCAGTTGACTTTATGAATTGCTCTCTTAGCATTTGTTGACGATTTTGACATTTTCATGTCTCGGTTATGGCACATGAAAGCGTTACACGGAGGTGTGTACTCATTCCTGCCCGCTCTAGGTAGGGTCCTCCCCTACCACGCTCGGCAGGGCCTACACACCCCTTCCCTCCCGATCGGCTACCAGCCCCACGTCTCACTGTCTTCGCTTCTCGCTACCGTTCCAGGAGTCGCTCGCGCGCCCCAGAGGTGCCCCCCTCCCCCTCAACAACTTCTGTTCTACTGCTCCGATTCGCACCGGACAAACTCTACAACCCTTAGAATCTTATTCCTAATAAACTTACATATATAAAATTCATTTTTTACTTTATTATTTCTTATATTTGTTATACTATAATTTTTTGCATTTATTATAAAAATATGGGTGAAGAAGGTAAAAGATTACTTCTTAGTAAACTGAAAATATTAGGCAAATCAACTGCTGACTTAAGGCGACAGTTGTTAATTCGCACAAAAAATTTCGTTACATGCAATTTCGTTTCATCCAAGCCAATTTACTCTACCACGACTAAAGATGTTTCACTTCAAAAAATATACTGCCAATTGGTGTGGCACATAGCTTCCTCGCATTTCACGTACATGATTGATTTTATGCTTTTTTACAGGCCATTGCTGTCTAATTTGTTTAATTGTTTCCACGTTTTTTAAACTGTCGAAATTGTTTTGATTTTATACTGGAATTAAAATATGAATTAAGCAAAAGTTAAAGAGCGCAGACGGTTCAAAGTAATCTGGGGCTATCTGCGGGCTACTTTCGATAAAGTTTCATACAAATCAGATAAGTACTTTTAAAGCTATCGGTGTAAATAGATATATGTTTGTTTACATGTGTAAGAGAAACAAATGAGCGCAGAAGGTTGAAACTTATATGGGACCAACAATGGGCTAATTATGACCTACCATCAAAATTTCATTAAAATAGGAAGTGTAGTTTTTATGATATGTTGGTTCGCAAAAATCCAACCACAGACCGACAGACAGACACGGAACCAAAAATGTTCCCTGATGTCTGAAACGGATTTCTGTCTTGGAATTTTTGAAATCGGAGACCTAAAATATTTTCGTTCTTCGAAACGATCACATAGCTTCCGTTACCTTCGGTAAGCTCGGAAGTAATAAGATCTTTCTAGGGAAAACGACTTAATACAGTTAGATCCATAATTAAATTATTTTATATGGTTCTTCAATAAATGGCGATTGATTGATTGATTGATTGAATCATTCCTCGAATTCACTTTGAAGTATGACTTTTCTGAACGTGTATGCAAATTTTTTATCAAAATCGGCCCCGAAGTTTCGAGTACAGGCGATAGACATTTTATAAAAACCTTTTTTGGACTTTGGGGACCTCAAAACGTATAAATACAAACAAACCTAAAATAAGAATTTTTGCTGTATCACGATACTATGTCTTTACATATACTACGTATAAGATAAAGTGATATGAGTGTTATTGTGTTGTCATGCTTGTAACATCGGCAACATACTGTTAAAAGAAGATACAAAAGTTTTCAGTTTATATTTACCCAGGTGAAACGATAAGAGACTAAGTATGGAGCTAAAATGTTAAATGATTAAAACGGGACACTAAGTGAAAATTTTAAAGGATTATAATAAATTCGCTTAAAACTGTTCAACTTGAATTATAACAGATAACCCAGGACCTATTTTGTATCCCATCAGTCAAAAGATTACTTTTAATTAGTTTTAGAAGTATTCACACATTATAATTTATAGCGATTCATTAACCTACGCATATTTTCAATTAGCTTTTCACTACACGCCTTTCTCTAACTAGATTTCTTTGAAAATATGAAACAATGAGGGAATAATCCCCACATTTTCACATCAACTATTTATATTATCTTTTATATATTATATAATAAAATTCAATAACAATAATTAAAAAAGAGGTATAAGTGAAAGAAAAGGTTCATCTATATATATCTTGTGTGTGTTAGTTTGCAACAAAGAATTAACTTATTTTACTTTATCATAATGGAAGTAATATTTTTTTGGTATTTTGACATTTTTATGTTTAGGCTATGGAACATAAGTAAAAAACGTTACGTTACTTTTAGCTTAAAAAAACTCAGAAAAGTATAACAGGGAGTTAGAATGGTATAGGAGGTCTGTAATCCAGTCTCCAGCTGTAGTGCCTTCCCCTACCGCGCTTCGTAGGGCCGAAGAAAGTCGAAAAGATTTATACGTGTGACAGGGAGTTAGGAAAGTACAGGAGCTTGCCATTAACTCTCAGCCCTCTCGGCCTACCTAGTATGAAGGCATATTAACAATTCGTAGAAGGCGGGCAGGCGCCAGTAATCAAGTTCAGTCGTTAGTAATCAAGCCGCGGCAGTGCCGATGTGGAGATAAGAATAAAAATTATCTTCCATCTGCTTTTATCAATTATTTGAATAAATTACCGATTTTATTTCATTTTATGTCGGTAGTTTACGCAGAGCGAAAACATAAAAATGTCTCACTGTCTTGCGGACTCGTATGCAAGAAGTATTTTTCGGGAAAATAATGCACAAGTTGTTATAATAAATAATGGTGAGCATTGAATGCCTAATACCTATTATATAGTAGGTATTTTATATAAGTCTTATAGTTATACTTTTAAATATACTAAGAATATATTAATGGTCACGGTAAAAAAAAAGTCAAAGTTTATGGTAAATGAACACGTATATTAAACTGCATTTACACTACGTGAGACTACTGAGAGGCTAGGGAATTTTATACAAAAACGGAAATTAAGAAGTTACTGCACTCGTTCAATTAAATATAGTATGGTGACAAAGAATGAACTAATTATCAACTGAAAAGAAGATCCAAAATGATTTTACTTGTTAGCAAAAGGTGAAAAGGAATCCATTCTACTTAGAAACAAGAAAGCAATCATAGATTTCTCGAATTCATGAAAGTAGAATCAAGATAAAGAAAGGACGTGTTTGTTGAAAAAAGTTTATTTTTAAGTGAAAGACGCCTTTATTACAAAAATAAATATTTGAAACGATTTCCTTGGTTTTCCTTATTATGAAGCAGAGAAGAAGTAAAAAGTTTTATAGATGGCTATAATATGGCTAAATAGATGTAGTTTTATTTGCTAAACATAAAGTACTAAAGTAGAAGTAGTTTATTCATGTTTTACATGCTTTAAGCTGCGTTATACAAGCCAACAAACTCAATGTCTCATTATATTTCATATTCACTAGCTTTAACCTTTAGAACTCTGATAAATTATTTACTTATAGAACTACAAATTTCAAAACTTTACTCTTTAGATTTAAACTACATCATTTTAAGCAACTAAAATATTATTTTAAATGACTTTTTAAAATTCTAAGTGTGCCAACAAAAAATACATTATTCATTGTGCCTTTTTCTTTGTTTACTTTTTACCTTGTTATATACATAGTATGTATAAACAGGAAGCATAGTGATAAGCAGAAAAGAAGGAAGAACCATAAGCATAGAGTGAAAATAAAACTTTAAAATTATTGTGGATTTACAAATTTTAAAAACCCCTGAGTCCAAAAAAGTGTTTGTTTATAAAGTCTGCCTGTCATCAATCTTCTCTCCAGGCGCATGGAACCTAAAATACTAAACCGATTTAGAATAAATTTGACATACACGTGACATAGCCATTGGCATGTAACATAAAATTTGGAGGCTCTGTCCAAAATTGTGAAAAGAAACCACAAAAATCAGTATGACGCCATTTTGATTAAAAAATTCTATTTTGTAATCCATTTAAGAACAAATTTAACCATATAAGTTAAATATTAAATAAATTAAAAACAAAAATTAAATTAAAAAATATTATGTTTACTTAACCAACCACGAATTGCAAAAATAAAAACGCATTAATACACAGTACGATGCAAATGTTAGACAACAGTATTTTTGTTATTCATATAAATTAATTAAGCTACATGAATATATTTTATAAAAATATAATAAGAATTTTATTATAATTTTTTTGACAACTAAGCAAAAAAAAAAATTTAAATAACATTTTTTAAAATATCACAAAAATATGTACGGTAAATAATATATGATACAG